>JAGFZM010001552.1:225555-246471 GCA_017657215.1 Limnothrissa miodon | reverse complement strand
GGCCTCCACTTGTGCCACGTTCTCCACGTCCTCTGTCCCCCTCGCCTCCGGGCAGTGGGCATGCGACGCCTCTGAATCGTTCACGAGCAGCGCTACCGCGCACTGGGGCACCCACACGGTCTCCGACACGCGTTCAGCTGACACGCGCTCCGCGCGATGACTCGCCTCTACGGCGCCCAGGTGGCTCCGAGGCCTCTACTAGTGTCGCGACCTCCGCGTTCGCTGTCCCCTTCGCCTCTGAGCAGTGGACATGCGGCTAACTGGCCCCCAGCCCCTGCACACTGTCGGGTCTCTGGTCTGTCAGTCGGACGCTCTTCAGCTTCGCGGACAGCCTCAGTCTTTGACCTCGGCCCCCCTAATGCCACCCGGAGGCAGCATAGCACTTCGTTTGTCCTTGCTGCCTCCTCATGCCGCTTCTCTGCTCCGGCAGAATTGGGCGATGTGCACAACGTTGCGTTGGGTCCTATCAACAGTGTTGAAGGGCTATCAACTGCAGTTCAGATGGCCACCCCCGCCCTACAGAGGTGTCATGGAGTCAGTGGTGCCCCCCACCAGGGCCCCTGCGCTCAGACAAGAGCTTTGCGATCTCCTGAGAAAGGGCGCTATTCAGCGCGTAGATCCGGCGCTGGCGCGCGCAGGTCGCTACAGTACGTACTTCCTGGTGCCCAAGAAGTCGGGCGCTTTCGCCCTATCCTAGACCTCAGAGCGCTCAATGTTTCGCTCAAACCTCTCACCTTTCGCATGCTCACGGGGCGAATGGTGGCGGAGTCGGTCCGCCAGGGGGACTACATGGTCACCATAGACCTTCAGGACGCCTATTTTCACATAGGCATAGTCCCCAGGCACAGGCGTTTTCTACGCTTCGCCTTCGAGGGCAGCGCGTATGAGTACGCAGCCCTCCCCTTCGGTCTATCTCTAGCGCCTCGGTGCTTCACCAAGTGCGTTGAGGCGGCGATCGCTCCTCTACGCGCTCAGGGGATCAGACTCCTCAATTACTTGGACGACTGGATGCTGCTGGCTGGTTCCAGACAGCTTCTAACGTCACAGACCCACGTGGTCTTGCGTCACCTGTACAGTCTGGGTTTCTTAGTAAACCTAAGCAAGTGCATGCTCTCCCCCTCCCAGGAGGTAGAGTTCCTGGGCGTGAGGCTGAACTCACGCTCGATGAGAGCGACGCTCACACCGAAGAGGCTCCGGGACGTCAGGGCGTGTCTACGCCACTTCAGACTAGGTGCCTGCGTTTCGGCCAGGCTGTGTCTCAGACTGACGGCCCTCCTATGCGCCGCAGGCGGCGCTGTCCCACTCGGCCTCTTACACTTACGCCCGCTGCAGCTCGCCTTAGCGGAGCTAGGTGTATCCTCCAGGTCGAACCCCGCCCGTCGGATCTTAGTGTCCAGACGCATGTGGCTAGCCCTCGCGCATTGGCGCAAGCCGTCCTCCTTCACCGGAGGCGGCGCCTTGGGTGCTATAGCCAGACGCATGACGGTGACCACCGATGCGTCCAAAACAGGCTGGGGCGCCGTTTGCTGCGGTCACCCCGCCAGGGGGATATGGGGCACAGCCTCCAGGAGATTACACATCAATGTGTTGGAACTCCTTGCTGTCTTCTGCGCTCTGAAGGAGTTTCTCCCTCTTCTCAGAGGAGAACACGTTCTTGTGCGTACAGACAACACCACTGTTGTGGCGTATATCAATCGCCAGGGCGGCACGCGCTCTCCGGACCTGTTTCGCCTGGCGTACAAGCTGCTCACCTGGGCCTCTCGCCACTTCCTGTCGATCAGGGCGGCGCACTTGCCAGGTGTTCGCAATACAGGCGCGGACCTCCTCTCCAGGGGTGTTCCGCGTGCAACCGAATGGCGCCTCTGCCCAGCCGTGGTGCACAGCCTTTGGTCCCGCTTCGGGCGGGCACGAGTCGATCTTTTCGCCTCGAGAGAGAACGCTGATTGCCCAGCGTGGTTTTCGCTGGAACGAGATGCGCCGCTAGGGTCAGACGCGCTAGCACACCTGTGGCCGCGCGGTCTACTCTACGCTTTTTCCCCCCTTCCCTTGATTCTGATCGCCCCCAATTGGCCATCTCAGAGCTTGTTCTCAGATCTGGTCTCACTGTTAGACGGCCAGCCGTGGACTCTCCCTCTGAGGAGAGACCTCCTGTCGCAGGCTCACGGGTCGCTGTGGCACCCCAAGCCGGAAGCGTGGAGACTGACGGCTTGGCCCCTGAACGGGCGCGTCTCCTAGAGAGCGGCCTGTCAGACGCAGTGATATACACTGAAGTGGCGCGTATTCAGCACGTGGTGCAGAGACAGAGGCTGTGATCCTCTAGTCTGCCCTATTGGCGAGGTGCTTGCTTTTCTGCAACACCTATTTGATCAGGGTCGTACACCCTCTACTTGAAGGTGTACCTCGCAGCCATCTCAGCATGCCATGTTGGCTATGCTGGCGTTTCCCCAGGCGCTCACCCCCTTGCGTCGCGCTTCATGAAGGGCATCAGACGGCTCCGCCCCTCTGCCTCCCCTTCGGTCCCTACTTGGTACCTGGCCACCGTCCTATGTGGACTGGCCCTTACGCCCTTTGACCCTCTGTCGAGTGCCAGTCTAAAGATGCTTTCCCTTAAGACTGCGCTTCTGCTCGCCCTGGTCTCGGTGAAGCGC
Source organism: Limnothrissa miodon (assembly GCA_017657215.1). Lineage (NCBI taxonomy): Eukaryota > Metazoa > Chordata > Actinopteri > Clupeiformes > Clupeidae > Limnothrissa > Limnothrissa miodon. The sequence continues at coordinate 243,823 of JAGFZM010001552.1, read as the reverse complement.
GTCAGCGATCTGACTGCCTTGTCGGTCAGTCCTGACTGTCTTGAGGTCACGCAAGGTGACGCGCGGGTCACGCTGCGACCAAATCCCTTTTCTCGCCCGAAAGTGCTATCTACTGACCCTCGTTCGAGGGTCATTGAGCTCGCAGCCCTTCCTGAGACGGGCAGTTCTGTGCCCGTTACTCTGTGCCCAGTCAGAGCGCTTCGTGCCTATTTGACGCGTACGCAGAGCATCAGGAAGACGAACCAGTTGTTCGTCTGCCATGGCGAGCGTGCCAAGGGTCAGGCCTTGTCTACCCAACGCATGTCGCATTGGCTTACAGAAGCCATACATCTGGCATATGAGGCGGCGGGCGTTCCTCCGCCTGTTCATGTCAGGGCGCACTCCACCCGTGGAGTGGCGGCTTCTTGGGCCTTCTGGAAGGGCGTCCCCCTGAAGGATATCTGCTTGAGCGTTTCGTGGGCCTCAGGCAACATCTTCGCGCGTTTTTACGCATTGGACGTCACCAGGCCGGGTGTAGCAGAGAGTGTTCTCTCTGGGCCCGGCGGCGGTCCCATGGATCCTCCCACCTCGGGCTCCTCGGTGTAGGGCTCTTGAGGCTTGGTTGTAGTGATCCACTCGTACGTTTCGGCTTCGAAACGAAAGAGAACGTTACGGATACTAACGTATCCTCGGTTCTCTGAGTGAGAAGCCGAAACGTACGCTTCGGGCCTCAATCACCGACGCTGGCGAGCTTGGCAAAGAGGACCTGAAGCGTGCGCGCAGTCAATATATAGACTTTCTGACGTCACGCAGGGCTGTCTAAGTAGTTACCTGCGCGCGTCAGTGCGCTTACTGCCCTTTTTTCAAAGGGTTGGTTTAAAATGACTTCAGAAAAGCAGGAGATGATAGGCATCATCCACTCGTACGTTTCGGCTTCTCACTCAGAGAACCGAGGATACGTTAGTATCCGTAACGTTTGTTGTGGATTTGCTTTCCTAACACGAGGAGAGACTCGCTCTGGCGCTAACCGGATGACTCAAAATCCAAGTGATCCAACCACGTAACCGCGGTTACGCGAGTTTCCTCATGTAGCCTGTTAATTCTGCTGACCCGAGGATTTTAAGAGTCCCCATCTACAGTTTGCAATGTTTCGGACTGTCTACCGGACCAAATTAACAATTTTATTTTAATACATTACATCTATAGGCTACGTGCAGAACATTATGTTATTTCATAATTAAAAAAATGGCGTTGTGGATTTGCTTTTCCTAACACAGGAGAGACTCACCCTCGCGCTAACCGGCTGACGACTCAACTGATCCAACGTAACCGCGGTTACTCAAGTTTCCTCATGTACCTGGATGACTCAAGATCCAAGTGATCCAATACGCGGTTACGCGAGTTTCCTCATGTAGCCGGTTAATTCTGCTGACCCGAGGATTCAAGAGTCCCCATCTACAGTTTGCAATGTTTCGAATGCCTACCGGACCAAATTAACAATTTTATTTTAATACATTACATCTATAGGCTACGTGCAGAGCATTGTGTTATTTCAGAAGTGAAAAAATGGCGTTTGTTGTGGAGTTGCTTTTCCTAACACAAGGAGAGACTCACCCTCGCTCTAACCGGCTGACTGGACTGAACTGATCCAATATAACCGCGGTTCGCGGTTAATTTGCGCGACCCTAGGGACTCGAGATCCATGAGTTTCCGTCTACGAGCTTCGCAGTTTCCGGCTCTGCGGGAAGTTCTTATCTCGGACTGCATGTGCACATTGTCACTTGGGAAGTTGTGGTTGCCTACGAAATTGTAAGTTATACATCTTATGGCAGCTAAGATGTCTAGGGCTATTAGCTAATGTTGCAAGAGGTTTGTGTGTGGCGCTGTTTATCATTTTAAATCGAAACTTAGGACTCAAGTGATCCGGGTTAATGATACCAGAGAATCGCGACTCATGAGTTAATATAAAGATACGGGTGAAAGATCCGATTGTATCAGGATTCAACCAGGTCTACTTTGCGGGCATCATAGAGTGTGCCAAGATCCAGAGGTCTACTGAGGGCGCTGATCTCCAGAAAGTCTTCTTGATCTGGAACAACACAAACACAAACAAGGAGATTGCTGGTTTTAGTGTTTAGGTGCATTCATAGCTCATAGGTGGTTGTTCTCTTCTCCACACTGATACAGCCATTTGAAGGAGTGAATAATCAGAACCAGTTGGATTTAACGGTTTAGACTTAGGAATTTCTGTGTTACTTTTATGCTTTGATTGTACTGGAGACAGAAGGTCTCCCATTTTCCTGACATGTGAACTCTTTGCTGATGTCTGTGTGTGTGTGTGTATGGATGTCTGAGAAAAATTGTCTGAATTAAATTAATAAATACAATGAGGGCTGTGATGAGAATTGAGGCTTTTATATTTTGAAGGAAAAACATGCACTTATCACTTCCCCTTAGTCCAAAAAAGACAGCTGATTTAAATTTTTGTTGTTTGAGGTTTGAGCTATCCAGCATTATAGCCTAGTCATTTCTCCCAGTTCTAACCTGCCCAGGCCACTATTTTGGCACCATTGTTCAAGCAATTTCGTGCTTGAACAATTCGTGGCAACTTCGGGCACACGTCTGCAAAGGTTCCTCAGTTCAGGCCAATTGTTTTCTTGCTTCAGTGCATGAATACAAATATTTTTGGAAGTATTCGTCCGAATTAAGTATTTGTACAAAACGCATTATTTCTGCATTTCCCAATACTGTATTCGGGTTTGGCGCCACCCCTATTACCAATTAAACTGTTCTTGCTGCATTTTTCTAACACTACTTATGTTACAAATAAATAAGCTTTGATAAGTACATAAATAAGCTTAGATTTATAATTAATGAAAGGAAAAGGAGAGTTGGACTTCTCTGCATAGTCTATCTGCACCTTCACCCTCTTATACACTTACAAGACATTTTTCTACAATACTGTGTGTTGTTGACACTGCTTACGGACCTTACTGGCTACATTAGCCCAGATGCACAACCCCTCCTTATACTTGTAACTTCATACTTGACCAATAACAATAACTGTAACTTGATACTTGACCTTCATACTTGACTGATGCATGAACCCTTATATGACTTAACCTTGCACTGATGCTGTAATTTTTATATTATTAGGCTATTTTTATTTTTATCCATTTTGAGATCTCTTGACTGTATGCATTACTCAAATAAACCCATAATAGCGTCTTACCTGCTCCTTTCTCCATTGTCTGGGTTGCTATGAGAGCTGCTGTGTGTCTCTGAATTGACAATGATGTGGCAGTGTGTCTCTGGGTATCCACACACATATATATACACACACAGTCACACACACAGGGTAAAACATTTTTTTGTAATGGATGTCGCAGGCATGCTCAGCCATGCTCGCTCACTCACACACACACACACACACACACACACACACACACACACCCTTTCCAGGAACAAAACTAAACACTAGTACTAGAAGAAGAATATCCTTTATTGGACAATAAAGACTCTAACTATCTCTATCTCTATTAAACAGTATTAGACACTATGGGACACTATTAAACACAATTGGACACTATGGGAGACTGTTGGACAGTATGAGAGACTATTGGCCACTACTGGAACTATGGGAGACTATTGGCCACTACGGAGCAAATGCAGGAAACGGTTCTCTACACATTTAAATGACACTTTATATGAGAGCTTGTACTGTGCTAGTTAACACTAATTTTTGGTAAGAGGGTTGAGAATGGACATGGGAGTCTTGTCCCTTTTTGGAACAGATAATATATGTATTTCTGAGCTTTGTAAATAATTCATGACATTATATTCAAAAGGCGTTGTTACCAGTGGTACCAATAAGGGCACACATACAATAGAACCTCTCCAATAGTCCCTCTATTGCCATAAACAAATGCAATGTTATAGGATCACTATAATTATGTAGTGATACCATCAACTTACTGTTGGTTTTGGAGGTGCATCTTACTTTCTTTCTTTGCATTAAAATTATCTACCCACAATTTAAAAAATCCCCACGATGTGTGTGTGTGTGTGTGTGTGTGTATGTGTATGTCCTGACAATCGCTTCTGAAACCAAACATGTCCTGACAATCACTTCTAATCTCTTCTCTTTCTCTCTCGCTGACAGACAACACCTCCCCCCTCACACACAAAAACAGAGCTTACTTGACTACTTCCAAATGGCTTCAAGTGTCCTAAGTAGTTCTAATGGGTGTGGCAATTAGCATGCTCACACATGTACAGAACTGTAGTGTTCAGAAAGAGAAAGATAGACATAGGGTTAACAGTGGTAAGTCAAAATGCTTAGATGTTTTGTCAGTATCGCAAAGGTATAACTGGAACTGCAACTGGAAAAACATAAAGTAACTTCCATTGATAAATGCAGTATTCTGTACATGCACAAATATAAACACAAACAAAAAAACAAGAATAATTATGATGAGCGGTTGAAATTCACATTGTCCCACACAATTACATAGAGTGGTAGGACAGGCCCTTCGAGACCTCACTCACCTGGACCAGATACGTGTAAAGACTGTGCAAAATGACAGTTCTTGGTATTTGAGTGTTGCCTAAACTTACATTTTATTTCTCAAACAAATGTTTGGGCCTGAAAACAGGTCTTTGGTTTCTTCTAAAGGTTTGAACTTTGAGAGTGACAAGAGAGAAATATGAGAAAATGTTCATGCCTGAAAAGTGTACAAAATGTATAAAGTGTATAGTAAGGGGTTTTGCAACCTGAAAACATTTATAATCATTGTAAAAAAAGGATGAAGGATACATGAATCGGTGAACTTAAACTGCCAGAAGGAGAAAAGATTTGGCCAAGCAAACAGTATGTAAATTATAGTGTGTGTGTTTGTGTGTGTATCGAATGGTTTCCTGGAAAAAGGTGCTGCACATCACAGAGAACTATGTCTGATGTGAGAGCTATCTGATATCAGAACTATGTGATATGAGAACTATCTGATAAGAGAACTATGTGAAATGAGATAGGACATGTGTTGGCGACTTGAAAGCCAAAACACGGTGGAGTTACGAAACCAAAAACACTGCCAAGTTTTGGATAAGTAAAACATGGCCAAGCAGTATGGTTATGCAACACCACCCGAATGGTGCGTAAAACAAATAACTGAAGCACGTAAAATAATAAAATACAGAAGCACGTAAAAGGTCAGAAAGTTAAAAAGCTCTTATACACACATAGTGTATAAGTGTTCTTCACCCGTCACACATATGCACGCGATAGTCATTTTTGATTACTTCAGGAATACAGGAGACTTGGATTATAAAAAAGCAGGAACAGAGTTTTATTTACAATGATGCGCATCAAGGGAGAGACAGCATGTTTCACATAAATATCCCCCAGCCGCTCTAACTAGACAAGGAAATGGACTGACTTTAAGTACGGTTCCAGGATGAGGGAAGATGGTGTTGATCATCCCAGTTGACGTGCTCCGCACTGAATCAGACCATGATGAGTGCCAGCGTGGTCAGCTAGAGCTGATGCCCACTGATGCAGGATAAATGAACCAAAACAACCCAAGGACATAATATTTCATCTTATCTTTCGAGACAGGAACAGCACGAATAGAATGAACTAAAACATGTCATATGGTAATATGGTAAATAGATGGTGACGCCCAGTGTTGGGAAAATTCACTTTCTACATGAACTAGTTCAGTTCATAGTTCACAAATTTTAATGTGAACTAGTTCAGTTCATAGTTCATAATAAAAAGAAATGAACTAAGTTCACAGCTCCAAAAAATGAACTATTTCAGTTATTTTTTCAGTATGTTGCGAACTATGATTTTTCGGCCTCAGGCGGCAATTATTTAGTTTAACACTGAAACTGTGTCATATCTTCATATCCAATTTTTAATTCTTATCTAACCAGGGTTTACATTAACATTGAAGGCAGAGCCTTCCCCATTGTTTTAACACTTATTTGTTGTTCAGGTTAGCTGAGGACGTGACTGAAGTAAAGATTTTAATTTTCAAAGCCGATGGGCAAGTTTGCACAGAGTACTACTATAGATAGTAACTGTAATTAATTATTGATATATTTTTTTAGTGGGACAATTTATAGTATAAGAAATATATTAAATTGTATGTGTAGAGTGATTTTGGTGCAACTAGTTTATAGTGAGATATTTATTGTATTGAGTCCCTTTAACAATAGACTAAGCCACATTTTCCCACCCTAAGATTACTGTAGGTTTGGTGGCACTACAAAATTATTGGAGCAAAATTTTTCACCAAAGTAAATAGTCTGAAATGACCAGAATGAGGCTATTGTGTGTTTTGATTTTGAAGAGCAAAGTTTATTGAATGTAATTCGTAATAAAAAAAAACTTTAAATATAGGTAGGCCTATAAGGTAGCATACATTTCGCCAATGTAATATGACCCTGATAACATTCTAACAGCTTTGGTGACTTTGGTAGCTCTTTACTCATTGGGAGTGAAGTTATTGACATTAACACGTTTGCGTTTGCACTTTGCAGACAGTCCCAAGCATTCCACTGAAGATTGCCCATTGAGAGCAATGCCGTCCGTATTTACATATTGTTTGCAGCTCAATTCCTTACCGTACGAATTTGCAAAGCGCGCAGACCGAGAGAAAGTTTTGTCATGAGTCTCCTCATGTCCAATGCGTGACGGTTGAGAGTTCTTCTCCATACTGCTTTATGTTTTGATGACGCATGCGACGCGACACTGGAGGAGGCTACCGTTGCCAAATTGGATCTGCAATGCTCTTGTGCAATATTGCTCTCGGGCTCCACGCAACTTCGGCGCACACGTAACCTTTGACTACAGGACTAAACGGTGTGTTGTTCGCCTGATAGGCTTTATAGAAATGGACACTTAATAACAAACATATAAAAGAGTGAACGTGCCGTTCACAGACACCAAAATGAACGCGTTCACAGTATCGTTTATCAGGGAATAATACAGTACGTTCAGTTCAAGTTCACCAAAATTATGAACGAGTTCATGAACTTTCGTTCAATGAACGCGTTCAGGTACAACACTGGTGACGCCATAATTAGATCATGATGCCGACCAATCAGGTTTGCTCCCAAATTTCTGTGCTTGTTTAAATCTGCTTTGGCCGGCAGAGACGCTCACGCAGCTTCAGCTTGTTGATTTTTGCTTTGATTTGCTCCCTCCCCCTCCCCAGCTCCACCTGTCTAGATCTGCTCAGGAAAGGGGGATGTGTTTATTTTATCAGTCACAGTATAAATGTGTTTTTCTAGCAGCTTTATTCATACAGTTTCGTGATTTGCAGCAGCAGCTTGAGCAGATCTAGAGTGCCATGACCAAGCATACCACCTTGTATGTACACCAATAAAATATTGAATATTAATTCAATTCCTGTCTGAAGATGTGTAAGACAGTATAGTGTTGCCTAACTGAAACAGTCATAACTTTCACATGGCCATGAGAATAATAATGATACATGATGAACATGATGAACATATATTCTGATTCCAATACACTCACATGTATGCCTGTGTGTGTGTGTGCGCATGTATGCCTCTGTGTGTGTGTATGTGTGTGTGAGCATGTATGCCTGTGTGTGTGTGTATGTATGTGTGCCTGTGTGTGTGTGTACGTGTGTGTGTGTATGTATGCCAGTGTGTGTGCATGAATGCCTGTGTGTGTGTGTGTGTGTGTGTGTGCATATATGCCTGTGTGTGTGTATGTTCACACCCATCCACTACACACACACACACACACACACACACACAGGTGCTGCCCATCACTGAGAACTGTGTAAGAACTGTGTGTATGCCGGTGTGTGTTTGTGTATAATGGACTGTATATAAAGCTCGACAGCTAATTGAGCAAAAAAATTGAAGCACCCAGAAGTCTAGTCGCCCCCTGGTGGCCGATTGCAGTACAATTTACTGGTATAACCCCGCCTATTCCCATGTATCTTGTGTCATTTTTCATCTCTAAAACGAATGTATACTCAAGGCAAGGTAAGTTTATTTATATAGCGCATTTCATTCACAAAGTAGGCAATTCAATGTGCTTTACAAAGATAAAAAGAAAATAAAGTAAGAAAAGAAACAAATAAGATTAAGGGCCCGATTTTCAAGTTCAATCGCGCATAGTCTGAAGTCTAAAGCGCAGTTCTCTTTGGAGGAGGGGCCAGTGCAGAACGCTATATTGCCTGTAGGAAAAGTCGACATCATGCCTGGCGCATAGTTCAAATGAGTTGTCTTAAATGAGTAAATTAGTCATGGGTGTGTTTGGGACGTAGCATGTTACAAACCAATAACAGTTCACACTCTCATTCCCTTTAAAAGTCTTGTGCACGGTGCATTCCATGTTCCACATTAATGCTTCCTATTATACATTAATGTAGCATTAATGTAGCATTAATGTAGCCTATTATGTCCCTTACTGGCTAATGTATTTCAAGATGGTGAATGACTATGGAGCAACACGACCCATTCATGCCTATGTAAATCGACCATTTAGAATACTTTAAATTTATGGTGGTCGTAAATATTCATGAAAAAGCACATATTTGTGAAGGGGTTAGATTATGATTAGATTATGAACAGCTAAAAATGCATATATATATATATATATATATATATATATATATATACATCCTAGATCTGAATGAATGAAATATTCTTATTCAATACTTTGTCCTTTACATAGTTGAATGTGCTGACAACAAAATCAATTGACAATTGTCAATCAGTGTTGCTTCTTAAAGGGACAGTTAGATTTTAACAGAAGTGTGATTGACTTGGGAGTTACATTGTGTTGTTTAAGTGTTCCCTTTATTTTTTTTCAGCAGCTTATATATATATATATATATATATATATACACATACACACACACATACACACACTGTATGTGTACTATACAGATAGCCTGAGAATTCAAAGTAAGTTTATCAAGGAGGGCATCTATCTTGTGGGTTACCCACTAAAAGTTTCTGTTCCACTTATGCCTGCTTAGAGAGAATTTCCTGAGAATTTTAGGCTACAGGCTAAATTTCCCAGGCATCTGCATCTCTGCAGCAATAACTGGCAAATAAATTATCAGCTCTGAGATTATTCTGACCTAACCTCTATAAACAAAAGATAAACAATAATGATCTCTTTTGTTTAAGGTCAGAAGGCATAATGAACTGGGAGTTTAAAAAAGTAACCACAAATTCTTAAGTCACTATTTAAAAAAAAATAAAAACTGCCTCTAATATTATTAATGTTCGATAGATAAACCTTGAGTGAAGAGATGCCATTTCTTTGGTTGTTAGCTTACAAATGATTGACACGGTTTGAGACAGGAGACACCACCAGCTAAAGACAGTGTGTGGGAAAAGTAATAATTTAACCTTATAGCATCCATCACTTGTTTACAAATTATAGAATTACAGAATTCAGTCACACAGACTACCCAAAAATGGCACTGACCTGTGTTGGATATTTGGCAAGTGCTATTTGTTGGGGTAGTTTTAGTGACATTTTCATCTGGGTTTCATATAAGACTTTACCAACAGTTTTTTACCTTCTATTGTTAGACACTATTTAAGCACTTAATCAGACAAAAAGAAAGAGAACCTTTTTTCTAAAGTTTCCTCAAACAGAGGCATTCATTTGTAAAATACAAAAATAAGTCCTGCTCTTTGGAGTAGCTTGATAAAGATGTTCCCAGAAATGCATCTTAACACCTGGTTCCTTTTGTTAAAATGTGTGTGAGTGTATGGCTTATTTTGACATAGGCAAGAAGAGGATGCATATAGAATATGCATTACATCTTTGTCACAATCAGTACCAGATTTTCACAATCAGTAAAAAAAAGATAGATAAACCTTGAGTGGAGAGATGCCATTTCTTTGGTTGTTATCTTCCAAATGATTGACACGGTTTGAGACAGGAGACACCACCATGTAAAGACAGTGTGTGGGAAAAGTAATAGGCTAATTTAACCTTAGCATCCATCACTTGTTTACAAATTATAGATCAATAGGCCAATCATAAGAGATTTGAATTATAGAAAAGATTCCCAACTCACCTTGTTTGATTAGTGTTTCTACAAACCTGACTAAACTAATGAACATATAAATTTGAATATAGCCTAACAGATGTTTGTTTTAGGGGAGATGTCACATGTCACTTTTAAACCTACATTTTTTAAACCTCAAACATGCCGTCCACAAAGACGCTTTGACATGTTAACTCCGATGTTATCACCATAAATTTATCTTTGATCTTTCCGGCAAAGAGTCAGTTTTACAAGGGCACTGTCTACTCGTCTAGAAGCGCTTATATGCTCAGCCTCTAAGACTACTGAGGAATTTTCAAAGTTTCGCAACGACGGCAACGTGTTGTAAGCGTGTGGTCTCAAAGGTGTCGGAACTCTTCCTGAGTTGTGAAAACATAAAGAAGCCAGCAAGAACAGACGGTGTTTGAGGTCCGCGTATTGTGGTAAGAAGACATATAACTAATCTTAAATAACTAGTAAATTATTTAAATATTGAAATAATTTATCTGGCATTATAATGTTATCGTAATCAGTAGGCTACTGTAGACTAGACTATTTCTTTGTAAACAGTTTTAAAAGTGTCTGTCTGACAGCGCTTTAAATGCTTTTGTTTAGTTAGCATATCAATTGCTAAAATGCACTTAATTAAACTGCGATTATTTGTGGGAAAGACTTTATAGCATTAACCTTCAATTATTTAAATTATTATTTGTATTACCTAAATTACATGTATGAAACAGTTACCTCATACTGTAGTAGGCCTATGTAAATTACGTGTGAGGGGAAAAATGAAAGTTACTCGGTATTAGATGTTTTGGCTAATCTTACATTGAGAGTATATTGCAATATCTCAATTAACACAATAGTAATCTTGGGAGAAAAGAACAACTATGTGGTATGTTTAACTATAGGGGCATAGTTTAGTTTGAAGTAGTTTGATCACCTCACAGACCTGACCACAAGGGAGATTTTTATAAAGGCCTGTAACACACACACACACACACACTATTTTTGTCCAATATTATCTTCATGAAAGTGTGCCCATTTTCACACAGTTGATACTTCTCTTTTTGCACGCTTTTTAATTAGCCACATGAAAGATGATGGTGTGATAGACAAAGACAAGTGAGAATATCACACTTCATATCTAATAGCTTGAAAATGTAGTGGTAATGTTTCTGTCAGCTGCTGCTAACATTATAGCAAAACAGAGGCTCAGCATCAACTTTTTTTTCCTACCTTACAGACTGGTCTTGTGAATTAAAAAAAGATGGAGAATGCCACAAATGATAAGTTCTTGGACTCAGAGTTCCGCTACACACTATTCCCTGTGTTCTACAGCATTGTGTTTGTGCTTGGCCTAGGCGCAAATGCATATGTGCTGTATGTTCTGCGCCATCTGCGAGATGCACGTGCCATGAATGAGGTCCGCATCTATATGACCAACCTGACAGTAGCTGACCTGCTCTTTGTCATTGCCCTGCCTTTCTGGATTGGCTACTACACCCGACGTGGCGACTGGGTCTATGGCGACGCCATGTGCCGGATCACGGGCTCGTTCTTCTTCATCAATTCTTACTGCTCGATCATCTTCCTCGCCGTGATCAGTGTCAATCGTTACTGGGCCGTGACGCGCCCACTGAAGGCGGCCAAGTCGGACCACTGGCGGCGGGGTGTGTGCGTGTCTGTGGTCATCTGGGCGGTCACCCTGTCTGCTGCTATCCCTTCCTTGATCACACGTGGTGTACAACGGGATGGTAATGTAAATCGCTGCCTGGAGGGCTACCACAATGAATCGTATAGCGCACGTGTCAGTGTGGCCACCATCCACTTTGTCATCATCGCACTGTTCTTTGTGATCTTCCTGCTGGTGTTGGTGTGCAATGTGCTGATTGCTTTGGCTCTTCTCACCCAGCCACTCATCAGAGAGCGCTCCGTAGTGCAAAGCACATCTGGCGGCAGTTCTAGTACCCAGCCCAATGGGACTAAGCGGCGTGCGGTGCGTATGCTATGTGCTGTTGTCACAGTGTTTGCTGTGTGCTTCCTACCTCATCATGTGGTGCAGGGCCCCTGGACGCTGGTTGTGCTCCACTTTGTCAACTGGTCACAGAGAACTAGGCAGTACTTCAATGACGCGCACCAGGTCACCATAATGCTCATGGGGATCAACTGCTTGCTCGATCCTGTCGTGTACTGCTTCGCAACCAGGAAGTTCCGCAATTACATCATGAACCACTTTAGCAGATTTGGCAGCGGCAAGGTATGCCAGGCTCACGGTACTGTCACTACCAATATCTCCGTCGCAAACCAAAATCAGAATGACGAAAACAAGCCAATTCAACTGGACACACTTATAGACACAGATAGAACATAGGACCTTTTCCTAGTTACTCAAAGCATTGACAGAAATTTGTGAAATTTGTCACAATTTAATAAACATTTTTTTCAATGTTAGCGAGTACTACCAGTTAAAGCTATGGTCTACGATTCTGAAATCACTTGAGCCTCTGAGACAGATTTGAAAAAAGCATCCCGCCCCCTCAAACCCAATACCTCCCCTCAGTGTACAACAATTACTCCCCCCTAGCTGCTAAGCTAATCATGGGGGAGTAATCGAAAACGGAGGAGGAGTGGGAGGGGACGAGGCGGGATGACGAGGAGCAGGGGAGACGAGGGGATTGGATGGAGAGTAGGAGCCAATGGGAACCATCCATCCCGGATGGTTCACATTGGTGAATTTCCATGCTGGATTACGGCTGGTAGACTGAATGGATTTTTTTCGTTCTTTTGATTATTCATGTTGTGAAGATCGGTCCACAGGACCATAATCACAATATAAACAAAGTTAATAGTTTAAAGTTTATAGGTAAAGTTTAGTTAAAATTACAAATATTCAAAATCGTAGACCATAGCTTTAAGTCTTATGCCAGTTAAATCTTGAGCATACAGTATGTTGTGAGAAGTGTGCTTAGTGGATTTATAAATACATCTGTTTAATTTTCCACATGCTGCTTTAATTACGTTGATGAATTTCCCATAATTGTTTGCTTAGAGCGTTAGGTACTTTTGCACAACTCCTTTGGACGGGTGGACTGGGAATGGTTCATAAGCTTCAAGTCGGTTGTTTGGTTTTCTTGCTGGAAAAATGGAAAGCTTCAGGATGGTCACTTTGTTTGCATTACTTTTGAGTTCTCCAATACCATTAATTTTAGGTCTATGATCAACTGTATTGATGTTTAAGAATTTGAACATGAATCTGTTTACAAATCTGAAGCAGTGTGCCGCAGGCCGCATGGAGCCTTATAATATTTATAGTCTCAATAGTGGTCTGCTTGACAAATATGTAAATATGTGTGAGAAGGAGTTTTATAGTGTTGAAATTGTAAGACATAGTAATTATAATGTTCTGTTAAACAGATTGTTGAGATATCCATAAAGACATTCAAAATTCTATGAACGCAAAGAATGTCCATTGGCTCAAAATAGATTTTTTTTATTTCCATTTAAGTTTAAAAAAACTCCATAAAAAAGATGTAAAAAATGATCTGAAACCAATAAATATGGGATAGAAAATCAGGAACAAGGATGAAGGAGTTTTCTTTTCTTTTCTTGATATGTTCTTGAAAATGACGTCTTTGTAAGGGACCACAGCATGAACTAGGGAGCTTCCGAAGAGGCAAATTGAAATGTACTGTACTGTTTTGTAGGCCCGCGCATACTTTGTAAGGGACCACAGCATGAACTAGGGAGCTTCCGAAGAGGCAAATTGAAATGTACTGTACTGTTTTGTTAGCCTAGGCCCGCGCGTACTTCCTGTGATGCTACATTGAATTTTGCCAACTAGTCAGTCTGGCCAGGCTGCCGTTTCCAAAAAAATGGGAACCAATGAGAAACAAGCTCCTAAGAGCTTATCAGTCGCATTAGCCAGGCTACTGCATTGTACTGTAGCTTGACCAAATTCTGTTCTGAACTTGAAGTCTGTGTTGAATGTAGGACAGGCATGGAAGAAGAAGGTTTCAGATGTTTGATTTTAGCGTGTAAGCCAATGAATAGAGCTGGGGCTATTAATGAGCTGAAAAGGGGATTTAAATGTCACAATCACATCCTTTTAACAGTGAGTGAGAAATGATGTTAGTGATGGAGGCGTCATCTGCTTCCGTCTGATTTATTGTGATTTGGTAGCAGATGACCAAGAGCAGCCTAATAGTGCATTGCACTAATCAGTACAGAAAAAACACATGGTCTAAGCATTTCAGCACAATATAGAACTACACCAAAATATACATTTTAACTTATACATGTTCTTTCAGTTGAAGTGTATGGTCTGATGCTACTTAGATTGGTCAGAAGATAGAACTGTGTGATGTAGTATGTCCTATTCTAACTATTCTAAATAAATTAATTGCATAGTAGTACACGCTTTAATAAACTTTGCAGGGGAAAATATTTAGGTCTTACTCTCATTTCTTTTTAGACTTCATCTGGCTAGTTCTTTCCCCCTTTGATAGTGATAGAAATCAAAAGATCAGAAGCTCAGTTCCGTCTTCTTTATTCGGTATAAATAGACAAACAGTTATTAAATTGTTAGGTTCTTTCAGACATGTCTTGATAAAGGTGTCACTGGATGGGTTTTAAATCCTGTAGCCCAGTGAGGCATAGCTTTCCTCCTTTCCCCTGGGGGTCAGGTTGGTGTAGACCTCTTCAGTTTGGAGAGTGTTGATGTAGATGTCGGCATCATCTAATGCAGGACTGTGAGTGTTTCTTTAACAGATCAAACACAATTACATTGTCATTTGCTATCTACCTGCTACTGTAGAGTGCAATCTTGTTATAATGCTATATAATGCCGAAATGCATTCAACTTAAATGAGCAATTCAGTGCAAATCATTTCATATCAAAGTTGTCTGTAAAAAAAAGAATTAGAAAATTAGATAGCACTTCTTCCTACAGATCGATTAACTGATTAACACTGGATTCGTCCTCATACACTATGCAAGAATTTTGTGTAAATTCAGCTTCATAGTGATGTCTGAAGATTGACATTAATCTAGGTCATGGTAGTCAAAGGTGCTAAGTCATATGCCCCTTGGCTCTAAAGTTAAAGTTCCCTTTAACTGATACAGTTTTCATCATAAGGAAATGACAGTTCCCTAACAGACTCTTGGGAAATGTATTACACTTTCAGTTCAGCCCCAAAGAATGGAGGGCCCCAAATGTAACCAGATACCAAAATGTTTTCTTTATTTATTTCTAATACCATGTCCTAACTGCAAGCGATGTGTACGAATGTGTGCGACAAAATCAAATTGATAACTTTATTTTCTTTTGGACTGTCCTCACTGAATGTGTCTAGAAGCAATGTGACAGAACACGATGATACGCAACTTCTTTAAAGGCTCTTTGTTGCTTGGTCCTTTTCTATTTTAGTTGCTCAAGTTACGTTGATGTGTGTGTGTTTGTGTGCGCATGCACAGTCGCTTGCAATTAGGACACAATGTAAATAACAGCTGAAGCTAATTTGAATGAGGTACTTACATTTGGAATTTGATCAGGAGGAGTCAAACACATGAGGATCAAAACAGCAAAACAAAAGGAAAAAATTGGTACACATATAATTTGCATCATGTTATAAACTCACAAGCCTTTACATGTGGATTTTTTTGTCACTCACGTTTGTCCTTGGGCTCAGCAGTTCTGGTGGTTGAGCTGGATGTCTCCTTGACTCGGTGGACCCAGAGCCACAGAGCCAGGGTGGCCAGGAGAAACAAGGCCAACAGGCTGATGACCAGTGCAGCTACAGCCACAGCCAGACCCCAACCCCCTGAATGAGTGAGGAGAAAATGGAGATCACTAACAGCATCCCTATCTCCCTAAGCAGGCTGTAAACGGGTTTGGGCTTTAAAAAATTGTCTGTCAAAATGTACTTGTAGGGTTCGGGCCGGGTCAGGCCTAACTTCTAAGGCCCGTTTCCAGCTCTACATTGTATTGACAATAATAACTGTATTGCAGTATAATCTTTTACAATGACTTCCCATTATTCTGTTTGGCTACATGTAAAAGTTGATATTTTACCTGAATGGGATGTGAAGAAATAGACCTGATGGGGTTCGCTTGTAGCATTTGAGAATATCTGAATATATATCCACTGCAGCGGTACATCCCACTAGCCACTGTTCTGCTAATTGAGGAGATGGCTTCACACTTGATGGTGGCAGGCTGGCCTTCCTCTAAGAAGTCTACATCAGGATTAGCTGTCCTAACACTGGTCTATTCTAATTCTAACTCTGTTTCTGACATCCTCAAGTCTTCAATTGTCTGCAAATCTTTCCCTCCCCTCATCTAATGCAGACTTTTGCTCCTGCTCCAATACCCTACTTGTGTCTCATCATCTCCATCGTGTATCTTTTATAATATCATGGCAAGTATCTAAATGTTTCTTGTACGATGTACTGTACTGCAGATAATAATGGATTCCCAACAACAGGCCAAATGAAATGGAAATCCACATGAGTCATATAAAGGGGAAGTGTATTGTGTGTGGGCGTGTGTGTGTGTGTGTGTGTGTGTGTCCGAAAGAGAGAGAAAGAGCGAGAGGAAGTCACACTGGACCTGCCACAGAGAAATTACTGTCAAAGTCAGTTTAATTTGTCAATTTCTTCACATGTACTTGACACACAAAGGAAATTACGTTTCACACTTGTCCCATGCATAGACGTTGACAACAATAAAGTGCAGATGCACAACAAAAACAATTCTAAACATTAAGGTAATGTTAAGTTAAAAAAGTGCAAGTAGGCATAGGGCATTATACTTAGGTAACATACAGGATATAACAAGACAAGACATAACATATAGTAAGTGTTCCAACAGTGTACACTGGGAAGTGTTTAGTGCAACACAAGATTGTAGCAGCAGTAGTGGTAATATAAATAGTGGTAAAAAAAAGTCCAATCTGTCTTCCTATACTCCTGCCAGTCTGGTGGTTCCGCTGGCTGGGAGCCGGGAGGGGAGAGAGTTCAGCAGTCTCACAGCCTGGTGGTGAGGGAGCGGAGACTTCTGTATCTCTTTCCAGAGGGCAGGAGGCTGAACAGACAGTGTGCTGGGTGGGTTGCATCGTTGACAATTGTGATGGCTTTGCGGGTGAGGCGGGTGGTGTAGATGTCTTGCAGGGAGGGGAGTGGTCCACCAACTATCCTCTCAGCTGTTCTCACAATGCATTGTAGAACTTTTCTGTTGTAGTCAGTTCAGCTGGAAAGGATGCTTTCAATGGTTCCTCTGTAGAATGTGGTCAGGATGTGTGGTGGGGCACTTGCCCGCTTGAGTTTGCGCAGGAAGTAGAGGCGCTGTTGTGCTTTCTTGGCCAGTGATGTGATGTTGGTAGTCCAGGAGAGGTCCTCACCAGGCGCGTGGGAAGCAGTTTGACATTGAGGGGGACCGAATCTGCACGAGTTCGGTGGCGCTATGGAGCGGAAAATTCACGGCACAACTTTGCTCACGCATATACATCTCTTGTTGCAGGGTATACACATGCATCTTAATTTTCTCTCATTAAAAATATTGTTCTGCGATTCTTATAGCACACATTTTGGCTAGACCTAATGTGAGTTAAAGTTAGCCTACAGCTAATAGTCCATATGCTTTGAAATGCAAGATTAAAAGCGCCATTGTCGAGTAGGCCTACACTCAACAAGGGCGCGTCTTCTAAACAACAGCCCAATGTAACGAATTAGAAGCCTAATTTTGTTTAATTTTTTTTTTTTGGCAGCGACTGAACATGAAGTCAGATCTATCAGTAGACTGGTTTAAGAAACCAAATCAAAACTATGCCGTCTCAAAAACGTTGTTGATAACTGCCACTGACACTCCTGGCTGGGCTGCTGCTGACAAAGCTGGTTTTGAATGCAGCACATAGCCTAAGTAATGAAGTCCCTATGACTTAACATTCTGTAAAACCTAACATCGTCATTCACTGTGTGCATTGTTTTATCAGAGCATTGTTTCACCATAAAAGCAATTTTCTCTCCGGCCACAAAATTAACGTAGCTTCACACTTGTTTCCTTGCCTGCATACTGTAACATTGATGCTATCTGTAAGCTCTAAGAAACAGCAGCAATTAAGGTTTCCGAGGGTCCAAAGCTACTGATAGTTTTTTTTTTTTTAATTGACGGAAACCCTGCACTTACATTATTGACAAAAAAGGAGCGAATATCTCCCTTTTTTTTTTTTTTTTTT
>JAGFZM010001552.1:213711-225155 GCA_017657215.1 Limnothrissa miodon | reverse complement strand
GTATTTCCTACGTGCCTGTCCTCACTGATGTGCACCCCCAGGAACTTGGTGCTGCTCACCCTCTCTACCGCAGCACCGTTGATGGTCACACTAATATGTGCAAACTATCTTCATAACCTTATTCATTTCACACTCTAATTTCTTTTTTTATATAGGGCATTGTTCACGTCATAGAAATAAGAGGTAAATTCATAAACTCTTTACAAACCACAATACATCTAAGCTATGTTGTCCCACTACCCCAAAAGCATTATAGCAGTTTGGATCACCAAGCCAGATCCCTTATCCACACATGAAAAAAGAGCTCAACAAAACCATGTGGCCAACTTACTGAGGGCAGTAATATTGAAACAATTAAAGAAATATGTGGGCCTGCTGTCAATATATATATATTTTTGCCTAGGCATGAACAGGTGTGAAATAGTCACAGCTGAAACATGGACTGGCCAAGAATAGCGTAAGGTGAATGCATCCAAGCTGCATTATTGGACTCATTTTGACAGTAATGGTTCTGACTAATTTTCTTGCAAACTGGCACTCACAGTATAGTGTGTGTAGCAGCGTTAAAAAGCTCAGATCATGCCGCTGATGTGCATGAGACATCTGTGCAATAAGAGCCAAGTAATAAAGCCTTACAGAAAAGAAGGTTGGGACATACTTGCATATGTAAGGTACAGGTAATGCGTTCGTTTCTTCATTGACAGTAATAAATTCATTTTCTACAGTTTACTAACTAGTTACCTAACTAGTTTTAGGCTACAATTACACTTTTATAGGCTACAGTAACAGCAAGGCACAAAGGCCACTCAAAAGTCAGCATCTGACAGAATGATGTGACTACAACAACTTAACCCTTAACACCAGGAAAGCCAAAAAAAAAGTGGTTGAGGAGCCCCTAACCACAGAGACAGATGTAACATAAACATAAAA
This sequence comes from Limnothrissa miodon, assembly GCA_017657215.1. NCBI lineage: Eukaryota > Metazoa > Chordata > Actinopteri > Clupeiformes > Clupeidae > Limnothrissa > Limnothrissa miodon. Next base: position 224,225 of record JAGFZM010001552.1, on the reverse strand, counting down.
CTGTGTGTCAGTCCATGCAGGCTACTGAGGCAAGGTTAATATTGATGTTCTTGTTAGTTAATAAAAATTTAGATTTACAGTATTTACACAGAAAGGTTGTACAGAATAAAGTATATGTCACTTTGATGTTAATTAAATAGATAATATTGGATATATGAGTGCTAATACAAAATATTTAGTCTATTCCTACTGAATAAGGAATATGCTGTGAAGTCTTACTGTAACTCAAACTTCCCTTTTTAGCCACTGGATGGCACACCTTCTCCATAAAATCCCAAATCTCTCAGTTCTGAATGTTGGTGCTACCTGGTGTGAAGATGGATGGTAAAACAAAGAGCAGTAGAGAAAACTGTAAACTGTAATTTTGCATTATACAAAAATACAGCACAAATGCTTAGCACAAATTCCACACTGTTACAGAGAATATGAGACTATTTTCATCAATACAGCACCACAAAAAAATAATGATAATGATGGTCATGTCTTGGGATATTTTAGAGTGATGATTTGGAGTCTCATGTATGAAACAAAGATTTGTCTTGGTAGTGCTGTTAATATAGGCCTAGATGAACTGTCGTTTGTTTAATATGCATGCTCAGTCATGAACTTTGCCAGGTGGGTGTGTGATGACGATGGCTTTGAAAGGCAACGGGTGGAAAGGCGTGTGGCAGAGATGCCATCTGAGTTCCATTTCTCTAACTGTTCTGTGCAGAGAATGAATTTCATTTGATTGATGGAGTCTCTTTGGAGGAGCGTCACGCGCCGATGATGAGCGACTTCCTTCTGCTTTTCTGGCGTCCTGAGGGGCTGAGGGGGGGAGGGAAAGAATAGTCTGTCTTCTCCTCTATTGTCTTTCTTTGTCTCGATTTTTCTCTTGCATGTCTCCAAATAGACTGGAATTGGACATAATTTAATGTTTGACTGGTTTTGCCAGTTATGAACTGGTGAATAAATTGTGTTTAAAGACTGTCAACATGCCACCGCTGGGAATGCATAGGCTACTGTAAAACTGAATTAAGGCTACTTCATAACAACTGTAGTAGCAAATAAAGTTAAACAAGATATGCAATATTTCATCATCAAACAAACTAAAACTCAATATATATTGGACACAATTCAATCTGGTTTCAAAATGGTTTACAAATAGATTTATGCATGTTGATTGACTTCTTTTGGGTTTAGCCCACTAGCCTATGATAAACAGTATCTAGGTTATGGAAGACATTGGGTTTCTGATTACCAGAGGTTTTACATAGTTGAAAATCTGATTATACTGTCTGTTAAAATGTCTGATTAATGACAAGAAGATGAAAAAATGATATCTGCTTGTGTGCTGCAAAGTAGTTGAAATTGTCTCAAATCGGTATGTGCAGGTTAAACTCGGAAAACGGTATTAGCTCAGAAAATGGCTTAAAAGAGACCCAACGCTAATGACAAAAGCAACACTTTCAACACAGTCTCCAAAAGGCAGCTTCCTGTGGAGAGACAAATAAATGACACAGTTTCCTTTTTATGAGATGGGAGAGAGAAATTATCATCATTCATCACAAACCCCCTAAAGGATGGGAGGATTAAGATAAGCTTGTTTTTTCCCCCTCTATTTCTTCTCCCCATGCAGGGCTACACCAACAGAGAGACATGTAGACAATCCCTTGCCTCTTCATTTTCCTCTCCTAGCTGGGTTGCAAAAGTCACTCAGCTGCCTGACTTGCAGGTTGTGGAAAAATGACTGTGCCTGTGTGTGTGTGTATATATATATATATATGCCTTATTTCGTTTTCATAAACCACACAACATGCACAAATACAAAGACATAATAAACACTCTTTGTCAGTCTTTGTCACCTGTATGTATTTATACATAGACCTTACATACAGAGCAGATAAATAAATTATAAAATGATTAGCTCTCTCCTTTCATCTGAAAATTAAATTATATTTATACAGCACTATTTACTATTCAATTGACACAGACATTGATAAGAGCAACAGGGCAGGGAACAACACCTTTATGGTTGGTATTCAAGAAAGAAACCTTGGGCCGATCTACGGCTCACAGCGCACCATCTGCCAGGGGTCATGCAGGCAAGGCTCAGTCAGTGCTTAATATTTGCGATAGATTATAATTTGGCAATGGCTTTTGGATAAGGATTATAATAATTCCACAATAATTTCTTACAACATTATACATACGGTAGTCACACGAAAGACTGTCTGAAGTTCTGGCCAGACAGTATATCAGCCAGACATAATGTTAACACATAAAGTCAGAGAGTGAGATCATTCATCAAACATTCACACATTTGCCCATACTGTAGTTTCCAACTATACATGAAAATACACATTTTGATCTGTGCGGGAAATGAATCCTTTTCATTTTATCTAAAATTTTTGATGATGACTGATCTCACACTCTGCAAACATAGAGAATTCCAGCAATTATTACATGCAAATTCAGTAGTTGGTTCAAATGAAAAGTTTCCATTTATTTCCATTTTAAGAGTTAATAAAAAAAAAAAAAGAAAAAAGGCGATATAAAACTAAAATATGTACATTTACATCCGAATACATATTTATGATCACAGGAATTCGTTTAGCTCTGTCATAGTTTGAACTCTATGCTGTGTGGTTTAGAAAGTTATAGTAAAATTCTCAATTGCAAAAATGGCTTCCCTTTTTAATATATCCAGTTTATGATGAGCAGTCCTGAAAACACAGCCGTGAGAGTGGTGTGTATGTCATTGTGTGTGTGTTAGTGTCTGTGTGTGTGTGTGTGTGTGTTAGTGTCTGTCTGTGTGTGTGTGTGTGTGTGTTTGAATCTCTGTTCCTATGCTCTGGTGCTGATGCATGCACAGTACAGTGGCCTCTGCAAACATCTGTCTGGGCCTTTGATACTCTCTCTCTGCTGAGTGGCAACAAACGCTCCCGCCAGTTCCACTGATGCTGCTGCGCTCCAAATGCAACTCCCAGATTACAGATGGCACTTAAACCATTGCCTCACCCGGATTTACAACATGTAAACACCGATGGGGTAATCCTAGCCCTGCTCGGGGGGAGGGGGGTTAGAGGCTGGCAACAGCTGGCACTGCGACAAAGCATGGGGCTGAGGGGTACGGGTGGGATGGCGGTCAGGATAGAGAGATTCAACTTAGTGTAATGGTGGCCATGTTACTGTTAATGTTGCTGAGTCTAAATTGTGGGCGATTGTGTGTGTGGGTGAGAGAGAGAGAGAGAGAGAGAGAGAGAGAGAAGGAGAACAGAATGAAAGAAAAAGTAAGTGAATGTCGTCCTGCAAATGTGTAATTGGACCTTGACCCTGAGACAGATGCAAATGTTATTACAGTAAAAACATGAATGTTGTTAACTAATGTGCCTTCATTGGTTTATTAGTAGCAGCTCCTAGTCAGTCAATGCTGATAAAGGCAATGAGATTTCCAATGTGATTTTTGGAGGTGAAACTACGATCAGATGGAGTGGAGTATGTGTGGTGATAGTCAGACAGGTCTGAAGGCAGGTCTTTTATCTATGAGATTAAAGTAACAGCATGTGCTGTCATGGGGCACTCAAGTACTTTTCCACTTTGGGAAGAGCTAACAATCAAGGCATGGCCCAGAAGGCCACTGAAGGAGACCGGGGCTGCTGCTTCTGTGTACACTGGGTGACAGCACGAGAGCAGTCATCACACCACAGACTACAGAACAAGAGAAAGGCCTGTGGCTGGCACAAAAACTTTTTTTTGGAAAGACAATTCTTGATCTCGTTGTCGCTCTCTCTCTCTCTCTCTGTACTCCCTCCCTTCTTTTCTCTCCCTCTCCCTTGCTTTCTCGCTCTATCATGCTTCCCTTCTCTGCACCCCCTCCTCTCCCTCTCTTTTGTCTACTCATCCATTGTCCTTTGCATAATTTCCATCTCCTCACTTGTCATTAGCCAGCTGCCTGCTTAATGAATTTCTTATCTCCCAATTTACAATGGCTGCCGCGATAAAGTTGAGTATTTTTAGCGCGTGCATTCTATGCAGCTGAGGCAGAGGGTGCATGAACAAGGAAGTGGCCCCGGGAAGGAGAAAGAGGGAGAGGCAGGGAAAAAAGAGAGAAATAAAGAGGGTGAAAAATGTCTGTACATTTGACCCAACTTAAGGCTTTATGGAATGTAAGCCTAAAGGATGCAACACTCAGAGAAGCCAATGTCAAGTGTCAGGTGTGCTTGTGACTGTGTGTTTCTGTGTGTGTGTGTGTGAGTAAAAGAAATTGTGTGTGTGTGTGTGTGTGTGTGTGTGTGTGTGTGCGCGCACACAAGGAAAGAAGACATTGATGTGACACAATAGCACAATGTGCCGCAGCAATTAAAAGAGAGCGAGAGACAGAAGACGGAAAAGGGGAAGTCAGCTTTTTCAAAATAAAAAAAAAGGAAATGGAGTGGAGGACGCACCCTGCGGAGGATACAAGAGGGTCCAGAGACAGTATGCCTTTGAAAAGCAAAAACAGCAGAAGAACAGCAGAAAAGTAAGTGAGGAGGGAAGGAGGAGGGAAGGGAGGGAGGGATGAAAGAATGGGGAGAAGAGACAGGAGAAGGTGGTGGCAGATGGAGATGTTCTGCTTCAGTACTGTTCCTCCTCAGCAGAATTAACGCTGTGGAGCTAAGCACAATACTCTGCCTGTGTGTGCGCGTCTATGTTTGTATCTGTGTGTGTGTGTGTGTGTGTCTATGTTTGTATCTGTGTGTGTGTGTGTGTGTGTGTCTGTGTTTGTTTGTATGTGTGTGTGTGTGTGTGTTTCTGTGTTTGTATCTGTGTGTGTGTATGTGTGTGTCTGTGTTTGTATCTGTGTGTGTGTGTGTCTGTGTCTGTGTGTGTGTTCCTTTGTGTGGGTTATCAAGGATGACACTTCCAAAACAACATACAGTACAAACCTGCTAAGGAGACATTGAAGGTAAGTGTAATGCAGTGCTAGCAACAGGGCCGAGGCCATTTCTCCAGAAGTTTGACTCTGTGGAAGATGGGAGTCTGTTCAAAGGTTAGTTGTTTGTTGTACAGCTTATCCCTGTTGAGGAATACTGAATGTAAAACATCAACAAGGATGTCGTAATCATGGCTATAGCCCCAATCACAATCATTAACACTGACACAGAACAGAATGTCATAGAAGCTCTCACACACACACACTCACACACACACACACAGACACACACAAATACAAACAGGCAATCAGTCACTCTCTTCCTTACCCACACACATACACACACTCCTAATCCCCACTGTAATAGAGTGAGTTGAGGAAATGTGATTTTTTAGGGGGAGAGAGGAAGACCTCCAGGCTAGAGAGGTTTCAAGATGCTGAGACTTCAACCATGTGCACTATACTCACAGCTCTGGCTCTCATTCTCTCCTTCTCTCTCTCTCTCTCTCTCTCACCACACACAAACACACACATAAATTGAGAGCTGTCGACAGCATTCAGGATGTGAAAATAGACAAACTAATCTCTGGACGAAGGTCGCAGTGTGGCCGCGCATGTAGGTGTCCTTCCTGTTCTCCAGTGCAAGCACAGCGACAGGTTGTAAGAGGCGGGAAGTTGCTCCCGTGCGGAGCACTGGGCACAGGCAGGTGGATCCGCCATTTGGCTGGGTGGAGCAGGGGCCTCACGGTGCCACCTTTGCTACACACACACACACACACATACGCATTCTTTTTCCCTGGTTCTCACTTGTCAATTTTCTCTCTCTCTCTCTCTCTCTCTCTCTCTCTCTCTCTCTCTCTCTCTCTCTCTCTCAAAGAGGCATAGAATATATTCTATTTAAACTTCTTTAGTTAAACAGTTCATGTCATCTGATAATATATCAATACTAATTCTATTCTTGCTTAGGGCTGCCCATCACTATTGACCATGGTATCCTACCACACATGCTCAAACAGAAGATGGATAACAAGAAGATGGCAATACTTTTCATTCAGATCACACACACACATCAACCTTTCCATGAAGCCTAAAGGCTACACCAGTAAGTAAACTCGACTGCTTTGTGAGACAAATCTGAATGACTATTATTTCTTTATGTTTAAACTGATAAAGCTGAAGTTAAGAAGACAGGCCCATATATTTCCAAAACATTCTTTATTCACCTTCAAAACATTGATAAGATCTTTTTGAAGTCTTTCAGCTACCATAACTGGCTCTGTATGATCAAATCGATTTTGAAATACTCCTTTTAACCTACAACACCCTCAATGGCCTTGCACACACACACACACACACACTTACACTTATATGATTGTCTTTTACTACTCTGCCAGACAACTTAGCTCTTCTACTAATGCCACTGTTGCACTAACTACTGCAAAATGCCCGTCTCCTTGAAGCAGATCTCCCATAATAAGAAGGCAGAGCTTTCTGCTTCTCCTGCAGAATTATCCCCCACCCTTCTGTACAGCTGTCTGGATTTAATACCTTTATCTTTACTGTTCCCCATTATTAGGAACGGTGCATGGTGAATGTTCACTCCTCCTGGGTCTTGTTGGGAAGAACGGCGTCTGATGTTGCTTCCAGCTATAGGGCATGGTGGTGGTGACTGACCACTTCTGCAGTGGTGATAAATTGCTATGCACCATCATGCCATGCACCTCCATTATTATACTACAGCCTAGTGCTGCCACAAACCTCTCATAAACCTCTCATTATGTCATGTGCTGCAAGTCTCCTTCTTAGAGGCCCTGCAACCCACCCCTCTCATGACGGCACGTCAGAATGTGCTGCCTCTAATGTTCCGCCTGAGTGATTTTACTCCCTGGCAGTCAAAACTAGACATGCATCGTTGGTGTGGCTACCATATAATGTTGTGAGGAAATGTTTTGGAAATATTAAGATGTTCAACCAAAACTAAAAATTTAAGTTTATTAGTTAGTTTAGTTTAGTTTATTACTGAGTGTAATTTTCCTTCATGACCCCTTGGTGTTGCCCCTTGCTCCGTTTCTTCCTTGAATAAGTATCACAAGGTACTTGTTTTTTCTTGCCCCTGTTGGTGTTAGGTGCTTTGTGGTGCTGTGCCAGATATTGACCAAGAAAAAAATCAATTGTAATTGGTGCTGTATAAATAGAATAAAATTGAATGGAAATAATAATTTCAAAATAAAAAATAACTTTGTATTTAGGCTGGTTATTGAAATGGGCCTGTTGGATAAAGGTGCCCTCTCTGGCAACCACAATTGCCATGTCCAACCCATCTCCTAGTAGTCCACCTGCTAACTGATTACTGGAGCCAGCTCCTCTCTGTGGCGTGTCCATAGGGGACAAGTTACAGGGGGATGACTGCTATTCACATATGGCCCTGTTTTTCCATTTTCTCTACCAACTGCGACTGGTTTGTGTGTGTGTATGTGTTTATGTGTGTCCATAACAGCCAGTTCCACTGATTATAGTGAAAGCTAATTCTTGCACTATATGTAGCACTCCAGTAATGAACTTGTTGTGTCTGTGTGTGTGTGTGTGTGTGTACGTGTGCGTTTGGTAGTTGTAGGTGGATGAAATAAAGGAAAATAGGAGGAGAGTTTTTGAAGGCCTCCATACATCACTTCCCCTTTTCTCTCACCTTTCCCTCTCTGTCACAAACGGTGCCCTGGTCCATTTTTAAACGGTGACGGTATGATATGGAGCCACTTCTTTTGTCTCTTTTTAAACCAGGGTTCTGACCCACATGTGTCATGGCGGGACGCATTGGTCGATCCATCTTCAACAGGCTCATTCATCATTGGAGGACGCCCTGGAACCTGACCTTGCCATGGTGACATCGCTCTGGTGACATCACAATGGCCTGCCATGTCTGTTACCCAGCGACTAAATGGTTACTAAGGGAATTGAGCTGTGGTTTGCCCTCCTCGTAATTTAAAATGAAGGATAGAATAGGAACAGAGAGAACTCTCTTACTCTCCCTATCTCTATGTCTCTCTCTCTCACACACACACACATCGAATAACAACCTCATTCTCGTATTTAACTTTTTGACAATTAAAATATCTGGTATGCAGTAGCATTTCAACTGAAGTTACTAATCTCTTGCATTTGTCACATTTTAAACTGTCATTTTATACGGGACATAGAATGGATAAATGGACTATTGTACTATTGTTCTCTAATGTTGGAATATAATAAAGTTTAATTTATCCAAAATAAGCTCGAGTGCGACAAGACAAATGTGATGATGTCTGAAATATTGTCCGAGGACAATTTAATAAATGTTCCCTGCATTTGTGTGTCCTTTGTGTGTGTGTGTGCATGACGTGTATGCTTATTGTTATCCTGTTTCCCCTGATTCCTGTTTGTCACATTTGTCTGTTTTTGTCTGAAGTGCTGTCACTCAGAGACGGCAGCATTCTCTCTCTCCCTCTCTCTCTCTTTCTTGTTCTCTTTCTGTGTCCCTCATAGACTGTGGAGCAGCTGCTGTCATGAAGCGTTTTGTCGCCACCCCACTCATTTCCTACTCAGCGATCGCCTCTGTGGCCCTCAACACAGCAGCCTCCCCCAGGGGCTGAGTCCCCACCGCCCCCTGAGGCGAACCCCCTTTCAGAGCACCAGAAGGAGTGAGAAAAACAGAAAGAAGGAGTGAGCGAAAGAAAGGGATGAAAAACCGAGAGGGAGGTAAGGAAATGCAGGTTAGATGAAAGAGAGAGAGAGAGAGAGAGGAAAATACATGAACATTTTTTTAACAACAACATGACTGCAAAATCAATTTAGAGTCAATCCTTCCGAGATGCACTCAGCAGGTTTGATTGTCATGTGGTGAAAATGGGGGTCGTGGTGGGTTGGTGCGAAAATTGAGAAGGAAAGAAAATAAATGCCTTGTGTGTGTGTGTGTGTGTGTGTGTGTTTGTGTGCTACGGTAAGCGTGTGGTGTTGCTCGCCCATCTGTAACGAGTGGTTTTTGCACTGTAAAGGGTGGCCGGATTTGCTGTTTTCTAAAAGGGGAAAGCTAATCGTCTGGCCCCTGCGCAGATAACACCCATCAGGCCCAGCGGAGCACCTGAGAAGCCATTGATCATCCGCCGGCCTCTCGGCACAAGAGACCCCAGCCATCTGATAAGGCAGGGGGAGGAGGAGAAAGAAAAGAGGGGATGCAGCCAGGGGGAAGCAGATTGACAGAGAGGGAGGAAGAAGACAGGCAAGGGGTGGGGTGGGTGTAGGAGCCATGCTCGATTTGCTCAGAGCAGATGTCCGTCTTCAGGGACATGTCAGTGATATCGACAGCGACGCTCCGGAAAGGAAGGACCGGGGAACAAGGAAAAGCATAAGGCCCGGATGGTAAATATAGCTAGAAAAGAGGATGAGAGAGGAAAGGTTGGGGCTATATGATAAAAACGATAGAGGAAATGTGTGGAAGGAGAGAGGGAATGTGCAGGAGAGATGGAGGAATACAGGAGAAAAATTAGAAGAGGTAAACACATTTGTTGACAAGAAAGCTTGTTTGCTATACTTCCAATGTGATTTCATAAGGAGCAGAAAGATCCTCTGATCAAATCCGTCTGTTATTAGCTTTGCTGGGTTAGAGATGCAGTCATGGTTGTAATTCCTTTACTTTAAATTTGCTCTCCACACTTTTTTAGTGGTCAAATCCAAAACCTGTGGGCATCACCTGTTGAGCCCTCTACAATTGAGTGCTCGATTCTCTGTGAGGGTGTGTGCATGCAAATCTACCATTGCCTACAGGATGGTAAGATACAGTGCATCCTTAACCAGTCAGACTCATTTTAAGTTAAAGGCCCACTATGCAACATTTTTCATTTAATTAATCCGTTTCATACTGTTTAGGATGCTAAAATTAGTCATTACATGGCGAACGAACGGTGTAGAATGTGCCACCGTGGCCAATAGCGGTAGATACAGCACTTGCAATGTTCAGCAGCGCGGTCCGCCTCCAATAGAATGCAGTGCAATACAATGCAATACAGCGGTCTTTAGAGGGAGCTCGTGAGAGAGAAAAACAGAATGTTGCTTAGCCCCGGTTTAATGTTCAAGTAAATGTCCTAATTATATAATGGTGCAGAGTCCATTTGAAACAGGCATGTGCACACAAACCTACAGTACATAAAGAACCTTCGTTGTTGTCCAGTCACAGTGCTGTTAGTATCAATGTATTTCAGAGGCCAAGAGCCTACATTGATGGTGATGATGCTTGGTGCAGCGGCCATCAGATAAGGTAGTGCATTACTCTCCTTTGGGTTGCGTTTTGCTGGCTTGTGTTGGGTTGCTAGCTAGCACTCAAAGCCAAGCTAACATGCCTAGGGTGGACTGTCAAAGTCCTCCCCTCGAACCTGAATCAGCCCATTAATTCCTCTTGCTTATCTAGCCAAGCAGAGCACGAGCAGCACCATGAGTTGAATTCCCTGGGCCCGTATGCTATATCTGACTTTCTGTCTGCTGCAAATTGCACTAGATTGAAGCGAGAGAGAGAGCATGCCAGCATATACTGTAGGCATGCTGCTACACACACACATATGCTACAATATGTGCTTAAGACCACTGGGAGTCT
>JAGFZM010001552.1:190786-208711 GCA_017657215.1 Limnothrissa miodon | reverse complement strand
CACACACACACAAGTGTTTCTCCCATTTAGGTCAATGAGGAGCCCCCGCTCCCCATGGGGAAAAAACTTTAAATGGGAAAAACGACAAGAGATATCAAAAAGATGAATGTAAGCACACCGATCGAGATCAGGCCGGACGTGTCAGAGTTGGAACGGTGTCTCTAACTCGAAAGCCCTAGGAGGAGTAGCGGCTTAAAAATCTGGCGGAAGAATAATAAGAAACTTGCGAAGAACAATACTGGCCTTGGTGGCAAGTCCACAATTACAGAAGAACTGTCGATTCACACCAGCAGTAATTAGCTGCACTATGAGGATGGAGATAGAGGTTCTTATCTGAAGGCAGACTTTGAATATGTATGTATGTCTCTGCAAAAACACCTGCTGTTACCAAGGCAGCCTATGGTATATATATAGCATATTCCCTTGACACGCCACTAAGCTATTTTAGTGCATTTATTTTGAGTCATAATCATTTGCCTGGGTTAAATTAGGTGGTTTATGAAAAGAAAGGAACGTACAGTGCCTCTAGTCAGGCTGTGTGTTGACTGCTGTCACATCTAGTGATGCCATATGGTGACGATTTCAGCAGAAGCCAACCAGTCCAAATTTCCTCCCTGGTGCTGTGGATGTTACTGGTGGCATTCACAGCTGTCTGAGCGCTCTGCCTCAGCTCAAAATCTCCTCTCATTGTATTCCACTATAATCTTCCCTCCATCACATGCTCCTATTTATAAAACATAAACCCAGCCCAGCGCTTCAGCTTTTATTTGGTATTCTGCCCCCCCAACCCCCACACCCCAATTCTCTTGGTTTCTCACTCTGTCACTCTCCCTCTTGTTTAAATAAGGAAGTGGATTTTAATGCAGGGATATGAAGGCCAGCCGATTACCACTGGTGTGTGGGAGTGGGGAAGGGTGTGTGTGTGTAGGGCTGAGTGATGGCCAAGCATAGAGCTCAAGCCCAGGCTTGTGTGGGGTCATGTCCAGTGACAGCGCTTGCCGGCTGGCCTCTCTGCCCTAGCGTGGATCGGCCTCCCAAAGGCAGGATCGTATTGGTAATCTCAGTTTAAATACACAAATCTCCAGCGGCAATCCAATCAGACCGTGCACGCACGCACACACACACACACGTTCATCCCTGCCTGAGCTGAGATGAAGGGAGAGCCATGCCCTGAGCTGACACAAACACACACATACACACACACCCTCCCTTGCCCTCTCTGAATCCCAGCCGGTGGTGTTTAATGCTGTCTCTGAGGGATTTAATCCAGATTACCAGACAGAAAGTCACTGAGTCTTCCTCTGAGCACCAACGCTTAGCTCATCGCAGAGTCGCGCACACACACACATGCACAGATAGATACAGTCACCACATAAAATCTTCTGGTCAATCTCTCGCACTGCTACTAAGCATGACTAGGGGGTGCTATGAGCTAGGAAACTGATGGTTTCCAACATGGCACAAACGACAAGCACAGAAGACATTGAAGGTAAATATTAAGTTGTGGAGGAAAAGAGAACAAAGAAAAGGAGGTAACAATGCTAGCAACGGAGGCAAAAAAGAGGAAGTAAATGATATGATAGAGAGAGAGAAAGAGAGAAAGCCAGACTAGGGACTATAGAATAGATCTATGATCTTTTCTCAACTCCTTTATGCCCCTGTTTCAGCTGGGGACAGATGAAGTGATGTAACATGAGTGAGAAAGAGAAAAATACTTAAATAATTGGTAACAGAATGGAGATGGCGGACTAAGGGACAGGATCAAATCTAGCCTATACAGTACACTCTACGTAGTTCATAAATGCGTAATGTACATACATGAATAAAGAAACATGGTGTGAAAGAAAGAGTAGCAAAGAGCAAGAGGGTGAGTTCCACTGAGGCTGTAGCGGAAGCGAGACCACCACTGCGAGCTGCCCTATCCACACAGGAGTGAGTGTCAGAGTGTCGCCATACGCGGGGAGAAATTGAGTCCCAGTGTCTCTGAGCTGCACACTGCGCCGCTTTTGATGAATGTGCTCAGTTGAGCACTCAGCTGCCCACAACTCTTCCACACACTTCACTTCACTTCTCTATAGACTTCCTCATCTCTCTCTCTCTCTTAAATTCAAAGAAGCGTAATTCGCATGACAGTTATGCAGTGTTACCAAAGTATACAGTATTTCATATAGATTTCCATATTTTTTAAATATGAAATGTATCCTAAAAGAAAGGAAAACTACAGCCTTAATCTTATCTTAAGTTGTCTTACATTTTCCTTATCGATGCATTGTAGCTTAGTCTAGATGCAGATTTGCTCAGCAGGTGCATGTAGCCATACACCAAAAGGCCTTAGCTTGTCTTTTACCAAGACTTTGTAGATCACAACACTCTATGTTTGTAGAAAGTCACTAGGCGGGTTTAGCATAATATAAACAGGGCTGTGACAGTGCAAAACCAAGCCACGGAACAGCTGCAATTTGAATCAGCTTAGGAAGAGTCAGTCTAGCTTTGAGCAGAAAAAGTCAATTGTTTCTTACAAAGACATACAGTATTTGTTGTTTTTCCCGTGTTGCTGTCATTGGTTTTATATCCTCTTTGAATGCATTGGCACTGCTGGTTTATCCCCTGAAATTAACCTAGGTCCATAGGTTGCGCAAGACTATACATTTTGATATTATAGTTTGACTATATTTTTGATATTATAGTTTGTCAGAATATATATATATATCTAGAATAATGGAGCAGAGAACGTTCCTCATTTTCAAAAATATACAGTCATTATTTATATAAATAATTCTTTTGTTTGTATAAATGTTAAAAAAGAATTCTCTTTCTCTCCCATCTGGCCTCTACTCTATGACTACGCAGATGCTGGTAAGACATGAAAAAACACAAGAAGATCAAACTGAACCAAATCAAATGAAATGGAATGAGACGGTGGAGTAGACAGCTTTAGGTGGTTCCGGTTCAGTTGGGCCTCCTTGGCAGAGCTAATGATCCCCGTTGCAGTGTGTTCCAGTGTCGTTTCAGCCCGCACACATGCACTCATTTTCCACCCAGATGGACAGCAAATGAAATCTCTCTGGTACATGCAGGCGAGGTGTCTGGGCCAGAATTCGGAGCACCTCTGCCTGTCCTTCTCTTCCCCCATCCATCCACCGGCTCCCCTCTCCCAGTTCACCCTCAACCGCGCATCCGTGCCTTGCTCAGTGGTGCTGAGATGAGGCGCAAATTAGGCTGAAAATGTAATATTAACTCCTGGGGACGTGGGCAGAGTCTGCAATGCTCTCTCACTTTTTGTATGTTTTCCTCAGTCACTGTCTCAGTGTGTGTGTGTGTGTGTGTGTGTGTGTGTGTGGTCTCAAAGCATTAATCTTCTGCCAGCATCAGTGCCAATGGCAGTAATCAAGTCCAAAGCTTTAATTGAAATAAGCTGATAAGAAGGTGAGGGAATTGGACATACCTGAGAGCATCACTGACTGGAGTGGGTGTGATGCTGCCAGAGTGTATATGTGCCTGTTTGTCTCCAGCTCTGTTTGTGTTTTTTGTAGGCAGTCTGGCCTGCCTATGCTATATGTATGTATATATATGTGTGTGTGTGTGTGTGTGTGTGGTGGTGGTGGGAAGGGGGTGGGGTGGGGTGTACATGTGTTTGTTTGCATTTGAGTAAAACTTTCAATATAAATCTTTTTCAGGTTAAGGGAGGTGTGGTGGTCCTGAAACAAAAAAAGCTCTCAGCCAATGACAGTCTTTCAGGTGTGACAGTGCAGTCCGCAGGTTATTATCTGCTGTCATTGTTTCATTCATTTTCATTAAACACTCTCGACAATGATGAAGCACTGTGCTCCAACACTCCTCTCTCTCTCTCCTCATTCAGCACTCCCTCACTCTTTCTCTATCCTCTGTTCTCTTTTCATTTTCACATCCTTTCTGTCTCTCCTTATTTCACACCCACTGTGCCTGCGTTTCATCTCGTCAACACGTTTGCTCTCTGCCTCTCTCTTTCTTTCTGTCATAACCCTTCTTTTGTATTCCTCTCAGGAATAAAGCCACATTGTCTCTCACCCCTCTTAACCTTGCACAGTTACACCCAGAGCTTTGTAGTTGGTTTTAAGCAGCTAAGCCAATAATGACTAAAGCCCCGTCCACATACGTCGCTACTAGTTACTCGCTACTCGCCTACTCGCTCACTCACCACTCGCAGAGACACTTTTTAACGGTTTTCGAACGCCCGTGCTCATAGGACGTTTTGTTCATTTCACCTGTCAATAATCTGCATCCCGAATTCTGATTGGTAATCGCTTACTCGCATCGCGCAAAAGTTAAAATAATTTCATCTCGGAATCCGCCCACATCGCACCGCTTGTACTCTCCTCGCCTGTCCAGGCGTTCCATCGCTGAAACACAATGATATTCTACTGACTTTTATTGCTCAGCGAGTAGCGACGTGTGTGGACAGGGCTGACATGATCATTTGGGGGAAAGCACCATGCTAAGCCACACTATATGCTAGTTTATTGCTTCCTTCTTTATTCCTCAGCCCCACTGATCTCTAAAGAATAACTGGATAGGATAACCCATTGTTAGCCACTGTGGCTTCAACCTTATGACATAGATGTCCTATCCAGTTATTCTTTAGAGATCAGTGCTCAGCCCCCTCAACGGCAATATGTCCAGCACCATTAGTCATTCATACTCATTTATGCACTTAGCAGACGCTTTTATCCAAAGAGACTTACATTTTGTCAGCTATCAATTACTTCAGCGCCAGTCTCCCCTAGAGCAACTTAGGGTTAAGTTAGCATGCTAGCCCAGTTCCTTAACCACTGTGCCACCCTCGCCCCAATAGAATGCACAGTTAGCAGTGTTGCACCCAAACTTCATGGCCAACCACCAACACCCCATCATGCCTTCCCAGACCCCTTACTATAGTGCTGTACAACTTCCACAGTTACCACAGAAGCGACATATTAATAGTTGTGTTGGTGATTGCTAAAATAGTAAATGGACTGCATATAGCACTTTTCTACTCCAACGAGTAGTAGGTCTGCAGTGGAAACTTCACATTCACACATTCACTCTGAATGACACACCAGCAGAGGGTGCCAAGCAAGGTTCCAATCTGCTCACGGGAAGCAATTTGGGGTTTAGTATCTTGCTCAAGGTCACTGTGATGGGGTTAGACTGACGAACAAACTGTGAGAAGGTTAGGCTGACGAACGACAACTTCATCAGCTGTGCCACTATTGCCCCATTATAAATGGCACCTAAGCTGGGTAAGCAGGTGTGTATTGGGGAATTGATGTGTCATTTTTAACACTATGTATCTGTGTCTTTTTTTGTTACTTGAACTAGTCATGCCTCTCTTTACACACAACTTAAAAATCTGAGCTCAATATGTTGTATGTTGTCCAGTTATGTTTATTAGACATTTTTCATAATCACATACAGTATTGTAGTGTCTTTCCTGTAAAAAATTAATCAAAACAAACTTTGTCAATTTCTTTTCAAAAATCTCCCTTTTAGAATATATTTTTGTTGGGTTTAAAATTCTCAGCCTGCAGCTGTCAGTGATTGGGGACCCACAGTGGGAGCAGGGGAGCAGGGGACGCAGTGGCACCTCGAGCCTGGCGGGCATCCTTCCTTTTGCCCTGGTGCAGTGTCATAGGGCCCTGTCACCCTCTTAATGTGTCGGAGTGGCGAGGTGATACGTCTTAATTAGGAGGCTCTGGCTATGGAGATGGCACCCTGTGGAGACACCAGCCCAGCTGGGTGAACAAGCTCATCAGAGAGAGCTCTGTACAGCAGGAGGGAGGGGGAGGGGGACGGGGTAGAGAGAGAGAGGAGGAGGGAATGAAAGGGAAGGGAAAACAATGCAGAGAAGGAATAAAACTGGAGAATGTAATTCCAAGGAATTACACAGTACATGAAAATGCAAATAGTATTCTTAGGTGTTTGAGGTATGTATTTGTAGCAGATAGATAGAGAGAGAGAGAAGTTGTCTATGGTTCAAACATGGAAATCAAAATAAGAGTTAATGCATAGCTGCTTAAAACTGAAGTGGATTTAAATTGAAGGGGTTAAAAAAAGTTGTCATTTTGATGTGTATGTTGATCAGTTAATACTTGCATAGTTTACAGAGAAAGTTGGATGAATTAATAGCTGAATGACTGGATAGAGGCACTCTGTAGGGCTATTTGAACAGCTGAAATGGATGTGTCTTTTTAAAGGAACATGCCATTGTTTTTCCATACTGAACTATGTTCTTCCTTACCTTACACGAATTGATTCGTACCTCTCATCTCAAGTGTGTGTACTCAATCATTTTAGTGTTGCTACTTGGGTAGCATTTAGCTTAGCTCAGTTCTTTCATAAGGATCCAGCAACCAAACACCTCCACATCTTTCCTAGAAAAAAAATGATCTGCCAGCAACACTTAAAAGAACTATCAGATTACAGACAATAACAAGATGTTGAAAAGTGTATTGTATTTTTACAATGGATTTCATACGACAACTTCAATAGGACTTGCAACAGCCATGCAACCTTGAAAAACACCATTGCTAATAAACATCCAGTTGGGTTTCACTTGTTTGGTGAAGCTATTAGTACTGTTAGCAATGGCAACTAATTTGCAGCATATTTAGCCTGTCCACATATTTTTTTATTTTTGCCCAGCTCACATTTTTTTAGTTTACAGTAGGAAGTCAGGTCTTAATGTAGAGTGGAGTGGGGGCAGTCCCTCTCTAGAACACACCCACTATTAGCCACACCCCTGTAAAACATTATTTTGTTTATGCTGTGAGACATGCAATTATTTTCACTTGTAGTTCCACAATTCTACGGGTAGGTTTTGTGCCTCGGTTTAGTTGAAGGTTTAAGGAATATGTAAACACATTTCTAAGCTCAAGTCCATAAATCGCACAGGAATGATCGTACTCATGCACAGATTTGTGCTTAAGTTGATAAATGAGGCCCCAGATAATGAGTGAGAGAGGGAGAGATGCAAAAAGAGAAGAGGTGTTAGGGGAAGATCCTAAAGACTAACCGAAGGTAAGAGAGGTAAAAAAGACAGCTCATTATTTTTAAAGGTCTCCTCCTCACAGCTAGCCTGAGCTGGTCCTCTTGAGTGCGTTGGTGTGCAGCTGAGGTCTAAACACAGGAGAGAAATGCTTTTGAATGGGACATATGGCCTTGATAACATACACAGAAAGAACACAATACCATCTCTGCATTCAGATGTTCCTCTCATAACTGCTGATTATAATTTGTAACTGATAAGTATGGTTGTTTTTGTTGTAGCAATCCTTTTACATCTTTGTGCATTAATTGGGATCTACATCCAAGATGACACAAACATTAACTGTTTTATCTGATGACCTCTCACTTGGTAGGTACTTGGCACTACTTTGACAAATGCAAGAGATTGTGGTAAAAAAAAAACAAAAAAAAAAAAACAATCACATATGGGCAGAATTCTCCTACATGCTTAAATCCAAACGATTCTGCCTTTTTGGCTGTCTTGTCAGCATACACACATTTTGCAAACAACTAAAGACTGGTGCATATGCGCCATATGACCAGGTGTTTTTTCTTGCATAAGACTTAAGTCATTTGCAAACGACGTGCAGCTAAGTAGCATGTGGAAGAATTCTATCCTACCTTTAACCCTATTACATCATTTTTCCGTGAGGCCAAAGTCAAGTAGAGTTTGCAGACGTGAAGCATGAGTCGGCCTTATTAAAACAAGAATGATCTACTGTGTGTTGGGCAATATCGGCATCATGGCAAAGAAAACAAAGAACCCCATTATGCATGGGTGCATCATGTTTTTGCGACACACCTCAAGATCTGGGATCTGGTGCAAAGAGATCTGGGATCTGGTGCAAAGAGAACTGGGATCTGGTGCAAAGATATCTGGGATCTGGTGCAAAGCTATACTGTAAGGATACATAAGGATACAGAAAATGTGTTTTCCAGTGACTGAAACATACCTGGTCCGGAGCCAGTCAGTCATGCATTGCTGAAAGACTATTTTATAGATGCATATGCTTGGGCATATGGAGGAGTGCACAATCCATGTCCACCCTTCCTCTCTCATCAGCCGGAGCAGGCAGCAGTGCTTAAGCAAAAGTTTTTCATTTGGAAGAAAAGTTGATCTCAGTGCTGCTTCTGACACTGTTTATCACAGCATACTGCTACATCAACTTGAACACTGGGTTGGGTTCACCAGTAGTTATCAGTAGGTTAAAATCATATTTACAAAGAAGTTTCTTTGCTGCCATGGGAAATACTTTACCATCAATGTCAATGGCCTGTGGTGTGCCCCAGGGGATGATCCTTTACTTGGCTAATTTAATGTTTACATTGATTCCAGATGGGCAAAGTATCAATGACTATGCTGATGACACCCAAATTTATATTCCTCTATATGATTATGTTTCACTTTGATGTGTTGTATTGACTAAATCAATAATTGGATGACAAAAAATTTGGATTCTTGCATTCTTGCATTCTTGACACAAAGGGGCTAAAAACAAAAGATACTACCCAAAGCTCCCATCTCCTCGCAAAGAGTCGCAAACAGTCGCACATCTTTCGCGAATGCAGCTTTCACCAGTCGCTTTTCCTACTAACGGTATTCTGTGAGTTTTCATTGAAAAAAAATTGGCTTATCAACGTGATTTGGGTGTGAAATCTCCAAGTGTCTGCGCAATGTTAGGGCTCATACTGTCTGCTGCCAGTTGTCTAAGACACATGAGTCGCTCTTCATCCCCAACTGTGGATCCAAACGCAAACGCATCATCATACTTTCTTTTTGGTTGACTTTTCGTTTTTTTTAGTCTGCCTGTCTTATTCTCATTCTCATTCCCTGTAATTTTGTGGCTGTGCGCCCATATGCAAACCTCATGCAAATACTGCATACCTCATTTTTGTGCCACTGCTTGTATCAAATTCGGCCATTTTTTAACCATTAAAGGCGCTCTAAGCGATGCTGTTTCACGTCAATTCTTGTTGACGTTCGAAGTATTGTCAAACAAAACAGAGGACAGCTCACTCCTCCCCCTCCCTCCCATGCTTCCTGAAAGACTCATGAACGTGCATTTCCATCTTGTCGTTTATTGGCTGGAACACTGTTATGTTTCGTTTTCATTTGTTATGCTAGGTTTGCCCACTGTGTTTTTGTTGCCGTTTGTGGAGCCTGGGCTGTCTACAGAGACCGCGTTTTTTTACAGTGTGTTCAGGGAACAGGCAGCTAGCAGATTGTGAGGAGATGTTTGCTGTATGTAACAACACATGTTTTAGTCCTAAAAACGCGTCACATCGCTTAGAGCACCTTTAAACGTAATACCGGTACACACATTGTGTAGACGTTGTGTAGCTATGTCGCAATTTACGCCGACATCTATTATTATTTGTCTCAATATGGTTTCAGGCAGGCTTCATTTTTCTGGTTTTCTATCTTTTAATGTTTTTTTAAGGTGTTTGCGTGCTAATTATGAATCCATTGTGAGTGGGTGTTCTTTTGTTGAGTAAGTTAAATGACAATGCTCGTTTTATTCCAATTCATCGCGCCCCACCTGCAGTACCTCTGCACGCTCCACACTTTGAGAAACGCTGGTGTAGGCTATGTGAAAGACGCGTGAGTGACAGAGAAACGCAGGGAAAGGAAATACAAGTTAGTGAATACGATGCGTAGGCTATTTTTAAAATAGCGGTTAAAAAAAAAAAAACCTCAATATGTGGCGCACCGCCACAAATTCGCCTATGTGTGGGAAACACTGACATTTTATGACCAAATCATTCCCACCACAGTTGCATTCATGTCTGATATTACAGCAATTAATGGTCTGGCAAATTAGATCATTACTGATGTTGAGTCACAAACAAGCAAGTGAGAGAGAGAGAGAGAAAGAGAGAATGCACCGTAGGAATGCATGTGTTTGCACTGTCCCTTGGTGTGAGTCCTGGTTGTTTTTGCTGACCTTTGTGGTTCTTTCAAATGTAAACACTCATAACAGTTTGTGGCATGTTAACAGACTATGAATGTTTTATTTGACATGAATGTGACCGCCAAGTGTGTCAGCTTGGCTTAAGTTCATTATGGATGGCTGGGGATTCGTGGTATTAATGCATCATTTTGTTTTAAATCCACCTCTTGTTTACTCGGCTAATCGCCAGACTCTCTCATTGCCCCAGACACCTGATTACTCTCACTTCCCATCCCATTCTGTTCCCTTCTCAGAGGAGCACTCTTCCTAGGAGTTCAATGGGCGACTGAGGAACAGCCAGAGACAGGACCCATTTGTATCACTTAATCTCAGACATATCCTTAGCAGCAGCTAGCAGCCAGGAAAAAGACAGAGAGAGAGAGAGAGAACTAAACAAAAGAAGATGAAGGGTGGACTGTCTGGTATGGCCTTGTTGTCTTCAATGCTGCTGCTTGCAATAATTTTCTATGTTCAAGCAATGCTGCTTTGTGCATTTATACTGTACATTCCTGTTGTGTATCTGTGGGTGTAATTTTATGTGTGCTACAACTGGTCTTAAAAACTGGTTATGGTTCATTAGCCTCTGTCTTTAACTGGCGTATGTCCTATCTATTATTATGTCCTGATCTCCACATCACCTATTAGTGGTTGCACTGCAAGGTTACACTTTAGGGCCTATATTTTTTCATTATATATGTTACCTGTAGACCACACAATTCCTCACAAGTGGACAGATCAGCCGCTTTCACTTTGTTTCACTTCGTGCAAAGCGTCTGAGAACCAGCCATAGGCATTCGTTTTCATGACGTTTTCTGCTTCAACCAATGGCTACTGCTTGGTCGTGACGTATGCTATTTCAGATTGGGCGCTAGAGTTCAACGTCATCGCCTTTAGCCTTTATCTGTTCGCTGATTCGCCGACACGGTTTCTTGTCGGAGAAAACCAAAGCTTATCGTTAGTTCCCTGACTAGTATGTAGGTTAATGAAATTAACCATTAGCCTGGCTACATTTCACTAGCATGCCAGACACTCAACAGTCAAAGCTATGAACAAGCTAACTGCACTGCAGGACAGCTGCAATTTGAAGCTAAAAGTTGACATTCCATCTCTATCTAGAACAGTGTAGATAGGCCAAGCGTAGGGAACTCCTTACTTCAGATTTAACCAATTGATACTAGCTGCCAGTATGTTAAAGAGCAGATTGGTCTCAGCTAGCTATGGTATATGTTACCATGAAGTTTAATGGGGGCATGTACATGTAGCTCTAGACTTCCTGTTTTTGTTTTCTTTGTCATCCTATTGCTGGACATGCGCACTGGATCTAACACTATTTTCTTTACTATTATTGCTTCTGTGATGTTTGATATTGTCTCCTTGATGATAACATTATCACAGACTGCATTGAGAATGAGAGCCGGTTTGGAGACAAGTGATTGACTAATGATTTTTAGGTGCATAAACATGTGCCCTAGAAAACTTGTCCCACTGGTAGTTGAACACTGAATAACATGCTGCAGGGCAGAGTAAATGTGACATTATGCCTTATCTGTCATATTTTATAGAAAGTCTTTGTGTCATATTCATTTGGAATTGAATTAAATACTACCATCTTTCCTTCTAATCCAACGGAGATTCTTGAATTTTACGTTTCAATTCAGTGAAGTCAGTCTTTGCAATGCTAATAGTAAAATACCTTCACAAAAGAAGGCACAATTAAAGGTGTCATACTTTCATTTTCATTGTGTTGTGTGATTTGTTTTGCATTCTGAAGTATTAAGTAAACACTTCTGTCCACATCACCCATCTCATCCTGCAGTATTTGATCACAGTCCCAATGAGAAGCGATATTCTCCCTTGTCACCATCGTTTTTCGCTGTCAACTTATCAAAAAACCCAACATCCATAATAAATGAACCATCCATGCATAATTAATTTAACATTTAAAAGACTGGAACTCTATTTTATCTTCATTAGGACGCCTGTAGCATATAAAAGCTTCTTGCTCCTACAACACTCAGGGGATTTATCCATTACTCAGTCACATTCATTCAGGACCTTCCAAACTCTTTGGACTTTTATTTGAGTTGAGTGTCAAATAACAGGTCATCTTACGTCTTTACAGACAAGTTGAGTGTTGGGATTGTTGTGCTGGGCTAAGCAAATCACATGCTTCTTGTGATCCAACATCATAAGATAATCAAATCTGGCAGCCTCCACTCTCTCTTTATGTGAATGGCAAGAAACCACCAGAAAATCATGGTCAACTATTACTGAACTTTTATGTGCTAAAAAGACTTTTTGAGACA
Organism: Limnothrissa miodon; assembly: GCA_017657215.1. NCBI lineage: Eukaryota > Metazoa > Chordata > Actinopteri > Clupeiformes > Clupeidae > Limnothrissa > Limnothrissa miodon. The sequence continues at coordinate 196,431 of JAGFZM010001552.1, read as the reverse complement.
ACATTTTTAAATTTACTTAAAGCTTGTTGCCTTTAATCAGACAGGACAGTGGAGAGAATGACAGGAAATGAAAGAGAGAAAGAGATGGGGTAGGATCGGGAAATGACCTTGGGCTGGACTCAAACCTGGGTATATTAATTTATGGTATGGCGCCTTAGCAAACTGAGCCAACACATTTTTCAAAGCTTTGTATTGTACCTGTATTGTGACGGAACAAAGGACCCAGGCCTTGCTTTCTAATTTGGTATCTTGAACTTAGGACAGAAGCATGTATTAATTGCAAACATTGTAAGTAACTACAATTAATCTGACTCCATAAAATGTTGACCTTGAAACCAAAAAAGTTGATATTGAATCATACCAAGTAGTTTACTAGCTAAAGGCAACAGTGGCATAGTATAGGAAAAGAGATATGAAAGAACAGTGGATTAATTAATTAACACTAAGCCATAAACTCAAATCTATCTTGAGTTATCTTAAGCTAATCTGAAAATAATTTAATATCAAATAAAACATGAACAATGAAATATTCCAGATATCCCAAAACAAGAATTAACCAACTGACTACGCCCAGTGAAGGGTGGGAAGGAAATAGGATTATAAACGATCAGTGTAGGCAGGCTACAAGAATTTTCTTTATGTGTGTATATATATTAAACAAAGATTTTTTTTCCCATGTCTGATCCTTGTAATGTGGGCAGCCGTCTGGTCAGGTCATAGCTCTGTCTAAAATATATATATATATATCATTTCTTTGTTTCAAAAGGGGTCTTTTGGCAGATCATGGTCAGCCTTTTGTGTGTGTTTGTATGCAGGCCAGACAGACCAGACGAAAATGGGAATTTTAGTAGAGTTTGCCTTGCATTTAAGAAGGAAAAGGTCGAAGGCAGGATAATAAAAAGATTTTGACTCAATACATAATTGAAAAGAGCCCAGCCAAAATGTCTGTCTAATATACCAATCTATTATTCTTCCCGTGCAGTATCCCCCAGAGATGTCTTCGATAGCGGTTCACAGTGCAAACCCTCGTAAGCCCTGACAGGCCAGGGGTGACGGCTGACAGACGGGTTGGTGCATGGAGGTTGGTGCACAGTGGGGAGATAGGGGGGCACAGACAAAGCCGGCAGGATATTGGCTATGGCAGGACTTGAGCCGTGAGCAACTACAGTAGATACAGTGTAATATACTATATAACCATACAACTGCTACAGAATGGAAAGATAATTGACTTATTTGATCTTGTATATCTATCTATCTATCTATCTATCAATCAATCTACAGTACATATCTATCTGCAGTATATATCTATCTAGAGCATGAAGAGACACTGCAGACAGCTAACAGCTGTTGCCATAGCAATGTGTCACAGCAGATCCTTGGGTCTCACTACAGGTGTGGTCCTCTCTCTCTCTCTTACAGTCTTTCTGATCAGCTACACTTAGTATCTAGAACTTGCCTTTGATTTTCAATTCAATTCAATTCAATTTTATTTATATAGCACATTTTTACAAAAGGCATGTCACAAAGCGCTTAACACAAGAGGCCCAATGAGCAACAGGGGCAAGGAAAAACTCCCTAGCAGCGTTTTTTGTTTTTACTTGTTATGGTAGAGGAAGAAACCTTGGGCAGTTCCGACGGCTCAAGGGGCTAACCCAACTGCCTAGGGCAGGTTTTCAGTCTCTCAGATGGTGAGTAGTCCACTATTATTCCATTAGATATACATTACAAGAAAATTTTGGTAAATAAAGTAAAGTAATATAGGAGTCCCATTAGAAGCCCAGGATATAGTCCCATGTCATTAGGAGCAGTCAATCCAGGGGCCAGCTAGAGGCTGTATCAATCATGTCAGGGTCATCTGTGAAGCTGAAGGCAGACCACCCAGGAAGCCAGAGATGCAGGATCAGGCAGTGGAAGGCAGGGGTGACCCTCAGCAGGGAGGCAGTGGCATGGACAGTGGAGTGGGTTGAGGACCATTCATGAGTGCCGCCGAATCACGTTGGAAGAAGGTCTCAGGAGAACCCAGGAGGCGCAGGCAGTGGAAGGCAGTGATGACTCACGACAGGGTGGTAAAGGCATGGAAAATCAGAGAGGAGATGAGTTAGAACAGTCTCCATCAGATTTCAGAGAATGTGAGTTATATTGCATGTGAAACCATATACAGATGCTGGCTAAGTGAAGAGAGAGAAGTAAGTGGAGAGGAAAGAGAGAGGAGGGGAAAGAATAGTGAAAATTGTACGGGTTAACAGATGGGTGGATTGTGGCGGCATTAAACTATAGCAGCATAACTAAGGTATGATGTATAACAAGCCAACACCACCAAAGGAAATGGTCAGTGGCCACCAAGCCCTGGACAGGAGCTTACAGCAGAGGCAGTCATTTCCAATAATACCCTGAGGAGGTGTGGCTTACCATACACCATCCCTAACTAAAGGGGTCACTAAATAGAAAAGTTTTGAGTCTAGACTTAAAGGTGTTGAGAGTGTCCGCTTGACGAATGTTAGAAGGGAGTTTGTTCCACAGGACAGGCGCACGATGGCAGAAAGCTCTTCCGCCCATTGTTGATTTTGATATTCTAGGAATTACTAGGAGACCAGCATTCTGTGACCTTAGGGGTCTAGAAGGGTGGTAGGGAACAAGTAAGTCTTTAATATATGCTGGAGCAAGGCCATTAAGGGCTTTATATGTTAGGAGAAGTATTTTAAAATCAATTCGGCTTTTAACAGGAAGCCAATGTAAGGAAGCAAGGACAGGTGTGATATGTTCATATTTTTTTGTCCTTGTGAGTGCTCGTGCTGCAGCATTTTGTATTAGTTGAAGGTTTTTGATGCAGCTAGTACCACATCCAGAGAACAGTGCATTGCAATAGTCAAGTCTGGAGGTAACAAATGCATGTATTAGTTTTTCTGCATCCTCAAAAGAAAGGAATTTTCTGACCTTAGCAATGTTGCGTAAATGAAAGAATGAGGTTTTGGAGATATGCTTTACATGACTATTTAAAGAGAGGTCTTGATCAATATACACCCCAAGGTTCTTGACCTTTGTGTTAGGTGTGAGTGAAAGGTCACTAAGTAAGCTCTGATGATGGGGTAAAGTGTTGGTCAGGTTTTTAGGGCCAATCAACATGACTTCAGTCTTATCAGAGTTTAAGCAAAGGAAATTCTTAGTCATCCAGTTTTTGATGTCACTGAGGCAGGCAACAAGTTTGGTTACTGGCGTACAATCATTAGGCTTCATTGAAAGGTATAGTTGGGTGTCATCTGCATAAGAGTGGAAGGTAATGCCATGTTTTCTAATAACAGATCCCAAAGGTAGCATGTAAAGGGAGAAAAGCAGAGATCCCAGTACTGATCCTTGGGGCACACCATACTTGACTTCAGTGTGGCATGATGCTTCATTATGTGCATGTACAAACTGGTAACGTCCAGTAAGGTATGACCTGAGCCAGGCTAATGCAGAATCTTTGATGCCAATCATATGCTCAAGTCTGATGCTGTGATCAATAGTGTCGAAAGCAGCACTTAGATCCAGTAGGATTAATAATGAAATGCATCCATTATCAGATGAGATAAGGAGATCATTGTAGACCTTTACAAGGGCTGATTCTGTGCTATGGTATGCTCTAAAGCCAGATTGATAGGTTTCCTGAATGTTGTTCCTGAATGTTGTAAATTTTCACTCTGAAGGCTGTCCTTCCTTTTTGGTTACTTAAATAAGGCTTAAAGGGACCAGTGTCATATGTATATCCATAAATAAGGTATTTTAACTTAAGTTCACAAATGTCAGACCTGCAAGGTAAGGAGTACGAAAAACTATAATATGCACAACCACCAACAGCTTGGACACTAGAAACAGGCAGTTTGCAACGGTAAGTCCGTAGGCCTAATGCTGAGGTTTTCATAGTAACCAACATAAGGCCATTCTTTTCCAAATGCGCTAGACAAAGAAATAATGATGGATTTTAAAAATTAACTGCACCTTTAAAAAGCTCTTGAAAACCCAGCTATTCAGTGAACACCTTCTGTTCTAGCACTTGGATAACCTTCAATGCACTGCACTATCCCCTTGCGATATGCTCTCGAATTTTCAATTCAATTCAATTTTATTTATATAGCGCAGTTTTACAAAAGGCATGTCACAAAGCGCTTAACACAAGAGGCCCAATGAGCAACAGGGGCAAGGAAAAACTCCCTAGCAGCGTTTTTTGTTTTTACTTGTTATGGTAGAGGAAGAAACCTTGGGCAGTTCCGACGGCAGGTAGCAGATAGCAGGTTTCTTCTATATAGCTTGATTGTTATCCTCCTTTGTAAGTCACTTTGGATAGAAGCGTCTGCTAAATGCGTAAATGCAAAAGGCATAAATGTAAATCTCCCTACACTGCTTGTCTAGATTTTATCCCAATGAGCTTATTGTAAGTGGAGGCATTTCAACCTGGTCCAATCAGTAAACAGAGGAAGGAGTCGTGAGCACAGAGCTAGAATGCTAGTAATCAAGGCAGGCTATGTTAATTATAATGTGCTATGTTAATATTGCCTGTGTTAAGTTACCTAAATAAAGACAGCGAGAGGTCAATATGTATGATCTTTACAGCACTGCTATAAGAAGAAATGGGAGGAACTTAAGCACATTTTTTCATCTGTGCATACACACACACACACACAAACACACACACTGTGAAATGCACATACGCACATCTGCAGCAACACAAATACCACACTTCAGGGTGGCAGCCACTTGCTGTCTTGTTTATTGAACAGTTAATGACATCAGAGCATCCTCCATGACTGCGTCACCATGACTACTGATTGCTGTATGTCGTATTATTTCATGCATATACAAACAATGTAAACATATAGCATAGACACATAAACAGGTAAGCATGTCACACACTGTTATCTCTCTCTCACTCACCAGCAAAGAAGGAAAAATATTTTGCAGTTGCCAGTTGATTGTTTTGTCAAACCACTGTCACTTCCAGTGACATGTTATTTCTGTGTTGGGTATCAGTTGCAGATAAGTCCTCACACACTCTTCACCAGTGCAAACACCACACACACTGTCTCACATCAACAGAGTGATAAACACACACACACACACACAGAGAGAGAGGAAAAGGGAAAGTGTACAAAAGGATGAATACACAACATCCTGTTGATGGACTGTCCCCCTCGTGTCAACACCTTAGATGTTGTAATCTAATACACCCCTGTCCCTACAATTGGACCAATGTTGACAAGCAGTGAACATATTATGCAGACAGACAGCAAAACAAGCAAGCCATCTGTTCTGACGGAGATAGAATCATTTCAGCAACTCAAGATGGTCCATTGATCTATTGAATTAGTGTAAATGTAAATAAAGCCTTTCTGGCTGTGTTCCAGAAGGGCACAGTGAGGGGGGAATCAACAAATAAAAAACATCATGAGGAGGAAAATAATGGTACCACTGCAATCTCAAAAAAAGTTCTCAGCCAAATGTAAATATTGAGAGCTGAAGCACCTGGTGTGTTTAAAAATGCACCAAGGTAATTAAGTGAAAGTGATTTGCCACAGGGTGTGACAATAAGAAAAAGGGCCGCTGGGGACCTGGAGAAGACACACCTACTCATGCCTCTATCACCCCCTACCCCAGCTTCCTCACACAGACGC
>JAGFZM010001552.1:141256-185234 GCA_017657215.1 Limnothrissa miodon | reverse complement strand
TGGAGCGCGTGCCAGCGACGTAGGTGGTCGATGAGCCGCGCACTGCACCTGCGACGCCCCGTGGGCCAGCCGACTCGGAGTGTGTGTCGGCGACGACCTCGAAGAAGGGGGAGAAGCTACCCGTCTGGCCAAGGGCAGACGTGTCAGACTGAGCAGACAGTTCTGCGCGTATCTGGGCGATGAATCGACCGACAGAAGCGGCGAGAGAGGACGGGGGGGGACTTCTCGACCATGAACGACTCCGAAGCGCCGCATGTCCACTGCTCAGAGGCGAAGGGGACAGCGAACGCGGAGGTCGCGACACTAGTAGAGGCCTCGGAGCCACCTGGGCGTCGTAGGGGCGAGTCATCACGCGAGGCGCATAGCGAGGAGCGTGTGTCAGCTGAACGCGCGTCGGAGACCGTGTGGGTGCCCCAGTGCGCGGTAGCGCTGCTCGTGAACGATTCAGAGGCGTCGCATGCCCACTGCCCGGAGGCGAGGGGGACAGAGGACGTGGAGAACGCGGCACAAGTGGAGGCCTCGGCGCCACGTGGGCGCCGTCTAGGTGTGTCGAAACGCGGGGCGCAGAGCGCGGGGCGTGTGTCAGCTGAACGCGCGCCGGAGACCGTACCGGTGCCCCAGTGCGCGATAGCGCTGACAGAACAGAGAGCGTCCTCCGGCCTGGGCCTGGGCTCATTTTGAAACATTGCCCCAGAGGGGCTGTAGCGTGTGTGCGGAGTGCTTGTGAACAAGGCAAACTCAGCGCCCCGTGAGGGGGTAAGATCAGAGAGGACCGCCGAAGCGGGGGAGAACGCTCCGAGCTGGGGACTGCAGAGCGAGGACCCGGGCCTTTGAGAGCACACAGAGGCGTAGCAGTCAATGGATGGCGATCGCATGACATGCTCTGCCGCGCACACGCGACCCCATCAGGGTCGCTGTGGCCTCTTACGCCGCTCCCGGCTAACCGGGCGGTTGGCGGGAGCTGGGCGCCCGCGAGAGCGGGAGCGCTGCCAAGTGGGTTGCCACCCGGCAGCCGGCTGTGGCGCGGCTTTGGGCGCGTCCGCCTTCTTCTTTTGCGTCCTTTGAGGCGTACGAGCACGCGTCTGAGGAGCAGCGGGAGCGGTCTGTTGAGGCGGGGCATGCTTGGGAAGCACGGGTTGCAGGGCCTGAGCCGCCGACTTTGTCTTTTCCAAGCGATCGCGCTGTAGCTCCAGCGCCTGGCCAAACAGTGCATCGGCGGAGATAGGAGCGTTCAGGAGATGCTTCTTCTCCTTCTCCGGCATGGAGGAGAGGTTTAGCCAGAGATGCCTGTCTAAGACGACCAGTGAGCCAAGGGAGCGCCCGTCGGCTTTAATGGCCGCCCGGATAGCCAGTGAGGTGAGGGCGGTAATTCTGCGGAGCTGATGGACGGTCAGCTCTGAGTGCTGCGTAGCCAGCTCAGCCACCAGTTCCTCCGCCAAGGAGGAAAGGAGAAAGGCCTAGCGTTAGGTTTAGCGCCCTTATCGCCTGGCCTGTGCAAATGAAGGCCTTGGAGGCGAGCTTCTCCGTGCGTTGACACGGCTTGGAGGGGAGCTCGGGAGGCGATGTCCAGGTGGCAGCAGAGGCTGGTGCAAGGCAACCAGCGACCGCATCCTCAACGCGAGGGAGCTGCAAGAGGCCAATGGCGCCCGCCTTGTCCATCGCGTAGAACGCCGCGTGTCCCTGGATAGGGGCAATGGCGGCGTAGGGAGCCTCCCAGGAGCCCTGCGCATCAGCCACAACCGTGGGGTGAGCAGGGAGGGGGAGAGCATCTGGAGAGGGAAGCGCACCGGAGAAGGGGTCGAAACGCCCTTCCGGATAGCGCTGAGGCGGAGGCAGGCCTAGCCTGTTAGCCGCCTGAGTAGCCAAAGAAGCTAGCTCGGAAGCTAGCTGAGCGGCGTGGGTCTTGACAACCGGAGGCATATCCTCGATGGTGGCGCCCTGAGCGGAGAGGAAGGAGGACAGCCCCTCCTCATCCACGGCCTCGATAACTGGCTCGTCATCGGTGTCGCCCTGAGGCGGCGTGGTAGCCGCGCGGGCGAAGAGTGCGCCAATGTAGCTAGTAGGACTAGCCTGGTGGGCCGCGGTTAGCTGGCTAGCTGGTAGCAAGCTAGCCGCTGAGAAGCTAACCGACGGTCGATTAGCCACTGAAGCTCGATCGATGAGCCCAACCGGGTGCGGAGACGCCGGGGAAACATCGAGAGACTGGTGGGGAACAATACCCCTAACGCCAGCGGGGGAAGAACCTGCCCCTGAAACGCCAGTGGAACCCACGAAGAGTGCCGCTCTGTTGGCGATAGCTGTAGGGGAGAGGCGTTCGCAAGCCGAGCAGAGATCTGGTCGCGAAAAGGCGAGCATAGCATGCTCGCTCCCCATGCAGATGAAACAGATGGCATGGTGGTCGGAGACCGCCATTGCGCGGTCGCAATCGGTGCATTGGCGAGTAGCCATCTTGCGTCTCGTGGTACCAGAAGTCAGGGACCGGCGTGAGCACTTTCAGCAAGACGGGAAATCCCTCGAAGAGCTTTGAAAAAAGCTGTTTTGGTGGGCTTTGAAAAAAGCCGTCGGTTTAAGAATATTTGCATTAGCAAACGGAGACAATCAGAATACACACGCAGTAGCGAGGTGAAAAAGGCAAAGATATAGACTCAATATATAGACTTTCTGACGTCACGCAGGGCTGTCTAAGTAGTTGCCTGCGCGCGTCAGTGCGCTTACTGCCCTTTTTTCAAAGGGTTGGTTTAAAATGACTTCAGAAAAGCAGGAGATGATAGGCATCATCCACTCGTATGTTTCAGCTTCGAAACGAAAGAGAACTTAAGCTTATGGGAAAATAACTTGAATCTGTGGCAGAATGTACGCATGCTGAAAACACACAGCTACGTGCTGTCACCCAGAGATTGTGTCCAACAGTTTGTTGGGTAATATTACTAATACAGTTTGCGTTGTTTGTGCTTTTTCATGTATATTATATCATATGTATAAGCAGGTATATTACAGTATTTTTGTGCATTATGTTCCTCTGTCTAGTTCTCTCTCTGTGTATTATGGGTTTTCCTATCTGGTGGTTGTTACTGAGTAATGGTGAAATGCTAATAGGTGTCTGTGTTTGACACCTAATTCTGGGCCTTTTAGGTGGGAGGGAGGAGGGTTTGTGCTCCTTCAGTCATCTCAGCTATCTGTCACACAGTAAAGCTATGTCATGCTGCAGGATGGGCCACCAGACAGACACACAATTATCTACAAGATGAGAAGAGGGTGAAAGAGGTGTGTAATAGGTAAGTCTAAAAATAATCAAATGAAATGAAAGGATGGATGAGCATAATTATGATAAAAAATACACATTTAAAATTCTCTGAAAAAAAGAAACAGTTTTGTTGGTGCCTGAGTGCCAGGGTTGTTGTTTTCATATATTGTGTGTAAGCGTCCATGCAAATCCCTCTGTCTTAATAGTGTGTGTGTGTGTGTTTGTGAGATAGATAGAGAGAGAGAGAGAAAGGGGGCACTGTATGTCTGTCAGAATGATCAGCAGGTGGGTGTGGATGGTTCTCACTTACACACAGAGGGACACACACATGCACACTGAGCTCTGTGTCCCAGCTGTAATGATGCTACCACTGACACCACAGTCTGGGCTGTCCTGATAATGAGAAGCCATTGGTCTTGTCACAGCATCAGTGTGTGTGTGTGTGTGTGTCATTGTGTGGTGCATTTGTGTGCCCGTATGTGTTTGTGGGTGTGCAAAGCCCTGGCCTTTCTCTGCTTGTAATAATATGATGAGGAAAAATACAATAAGTAAATGTATGAATGTTTGTCTTTTCTTGTGCCATTGTAGTATATAAAAAGTTGGTGTGTGTGTGTGTGTTTGTGAAATAACTCTCTCTCCACCTTTCCAGCATTGCTGTTAGGGCTAGATCAAACAGGTCAATAGGTATTGAAAGCATCGACGTCCTGCTGTCCAGTGATCTCCTTTGATGTTTTAAATCCAGGTCTGGTCCCCCGTAGTCCTGTTGGACCCTGAAGGCCATATCAAATTCTGGGCCTCTTAGCCCTTTCCGTGGCCTTCTTTGCTTCTAATCTCCTGCTTTCTGCTTGACTTTGGTGGCCTGGTCAATAGTTAATTAAGGGCTTGACAGAAACGGGGCCTTGAAGCTGTTTAAAAGGGCTGCCGATGTGGATGCACCTGGTTGAGCAGCGCTGCACAGTGCCGGGGTGCAAGAGAGCTTCCACCGGACTGCCAGAGGCGTTGTGACCTCAGTGCACATGTAACAGGAACCCACGCAACACATCTCACAGTGTGAGAGCCAAAATCTATCTGGCAGAGGCTGGGACTAGGACTAATAGTTCCCTGTGTTTTGTATTTATTTATTTATTTATTTATTTATAGTAGTATAGTATTTTCTCAAGGCGCTTTACATTAGAAAGGAGCACCAAAAAGCAAGAGGGCCAAGACCAAACTCCCTTGTGCAATCAATCAATTAGAAAAAACAAGAAGAAGTCTCATATCTTATTTGATATCTGTGTCCATCCTGATGTACTTCCGGCCAAACTTATGATGACTTTGGAGATCATTAATTCCAAGAAATTACCCGTTCATCAAAATGCATTCTGTTGTTGCTATTACAAATGCAAGATTTCAGTAGTAACATCAGCTATGTTTAAGACAAGACAACAATATTTCAGACAAATACAAGCTACCCTCGCAACAAATTATTCTTGAAATTATCTTTTTGAAATTCACTGTATTAATAAAGTTGTTATTCATTAACGCAGAATGAAATATCACAAGCAGAATAACTACAATGAGTTGGAGGCATAAGGTCTGGAGAGTTATTACACACACACGCACACACACACACACACACACACCCATTCCCCTCTATCCATTGTTTGGCCTTTTTTGTAATTCTCACCTGTCAACATCAGTCAAAGTAAAATTAGGCCATAATTCCAGTGCAGTACATCCCACTTTCCTTCATCTCAAAGGTAGCTGGCAGGCCCACCATTCTTACTCTTCCATCACAGCCCAACCTATCCAGAATTAGACATTTCTTAATAGTAATCAAGAAGGAATGAGGCATTTAATTATTTCACCCCATCTAAGCTTGGGTAGGCTAGCAGGCAGCACGCCGAGGAGGACAAGAGTGAGGCGACCAGGCAGATAGCATCTCAGCCTGTCGCTGATTAGCTTCGACGTGCCATTAATCCTGTCTCTGGGTGTCTACATGGTGATGGGGGAAAGAAAACAGCACGCAGCCTCCACAAAAGCCGTCCTTTTCAGGCTGAAATGCCTTATCAGATAATGATTGATCTCAGTGGGGTGGAGGGATTCAAAGCAAAAACCTCTGACATTCACCTCTGAGGATGCGTTTCCTGTATGGAACACAAGCATCCATGGCTATGGACTGAAAAAAAAAAAAAAAAAAAAAAAAAAAAACATTTTTAAGGCAGACTCAGTGGAAGTCTAAGTAGTAGTCAGTTTGGATGGTATGGATAGATAGATGGATGGAGGGGCGTTGGGTGGAGAGTGTGGGTTTTCATGCCCAGCTGTTGGCCTGTTTTTTAAGGCTACTGTAGATGTACTCTGCCTGTTTCCCCAGCAGCTCTGCAGCCTTTCTCTGCTAACCTCCAGCCAATTGGGAACAAACAGCTTTCAACTAATGATCTGCTTTGCATTTCACTTAATTAGGTGTGTTTAAATAGCACACAGCTGTAATTAGCAGCTTCTGTCGAGCTACCTCTTTTTAACACCATCACACGCACATTCAAATACTCACCCTACACACACGCACACACACACACATGCACTCATGCAGTTTTTCTCACCTTGGTAAATTTATTTCTCACGTAGGTACATTTCTCATGTCATCATAGCTTGCACAAGAGTTGGTATGAGTAGCATGCTGTCAGTGCCAGATTTTACACACTGTCAATGTTTCTCTCATCTCATCTTCTCATCTACAGTATCAATGGAAATCAGACAGAATTCTGACCTGGGTCAACTTAGACAGACAAGCAAGCAGATGGAACACATGTCAGCATAAATCTTCTGTGGTGTGTCACTTGGCTGCATTCTCAAATCACCAGTTTCCAGTAAACACATTTCAAGGGTGCTTTTAAAAAAAATGTAATGTCCTTGGAGTGTGTGACCAAGCCTACATCTAATAATGACCACAACAGAGCGTGAAAATCCACAATAACATATCATTCTGGTGTAAATGATGTTAGACACAAAATTATCCAAAGATTTTCGGGTGATATAAATGCTATGTTTATGAGACAGAACACGTGTCCAAGTGTCGTCTCAATGCGGATGTGTGTCTCTGCAGCTGCGGGCAGGAAAAGGGATGATGCTGGAGCTCTAGTGAAGATGAGCTCTCTCCTTCTGCCCTGCTGCTCTCGCATGGGCCATGCAGCATCTCAAGCATCCACCGTCTAGTGTCCCACCTCCTGCTGCACGACAATCAAAACAGCAGGACTGGAAGACGGCTGAACCTGCTAGATAGAGAAGGAGGAGACAAATTACCAGTGTCTCCATGGTGACCTTCACTGAAAAGTGTGTGTGTGTGTGTGTGTATGAGAGAGTGGAAGAAGGACACTAGAGGCCTCTCTATATCTTTATACTCAGCATTACTGAGGTTTGCATGATAAGGGCAGGTGTGTGTGTGTGTGTGTAAGTGTGTCTTTGGTACATCTGAAGTGTGTATGTGTTGTGTGTGTTTGCCATGAGCAATGCTGAACAACCTGCTTCTATTTTCCAACTGTTTACAGTACACGGCACATGAATATAGTTCCCAACATCTGGCTGAGTGGCCCTAATTGAGAACATGGTGGGTCTGAAGGCTGAGAGTGAGAATGTGGGCAAGGGCCAAAGGCATATCCTCTAATGGGCAAAGAGATTCATACAGCACACACACACACAAACAAAGTGTTTCTCTCACACACACACACACACACACACACACACAAACATACAAAGTGTTTCTCACACACATACACACACACACACACACACACACAAATACCCACACACATGCACATACACACAAACATAAATAGTGTCACACACACACACACACAAAGGCCATGTCAGTACCCACTTCTTTGATGTGATATGACATTTGAGCACAGACTCTAATTAGACATATAGGAGATGACCTACGGTAACGGGGGGGGGGGAGGAGGGCAGCAGAGGAGCCCAGAGACAACACACACTCCCAAACCACAGCTGTAACTTCTCTCTCTCCGTCGAGTGCGTAGCATAGCCTTAAACGGGGTCACCCCTCTCCTTACCTGTGTCTCACTGCATCTGTGTGCCTCTGTGTCTCTGTTCTGCTCTCCTGGGTGCGTGCAGTGGGGGCGAGCTCTCTGTGTGTATGGGGCTGAGAGACAGAAATGTGGAGATGAAAGGAATACAAAACGTCCCTCTCATGGGGTTTCTTCTCCTCTGTGTGCCTGTCTGGCCCCCCCACATGATTGGCAGGCGAGGTGACTCACTTGCATGTTCACAGTGCAGAGCGTACAGTGTCTGGGATTTTGTGCGTCGGCGTGTAGCTGAAGTTGCCTCAATGAGATCAGGTGGGTGAGTGGTGTGTGTGTGTGTGTGTGTGTGTGTGCGGGGTAAGGAGACTGAAGGCCCCCTACCTAATGTGGCGCCTGTAGTACAAATTTATGATATTACATATGGGTTGTATGTGAGTATTGTTATTCGTGGTATTATGACTGATATCTTTAGTAAGGTTCCACATGGTCTGTAATGAGATTAAGCCATCTGAGAAAGACAAGCCTTGAAGTGTTGAAGACCACTTAACATTCATGTGACCACTGTTTGCAGTACAGGATCTGCGAAGACCATTTGGTCTGAGAGACGAGTTGTTGATTAAAGGCAATACACACCGACAGCAATGATGAAAGGGAAGTTAGCCTTAAATACGCTTCTGTATCACAGCTCGGGAGGCCAGTTCAGAGGTAACCACTTAGGTGGAACCTTGATGCTGCGACCTCCGGACTTCTCCCATAGTCCGTCATTTTTCCATGTAACATGTTGCAACTAACGAAATAAAATGTTCTCATCAGTTTCATAGCATTCCGACGGTCTTCGTGCGGTTCATGTTTTCGGATCACAGCAACGGTTCAAATTTATTCCTACACGCCTACTGGGGCCACTAACAGGTATTCCCTTGCCTCCTCTCTCCCTCTCGCAGTGGCTTACAGTACTGTACTGTAACAAATTAATGTTACCCAAACCTCTCTCGGATTCCTCTTGTGAATGTGTGTGATTTATGGTGATACAAGCGAATGAAATCTCTCTTTGACATCTATCCGTGCTTGAGTATTTCTCCCTGCATTCACTATCTGCATAATTATTTGTGTGCATTACCCTCTCTATCTCTGTGACTTTCATCTTTCATACTCCTCATTTTTCTCCCACTGGCTGTTTCTATGGCTCATTTCCTTCTCCCATTTCTCTATATGTAGAAATGACTCTATAGAAATGACTTTGGGGTGTCTCATCCCCCCCTCACTGATATTGCCTTCGCTCTGGCAGAATGGGGCTGCAAAGGGAGAAATATTGACTCCCACAATGTTTCTGGCAACCTCATATTTGCCAAGTGAGCTACAGTAGGCTAATGGTAACATTTTTCTATAGTTCATGAAGGAGAAATCTGTTGTTAATCAATGCGTAGACCTGTTGTTTAAGGTCACTGAGTGATAAAAAAAAAAAAGAACCTAGAGAATCTAATGCAAACTGACAATTAACATTAACTAGAGTGGAGCATAGACAGAAACTGCAAGTGATTACTCAGTGACCTCAAACAACAAGGCTATAGATTGATGCACACTGGATTGATGCACACTGCCTTTGTTTAGTGATACTGTATGCAATGGCAGGAAGAGCCAGGACACAAACATTTCACTGTAATATGACAACATTAAAGCAGCACCAAAAACCTTTTAAAACTTTAAAGTGATGTTTTCAAAAACATTTCGATCAACTCGTAACAACGATACGGCTTTAACAGCACTAAACAAGTGTGCCCAATCAAGTAGCGATCTGCAGTTCAAGTATAACTACAATTGACTTGCCTTTTGGCAAGCTTCCGTTCCAATCTGTAGAGGGTGTGATTTTCAAAACTCCTTGGTTTTGCTTTAACTAGAAACAAAACACGTTCAAAAAATGTAAGTGTGTGTTTGAGTTCTTTCTCCTTCCACACTGGTTCTTGTGTTCCCTCCCTCCGTCTGTGTGGCTAGATTGCCTGACCACAGCACTCCAATGAAGCCCAGAGCCAGACTGGCAGCAACACTTGCCAGCAACTAATCGAGCAGGTAGGGTCACCTTCCACTGGCCAGAGAGATGAGAGAAGGAAAGAAACAAAGAAAGGGGGATAGAGGCGTGAAGACAAAGGGAGATATAGAAGGACAATGAGAAAAAGGAAAGAAGCTGGATGGAGAGACAAAAACAAATGAGGAGAGAGAGAGAGAAAAAGGGCATGAATCAGAGGTCATATTGAGTTTAATGAGGAGATTAATAATGGATTCTGACCAAATATCAGAGCATTCTACAGACTTTAACTTTTCAAGCGCAGAGGACAATAAGGTCTTGGAAACTTTTGTGTTGAGGAGTCAGCCAGAGTCATTTTTCAGACAGAAATCTCCGGAAAGGCAGAAAACCTGACAGGCGGAGCCTGTGGAAGAATAAACAAGAATGGTCAGCCTGACTGAGCAAGCTAATTAACTTGAAAAACTATAAAAATGTAAATTGCAATTTGCTACCATGGGCACCTAATTAAATCCAGTGGAATGTTAAGGACCAAATTGAATTTGTGAGCGGAGAGAACGAGAAGGAAAGAAAAGGTGGGAAAAATGATTCCCCTCTTCCGGTGTATTGATCGGCCGCCGTGGAACAATTTACACCCATGCAAAGAAGCAGAGGTGGAGACCAGGGAGATGAATAAATGAACAGCATGAATAAAAATAAAAACAGCTATAAATACACATAGAAAAACACATACAAAAAGTGACCTTCGCATACAGAGGTTTTATTTGGAAGTTATTGCCTCTGATCTCTGTCTGGTAGGTAAACTTCTCACCCTTTTGTTTTTATAAAACATATGGGTCTCTTGCATCACTCTTACAGCAATTCATCCCATGTATTTTTTGTGAAATAGAGAGAAGAAATAATGAAGTCTTTGGAGTGCTTTTTGAGGGTTTTTTTTTTTGACAATGGTTATGAATTGGTCTAACAGTGCATTTTTTAAGTGCTGCTACATGGATGATTAACAGAGAATGCATTTTACTAATAGTACTTCCTGCTTCCTCCCTGCTGCATGGAGCAGCAGACATTAAATGAAACCTGCTGTAATTTCTTTTCCATTCCAATCAGTGGATGACTGTGAGATGTGTTATTGCATTGTGGGTTTTATATTATTTTCTACGCTGACTGTTCTCTGGTCTCAGTATGGTCTCTTTGTGTTTTACTGCAGCATACATACAGTATAAAATTTACGTATAATGTATATAAGTGTAAAAGTATAACATTTACTTATAAATATAACGTATATATTGTAAGAATAAAAGTATAACATTTCTTTATATTTTAGAACATTATCGAACACTTTTTCTGGGTGGTGGCAAGGGCTGCTGCAAAATGTTGTTTAAATTTATCTTTTTTTTTTAATTTTATGAAAGCGCAGCTCTGAATATTTAGGCTGCCATTATCACAGATGGGAACAGGATGGCTCGGGCCTGTGTGTGGCTTTTTATTTGCCTAATAAACAATAATCACCCAACTCCCTCATTCTCTGATGCGCTCTCATATTGTCGAATTTCACAGCTGATGTGAGTGATTATGAACAAACAATGAAGGATGTTGGTTACAAAAAGACTGACAGATGTGAGGACGAATTAAAAAAATATTGTTTGCTTATCTCTCTGTAATCTTTGTATTTTTATTTCAACTCTCATAAAACAGCTACCGTTTACACAAGGTTTTTTGTCCGTTACACCCCCACATACAACACTTTAAGTATTATCTAAACAGGGGACATTCAGTGTGTGTGTGTGTGTGGTTGTGTGAGTAGCTACAAGCAAGATTCCGCTCTGTGCAAAAGAGCCTCCCTGGACAAATTTACAAGCGGCTATTAATCCTTTTTGCTTTCTTCCCTTTTCCTCCCTCCCTCCCTCTCTCCCCACCCTCTCACTCTCTCTCTCTTCCTCTTTTGCTTTCTCCCCTGACACTACTTGCAGTTTGTTATCTTTGATGCCCCTGTAAAAGTTTTATCTGGGAAAAAGAGAGAAATGACCCTGTCTGCCGGCGCTGTGAGTTACGGGCGGCCGTAAACAAAGTTGAGCAGAACGATAAATAGCTCCCAAACTGCAGCGCTGGCTGGCAGCTCCAATAACAGATTAACAAGAGGAGGGTTGGGTGGGCCACGGGTGCACCGTCCCTGCCTATGTGCTGCCTCCTCACACTCACATGAGCCTGGAGGCCACCTGGGAGGGAAGAGAAAGAGGTTTGAACAGCAAGGCTGTGACCCTCACACATGTAAACAAACATGAAAATCAGAATCCAAGGCAATTGTAAGCAAGGCCCTCTGATTCTGTTGTGTGTCTTGGAGGCTCAGCCCTCAGTGCTGAAATCTGAGTGAGAGAGCTGGTTTATCACAGTTTTTTTGTGTGTTTGCTTTTAAATTATAATGTGCTAAGTCTTGAAGTGCTTCACAATGTTTCTTCAAACTTCACAGTTCTATTATGTCTGACAGAATTGCTAGACCAGCAAGCCGGGACGTTCCCTTTTCTAGTTAAACGCCCCACATTGTGAAGTAGAAGCTTTTATGGCAGCATTGTTGTCCAAACACTCCCCCAGAGCAGGGACTCAGAGTATCATCAGCTGCCGATGTTATGTCAGCTATTTTCAGAGCAAAAAAAAAAAATCTAAATGCCACTTGATTCATGTCATTCGTCTTTATTCTCAGTATGGAAACACATGCTGGTATGGATTAATGTCCTTCCCACATAATGGCTGCAGTCATTTCTCATCAAGGCAACACAATAGATGCAGTTATGTCATTACATAAATATGTTATGCAAAGAGCTGATAAGTGTTTGGGAGAATGGTAATATGGCAGTGACGCTTTTATGTAAGTCAGTGTGGGTGGGAGATTCAAAACTTTGTTTGGGGCTGCTTTGTTGGGGCTACTATAGATGGCCTTAATGTTAATACTAATTAAGACAGTAAAAGAAAAACAAATCTGGACAATGTTCATGTCTTTCAAACAAGAATATAATACTTTGTATAATTTCAATTATGACGTAGACCACATTATACTGTAGAGATACAATCAAGACAAATTGCTTACTACAAAATGCCCAGAACTACAGTAAGCTTTATACATTTTTTGTAACATCCTTTTTTCAGAAAAATGCTAAATCTGTGAATCAGTTTAGTATTAATACATACATGTTGCCATGTTGTAAGCATAACAGCATATAACTAAGTTACCAGTCTGAAATACTGTTCGACTTGCTATTCAGTGGAAGAAAATTGTATGATCTGGGAGAAAAGGGTATGAACCTTCCATGCAACATGGTACTAACATGGACATGGAAAGCAAAATAATAACACAAGAGTGAATATACAAACACACACGTACATTTTATGTAAAGAAAACTAAAGAAAAATACTTTTGAAAATAGCAACTAATCTATACTTTAAAGCAGATATATTCTTGTGGGACATTGACCATACAGATATAGATGGCTAATGAACTGGCTACAAAAAATATCAACTCAGATAGGTATGTTTCATGGAGATATCTATAATAGTTGAAAATTACTGCCCTATTGTCTATGGTCTTACTGTATCAATTAGCAGGCCTGAAACGTACTTTCTCAGAAGAATGAATGGAATAAAGCATGAATGAAACTCAGCCTCACGTCTAAATGCCATGTTCCTACATATAACTGTTACTGCCTCTGTGAATTGTGACTGTTATGTGATTGCCCAGACAGTAGCAGACTAATGCCCATAAAGTCCCCCCATGTATAATCACCGCCAGAAGAGAAACACAAGCCTACAACAGGGCAGAGACCTGAATGCTTTTTTATTACTGTGAGAATTATAGAGCCAACAGAGTGTCTTGGCAATTTCTGTCAAGGGAATAAGGAGATGACGTACGCCATAACATCTGGGAGTTTAATTAGAGCCATTTACAGACAAAACATTGACCACAAGCAGCTTTCCAAAAGGCCTTACCTCTTGGAAAGAAAGGGGAGAAAAAGGAAAACAAATATTTTCTTTCTTTGAAAGTAAGCAGGTCCCTTGTGTAGTTGATGAGGTCAGCAGTTAAAAACCCTGAGATCTTTTGCTTTAACAACTTTCAATGTCTATGTGTTTCCCTTGCAGCATTAGAATTTATTAAAGCTAACAACCTATTAATAAGAAATCAATATGAGGCTCCCAGCAGTAGTTATTTGTGCTTTAATGAATTATTTAAAAAGACTGTGTTACAAATTGGAAATAGAGAAAGGCAGAGACACTGTGCCTTTCTACGGCAGTAAATGGTGTGTGTGTGTGTGTATGCGGGCACCTCTGTGTGTCACGAAAGCCCAAGACATGGATACACAAGGCCAATAAACGCTGCATTTATGCTTTTCTACTTATCATGGTAACCCAGTTATGAAAGCTGTTTTATATCTACTAAATGTACACAGTGCTCTCTGCTATTCTTATTGATTTATTCATTAGCCCCGCTCGTGCCCTTTCCTCATATATTACCTAAGTCTGCTCCAAAGACCTTCTCTCACAAGGCTTTTCATTAGCTATAACCTCATTCTTTTGCTGATTTAAAGTGCCTCTTGAAACAGCTGATTAAAAGTGTTTTAGCATTAGAGAATGTCACATATAGGGTTGCCAGATTTGATTTGAGACCGGAACCGGTCTACAAACCAGAACGTGTGGCAACCCTAGTCACATACTGTAGTACTGAGAGAGGGGATAATGCAGAAGCTTATTGCGTGGTATATTTGGAAAGCAGCATAATGGGTGAGGCTTCCCATAAAGAGATATGGGCTTAAAGCAGATAAATGTCTTGACTTGAATATTCAAACATATTAATTCATGTTCATATAGACCGCTGTCTATCATGCCTTGTGACCCAATCAAGCCTGTAAATCTGTCCTCAACCACTAACAAATCGAAAAGCATTTTAATAGGCTAAAGCCTTCATAGCCTGTGGCATTTTAAGAGCCAAGTGCCTTGAAAGCTAAATCCGGGGATGTGGATGGAAGGGAGCATACATAGCACAGCTCCCCCACACAATATTCATCAGAGCTGTCACATGGTACACAAGTGGTACTCTTTCTCTCTCACACACACACAAATACACACACACACACACACACACACACACATACACACACACACACACACACACACACACACACACAGACACACCACGAGACACATTTCAAGACACATTTCAAATGCAAAAGTCATTGACTGCAAGTAGCAGCCTGGTAAAGCTTTGTCAGATTTATTTATTTTTTGGCAGATTTTTTTATTTTCATGCCAAAGCAATTTATTCAAGAATTATTCTTGTAACTTGATGACTTCAAGACTTAGAAGGATGTAGACTGCAGTGTCTGGTGAAACCTGTATTGTTCTATAGTGATCTTTAGCCCTGTCTCTGTACCCAGTCTTGTGTTCTCCTGTGTGGGATAGAGGAGGGATGACTGGAGAGGGCAAGCACAGAAGGTGCTGGCTAGGCTTGAGCAGTCAAGCACAGCGCACACAGGGAGTGCATGCACCTCACACACACACACACACACACACACACACACACACACACACATACAGACATACACGCACATACACACACACACACACACACACACATACAGACACACACGCACGTACACAGACACACACACACACACACAAAGACACATACACACAGACACACTCAAATACAGACAGACACACACAGTTGTACACTCAACCCTCTCCAGGCCCAGACTTTTTAGTAGCAGACAGGCATGCCAACAGTCAGTCTCCAGGCATTCCTGTGAGAACTATAGAAGCAATATATTTGAATATATTGTCAAAATCTTGGAAGATGTTTGAAGTTATTCATCACATTACCATAAAGGAGAAAATAAGGGATAGTTGTTGGTGAAAGAATGCACAAAAGACAAAGGGCAAATGAGTAACACATGACCAGATTAAATTAGAGATGATTAGGGGATGAAGAATTTGATAAAACTGGCGATGCTTACAGCAGTAAATGAATAATACAAATACTTCTTCTGTCAATCTACTAACTAATATCTGCCATTCTTCTGTTTCAAAGGCATAAGCTCAGAGTTAAAGACTGCCAGTCCTCAGAGAGAAAACTCTCCACAAATGCCTGAACCTGACAGACAAGGTTTGTTGTGAAAGGGAGTGGGAGAGACAAACAGTAAGAGAGCTTATTAGGTTGTATTCATATGCACACATATTTCCATTACTTCATAACGAATGCGTTATCAGGCGGACGAGTGATATTCTCCGACACAAAGCTAGGCCTCGAGGGAAATACACCATATCAAATCAAACACTAGACACACAAACACACAGACACAGACACAGAGTGAAGGGAGGGTGGGGGGGGGGGGGGGGGGGTGCAGACTGGGGATAAATAGCAATATATTTGTTGCGAGATGAAAACAAACAGGCAACAGAAGAGAGCAAGAGAGCAAATCGCACAAATTGTGTCAGAAGAAGAAAATGCCTGGGAAATACACACACCTCGAATGATCAAGTGCATTTCCTGCCAACATGCTGGCGCCACTGATTTGTGACTAAGTGTGTTGTGCATGGTGTTTTTATTTTTACATAAATTTGTATTACTCATGCATTATACATTATTATGTATCCTTTAGAAGTGCCTGGCACATGTACATAGCACAGCATATCCATTAATATCATCTTTTTATGCCAGTGTTTGCCTTCTGATTGGGTTGCCAGTTCTGAAATTGTGTGGTTGAATGTAGGATTGTATTGTAGATTAAATGCAATGTTTCAGATACAGTCATTTGGCCTGATGTTAACCCAGCAAAGATCATTTTGCCCTAGCATCTACTATGGCTGGTAAGAGAAACCTCAAGACTATCAACCTATCAGCTTGCAAACATGTAGAGGATCCGTATGTTGTTAGGCCACAAAGCTCCTAATCTATGTATGTGCTTTCACATCTATTGTGTAAAAGGAAATGATTTAACGATTTAAATTTGGCTAGCCCTGAGAACTGGATTTGGCCTTCCTCTGACCCAGCAGCAAAGCTTCCCACCTCCTAACACAAAGACAAGTATTATATTGTTGATCAGGACCATGGCATTTATCCTATATACAATATATATGACCTTTCCCTTAAAATGGACAAATGTTTGTGTGTGTGTGTGTGTGTGTGTGTGTGTGTGTCCTTTTCTCTTTTTGGCTCAGGGCAAATGTAATTTGTTTCAATATGATGATGCCATAGAAAAAAGCCGTAAAAAGAGTTAAAAGGGGAAAAAGGACAAGGACAAATGCCAGAGCAAGACAAATATGTCCACCTTTTTACATGATTTAATTGAGTCATTTTTACTGGTGGTGAAGTTTCACTTTATATAGCAAAATGCAGCTTACAAAAAAGAGGACAAAAATCCCATTCCCCATTAATGCAATCTGGCTCTCAATCTGGTGTGTGCTGACCGTCCAAGCGTCCTAACACCTGAAGAGGGTCTGGTGG
This sequence comes from Limnothrissa miodon, assembly GCA_017657215.1. Lineage (NCBI taxonomy): Eukaryota > Metazoa > Chordata > Actinopteri > Clupeiformes > Clupeidae > Limnothrissa > Limnothrissa miodon. The sequence goes on along the minus strand of JAGFZM010001552.1, from coordinate 168,471 downwards.
TGCAGTTGAGGTCAGATATGAAATATGCTACACCTAAAGGATCCAGACAGTGGAGCTGATGCTTGCTGACCTAATTGGCATTAGGTTTCAGACAGTGGGTGCTATCAGACAGGGGGTGGATGTGTCTGACTATCATTTGAGCATTTCATTTATTACAGATATTGAGCGAGATAAGATATGGGCATTCACAGCTCACTCTTTCTAAAACAACTTCAGACTGTGCAAACAAAACCACAGGGACAGCATGGCTCTTTTCTTCCTCATTGTGGTAATGTAACACATTTTCAGTCATGTCTCATTAACTAAGGACCTACTAAACAAAGAGGAAAACATAGTTAACAATATAATGCAATCATTATGAATAGAGAAATCACCCCCTTCTGTCACTTTTCTCCCCTTCCCATGTCTACACAGAACACAAATCAATAGTGATTTAAAAGACAGGAGACAGAGAGAAAGGGGAAATAGGGGTCTACCCAAAAGCCTGCTTAAAAAGGCCTCTTAAAGTAGTCCACTGAACCAGCAAAACCTAACATGGGTAGGGTGGGCATTGCACAGCTTGGGGGATGTGGTTGCCACAAATGCGTGGTTGTCACAGGTCTGTAGGTGTGTAGTACACACAGCAGGGAGGGAGTGCGTGGATGTATGGGGGTGGATGAGATCATATAAGTATGCAGGTGCTTGGCCATTAAGTGCCCTTTATATATGGTGGTGGGGATCTTGAACTGGATCCTGGAGTGAACAGGAGGCCAGTGTAGGGAGCTCAGCAGGGGGGTGATACGGCAGTGTCTGTTTGACCGGGTTAATAACACAGCACCAGTGGAGATGGTTTTATCCTTGGAGTGATTGGAAAGAAATGCAAATTGAACAATGCCCAGTGTTGCAGGCAGCTGGGACCTATACTGTATGTTCCGTGACTAGCCTCTCCATCCATCACCATCATGGAAGCGCTCCTACTGTATGTGTTTCTTGACTAGCCTGTTGAAGCACTCCATGATTGTAGGAAGAAGCGCTGAGACGGGTCACTGTGGTTTTTGTAGTACAAGAATGATGGTGGTGGTCTTCAAACAGGTAGGGACAACAGTGCTGCCTACGGAGATGTTGAAGAAAATGGTCTGGACGTCAGCTAGTTTGCACATCCTCTCAGTGTGCAACCTGGTATTTGGTCTGGCCCTAGGGCTTTTTAATGGATTCACTTTTAGCTGTGTTTTCCTCACTTCAGAGGTGGATTTTCATAGCACCTGGTCATTGGGAGGAGCCTCACCACTGTGTTGTCCTGTGACCATCACTAAAGAGGGGCGCTTGCCTGTAGTTGTCGATTGCTTGAAATCCCTTCTAGGTGGCATGTGACTTGGTGTCTGTGAAGTAGATGTGGGTTCTTAAAGTGTGAGTGCGCTTTGCTGTTTCAGGGTCGCAGGACATCTGGGCTCTTGCTTTCCAGCAACTGATAGCAGCATCCCTTGCTATCAGTTGTGCTCTATAGGGATGATATTAGTGGTGGTTACATTATCAGTGCTCTTGCTGATGATAACTATTGTAATGCATATTCCTCAATGCTAATGTTATTGAAGGAGGCTGCCTGCTTAAACACATCCCAGTCTGTGCATTTAACAACAGTCCTAAACAGCTGATAATGGTCCCTTGGGCAGGTTTTTGTCTCCTTATGGTTGCTTTTGTGTAACTGATTAGCAAATCCTCAAGATAGATAAAAAGCCGGACATCTTCAGTAGTTGTATAATATCAACAACATTTTCAATTTAAGGAACTGGGTAAGGCTACGTGTTAAGCCTACAAATCTACCAATTTAAAGCATGAATCACTATGCCTTGATATTTTGGTCTTGTCGATGAACATCCTTACCCTTGCCTTTACTAAAAACAACAGTTTTTTGTTCTGCTTCTTGCTGTATAATAACATACTCTTGTTGTGTTTACATAAGTACAAGCCATCTAACAGGCAGTAGAGTATCTATTATGAAACCGGCGTGATTATAAAATTGCTCAAGCAAATAATGTTAAATTATCAAAATAAATCAAAACTTACATTTCTATGGCAGAAATGGCATAGAAATGGAAACTGTGGGGGCCCTAAATGACCATGTATGCCTTGTGCCAGCTCTGGCTGTATGGAAGGAACACTGCTGATGTGTGCTTCCACACAAACATGACTTTGGGACAGCTCTTGTTTAAAGTCGGCTCAGATCCAAAAAATCCAGGGCTCGATCCAGTTCAGGTCAGACCTGGCCCAGGTCCCTCTCCCCTCTAGAGTGTGACCAAACCTGGGTGAGAACAGGAGCCAAATGTTAGTCTTGCATTAATTGCACATTCATGCACACTCATAGGAACGCTGGCACGAGGCGTAAAATGGCCTTTGTCTCACATAAGTGTTGGGCTATTGACACTAAAGGCTCAGTTTGCACCATCTCCAGGCTCAGCTGCATCTGTTAGCCTGAGTGTAGACTAGTGTCATTTTACGCCTCTGTTTACACCTTATTTATTTATCTTATGCATGGCGCTAGGAGCTATCTTCATTTATGGTGTGTGTGTGTGTGTGTGTGTGTGTGTGTGTGTGTGTGTGGATGGGTGGGTGTAAATGTTTGAAATTTGAGTCTTTCATTTGGATTTAAAGAATGCCATTTTACAGAGTGATGATCAATGATAGTAATAATCACCTGGAGAAATGGAATACTGATTTCTGATTGGCTGGTAGAGTGTGTGTTCATTTTGTATAACAGCACACCATTGAAGTAGATCAGGTGAAAAAGACTAATCATTGTTCTATGTTCTAAATACTCTTTTGAATGGTAACTATCACATCCATAGTAAATGGCAGTTGAACCTGTCAGCAGCAATGGAATCAGCTGTTGATGTTTTTTTTTTTTTTTTTTTTATAATGACTATTCCTTCCTTTGTTGCTTTTGGGTGTTCCTTTCTGTGAAGCACCAGTAGACAATAATATTGTAAAATGCTATATAAAAATAACTGCATTGCAATAAAGTACATGCATAAATAGTTTAAATTTATTACACTTGCATATCAATTTGTCAATCTCCCTGTGAAATTTAAATGAGCAGTCATGTTAACACAGGGTCTGACAGACGTTGGCAGCACAGCAATGTTTTAAGTGGTGACTGGGATGGATTCTGGATGGAGTCTGTTTCATTGCATTTAACAGGAATTCTGCAAAATCTGCTGGTTTTGTGTATGCTTGATGTTATGTTCTTTGTTAAGAAAACTATAGCACAGACATGGCAACAGTGTCAGATACTTTTTTCTTTGGCCTTATTCAGTTACCCAATAGTATTTATACAGTGCCTTTTGTCTCGTGTCTATTACCACCTTGAACATGCAATATTCACCATATGGACACTGTGTCATTTATTATCCAGATTATAATAATACAACAATACCAGTTTATTATGTTAATCTAGAATCTTGTTTTCATGCCACGTTTAAAAAGAAAAAAGTCTACTTTGGGTGAAGGCTATTTATCAACACATTATGGGTTGTAAACAACACCTTCAATTCCACATCTGTCCTGGGCATGTTATTGTATCTCATACGATTATGTTGCCTAGAGTTATCTGTCACCATCACTTCACATCTGACTTTGATTGGCTGAATTTTCCGTCACTCTTAATTTCTATAGTGCCCATTTTACAAGACCAGGGCCTCCGCTAGGATGGCAAAGGGAGGGTGTATGAATTTCATAACTCCACTGTTTAGAGAGAGATTGATTTTGATGGATTTAAATCACATTGAGAAATTCATAAATCTATCACCTTAATTTGCCCTTTAACTAATCAGAACACTTCTTCCAAGGCCTCACGCAGACACCCGCGGATCTTCAAAGCTCTGACAGTTCACTCATGATTACCAAGGCACTTTTTGATCAGGATGGTAAAAAATTCATTCTGGAGATTTAAGATAATCCTCCGTGAAATGAATTTGGAATGAAAGAAAAACACAATCCTTTCATATCCCGTATTTCTTATTTGATGAGGGAATGTGCAGAGTAAATGCCATTCTAACAGCCCACCTGTATGACCTATTATAGCATTGTGCATGCAGATTGAAACTTTGCTTTTAAAAAAAAAAAAAAAACTGTTTGTTTTACCATTGCTCGATCCTGTTAGATTTTATATACAGGTTCTTACTGAAGGCTAAAAGCAATGAAACTCCAGGTCAAGCAGCAGCCCACACCAAATTTAAAATGTTTATGTCCACCAACCCATTTCTATCACCACCACCACCATCACCAGGCTTTAAGATATTTTGGAGTGCACTGTTATCAGAGGCAAAATGGCTGTTCGGTCATATAGTGCTTTCATCATATTTGATTTCCTAGCTAGTTTAGCTGCTGCTGTCCATCTCCATCTCTCTCTCCCTTAGCCATTCACTATCTCCCTCCCTTTCTCCCCCTCTACACCCTGCCCTCTATCTCTCCCTCTCTGTCTCCCAATCACTTTCACTCTCTACATTTGTCTGGCTTCTTTTCTCTTTTTCGTCTTCCCCATCTCTCTGCCAATGCAAGCTCTTGCTGTGCTCGGCAGAGGTGAAAGCGGGCCGCTAATATTGCCCACTTATCCCCCCTGGGCAGGATAATACCATCTATCACTCGGAGCGGAGACCCACGTCACTGGAAAAAAAAGGAACCCATTGGACCCCCTACTTGCAAAAGCCTATATGGGTCTATCTCCAAAACTAACAGCTGGCCCAGATTTGGCAAAGGTCTGGCGTAGAGGTGGTATTGATAGCTTCTGAGAAGCTTCTGGATCTTAACTGGTGATTCAAAGAGAATCTCCTCCATCCACTCCCATCCTACCTGTGATAATAACTGTGAAAAAAACCTCCAACTCACAACTTCTGCATCATTCATATCACATATGGCAACTATGATCATTTCTGGCCTTCCCCCTCGTACGTCTCAATGCAAAGCATTCCAAATTCTGAACTCTCGATACTTTCAAAACAACGAGGCACTACGGGAGCCAAACACTGTTCTATTTTGCATTGCTTTAGGACAAATCACCACTTCATCTAGAATTCATGGATACGTCTCCTAGTCAATGTTCACCTCCAACAAACTTACAGTTTATATATACAACTACAGCCGGTTTTTCAGACGTTTCAATAGGCTACTTTCTTTAAAAAAATTAACCGTACAGTCAAATCCTAAAACAAATAAAATACAATATATTCTACAATAAATTTACATTGAACTCAATTTACATATTTGTCCAAAATGAAAAAGATGCACAGATTTGATAAATGTCAATGAACAAAGCAATGGATCAATACATTTGCACATAAACAGATGATTAAGTGCCATTATAATAAAGTACATCATGAAGAAAGCTAACAAGTCAAACACACCCTGTTGGTAGTATTTCCCATGTCTAATGTTTTGCAGTTCGCAGAATGTTACAACAGTATTAGTAATTTTGGGTCAGGTAGAAACAGTTTTGGTGGAGTGTATTCTGCAGTAAATGTTAACTGTGTGTGTGTTATTAACTGGTATGTGTTGGTAAAGCACACTCTATAAGGAGTTAACATAGTATTCAGACAAGTGTTTAAAATGACTGGCAGTAACTACAAGTGAATTAGTGAACAAATGAAAGACTGACTGCCATTCAGAATTCAGTTAAGTCCAGACATCACAATAAAGAACAGTAATGATTTGGCAGTGCGAATGGTGGTTTACTGAAGACAGCTTGTCATTGTCACTCAATTGCACTCAGTACATTACAATGATGTAAAATGTGCATGGAACAAAGGATAACAAAAGCAGTAGGATGTGGAGGAAGCAAACAACAGTGCAGTGTAAATCAATTCAATTCTATGCAATCCTTTAAATCACACTGCAGTGAGGAGAGAGAGAGAGAGACAACAAGAGAGGTAAGTGTGACAACACAATATGTTTCTCTCTCAATTAACAGAACAGGCTGTTGTGTCTGTGCAGACCACATGTGCATGTGTTTATTAGTTATGTTATTTTTGCATGTGTGCGCGTGTATGTATGCGTGTGTGTGTGCGTGTGTGTGTGCGTGTATGTATGTGTATGTGTGTGTGTGTGTGTGCGTGTATGTGTGAGTATGTATGTGTGTGTGTGTGTGCATGGCAGATTGGGCCCTCATTAGCATGATGGTAAGGATGGTTGAGTGGCCCTTCATGTCAGTCTCCCTACAGTACTTCCTCTTCTATCTGCATGCACATCACAACATCTGATTCTCCCACACTTATCCTTAAATTTTTTTTTTCTCTCTCTCTCTATCCGTCTTTCTCTTTCCTATTTTATTTTGTTTGCTCTATAAATCTTGAATTCCGCTGAAACCTCTGTGTCCTTAAAATATACTTAAAAATAATAGTCAGAAAATGGCTTGACACAACACACACACACACACACACACACACACACAACCACAGATAGAGGGTGAGAGAGACTGGCACATAAGGGAGGTGAAATGTCTGCTTCACAAAAACAGTTGGAGAGAACAGATCACACAAACACACACACACACACACACACACAGACTAGTGGAAAGGCGCTCACAATGCTACATGCTGTTCTTTTTTTTAAATGAGTCATTACGTGCATACACATCAGCAGAGATAATGATTACTGACAGTCAGTCAGCTCCCAGTGTGTCCCCCAATCCCTCGGAAACAAATTGCAAACGGAAGGAGCGGCTGAATACAGTTTGCCCTTTTTTCCTCCTTGTTTCCGTGGCGATTTCGGCATGCCACTCACCCTTGCGATTCATACAGCAGCGGTCTCCAGGGAAACACGCGGTCCTGGGTAAGTACTGTAAGCTGTGAGAGCGCATGCTGCACCTGAACCCAACCTGCACTGCCACCTTTGTCATTCCCGCTCTGCTCCAGGATTGAAATTGACTCCCACTGTGCCCCTAGCCGCAGATGGCAGTAGATTGCTCCAAGTCACGGATCAAACCGGAAAATAAGAAAGGAAAAAAGCAAATATTAAGTCCATGCGTTGCCCTGGAGAAGTGGGAAAAAACATAATTTCGTCAACATCTACAGTATCTATAAATGCATGATATGTAATTTTGTGTGTCTCTCTTTGTGTCAAAGCATTCATCCAACTGACCTTGGTATTTAGTAAAATGCAAAAGATACTGTAAAACTCTCATATTCACACACACCACTCGCAAAAATAGCCTTAAAAGGCCAAAACTATTGAACTCTCATCAGCTGTCTAGTGTATTCTATCACGTTTTAATTATGCTGCAATAAGCTTTCATTTTAATACAGAATAATTTGATGACGAAAGACACACTTTTGTGAAGGTATCCAAAAACACAGATGCTCTCATACTCTTCTCTTGCTCCTCACATCTCATAATCACTCAATTGCACTGCCTCTGCCATTTGATCTGACGGACTCTCTTATTCACAAGTAACATTGCGTGATCATGTGACTTCTGCAAGATTCTAAATTGCTTGCGGGCATCCCGGAGCCATTATTTAAATACAGGAGAGCCCCGAAGCATCAGGGAGACTTGGGATGCCTGTAAACCCTAGAGACAGAAACTCTCTGCGTGTCTGCTCTAGACAGAGGGCAGGAGTGAGATGTACAGTATGACAGCAGTGTGATCCAGTGGTCACGTCTAAATATGGGGAGGATGAACAGTCTATGGCTTCAGTTTATTCAGACATCAAAATATCTCCACTCCCTTTTCTTTTGGATCCTCTTCTTACTGTAAACACACGTAGGCCTACACACACACACACACACACACACACATACATATATATATATATATATATATATATACACACACACACACACACATATATATACGATATAGATAGTGTATTGCAAAAGCCCCACAACTGCACAAAATGAATGATGTTATCTATCTCCTACCATATCCATTTTTCTCTGTCTCTTACTTGCCAAATATTAGATCGCCAATTCATCACTGCATAACTGTCTTTTTATGTAAATATATATTGTACATTAAACATTAAAAATGTTAACTTTATCACAGAAAACATTGTTCAAAAGAAGTGTCTATTAGTGTATTTCCTTTCATTGTTTACAGTACTGTACTTAGCCAGCTGCCAGCACTTTGAGCCTAGTGTGATAGCTCTAAAGCCTCCAAGCCAAATGTGTTGAAAAGTGATTAATTTGTCGAGGCTTCAAATGCACAGTGGGAGCATCTTCTAGTCAACATGTTACAAGCAAAACAAAAATGTGAATACTCTGGCCTGAATAACAAATATACCACAACAGGACCTCTCCAAAGACTATATTACCACTTAGTTCCAGAGTGATGCCCACCTCACGCCCTACCCCTCAGTTCACACTCGCCAATACACCCTTACACTCACAAATACACTCGCAAACACACCCTTACACACCCTCACACACATGCAGCACTTTACACACCCTCCACTACTACATAGACCTGTTTTAAATTACGTCTCTCCACATATAACACACACACAAACACACACACACACACACACACACACACACAAATTACTGACCCGTACTGTAAATCTTCAGACAACCACAGACCCCCAAAATGCAAGACTACAGTATAAAGCACTACTGATAAGAATCATAAGCAATTGGTGAATTAGACATGTTTAGGCCTACAAAGTTATAAAGCTAGCACTCCTGAGATCAACAACTCCTGAGTTCAATTTAGAGTGACTTCAAAAACCAGTAATAATAGCTAAAGATGGCTTTAATGGCTATGGAATGGGTTTTAAAATGAGCTTTAAAAATGACAGATGGGGAGTTTGGACTGCTGTCGAACACAACCGGTAAGCTACCTGTTCTGAGGGAGTATACAGTAGCTGAAGGTTATTCTTATTGGAAGTTTAGTTTAAGAATTTTCCTTTACCTGTTCAGAGCCAATCCTGGTAAAAATATCCAGTTCAACTGAAAATTTTCAACTTAAAAATGAATTAAAGACTAATTTATTTTGAATTTCTTCAGGCCCAAATAAATAAATTCACAAATGAATCACACCACTAAAACACCACAAAACACCAGTATCATGAAGAAGACTGACCACAATATAATTAAATCAATGTAAGTAAGTAGTGGGGTGATTGCAGACCTCCCATTCTTCTTTCCCATAATGAAAGTGAAACAAATTTTAGTATTCTGAGCCATTTGCATGCTTATGTAAATTCATAACTAAACATGCAGAACTTCTAAAGTTATGTAAGCCGACACAAAGAGGATGTGAACACTAGCTCCTTTCATCACCCAATTAAAACTTCCAGAGGTGAGGTTAATTAATAAGTGGACTCAATAGGCGCTGCAACACAGACTTGCGTAAGTGTAACTTGTGCGTGTTACTCTAGCAGTAAAGGCGCTCATGGTGTGGGGAGGTGTTAATAATATTTCACTTAAGCGCCATCTGTTCCCAGAGCCCACAACAAACAGGGATCTGTCCCGCTTCTGAGGCAATTAACTTGGCCGTGGTGTGGAGTGCCTGGAAGGTGTGAGTGTGAGTGTGTGCACTGTCACTGGATTTGAGGAAGAGCGGGGGGGGGGGTTGCACTTTTTTTTGGGCCAGTTCCCCCTGCCAAGTCTCTGATTGGTTCCCCCATGTCATTTCATATGCAGGGATTTTTCATAGCAATACAAAGGGCACATAAATGGCTGGCTCGTCTCATCAGCCTGCTTTGTGCTGAAACCCAGCAGCATCTGTTAGGTAAGCTACAGCCAGCCACATTGCTTTTACTCAAGTGACAACAAATTATGTTTGCATAGCCAAGCAGGGCACAAGCCTCCTTTCTCTCTCCCCCCTTACCTCTCCTTCTGTGCATCTATGTGCGAAAGGAGAGACACAGAGAGAATGCACGTGTTATGAAGGAGTCCAAGGCAGCCGAGTCTCCTGATCCCATCTGTGTAAAAAGTGAGGAATCCTCTGGAACCCTCTCGGGGGCTTAATGCTGTGAACATTCCGAAGTTCAAGGTTACATGGCAGGAGCCTTAATTTGACAGCAGGAGGCAATCCCTCTGGGATGCAGAGATGTGCCGTGTCAGACTAATATCATTCTGAAGGAAATGTGTTGAGCTGGTGATAATGGAATGGCATAAGGGGGCTGGGGTGTGTGGGTCCAAAAGCTGTCATCTTGGCAAGTGGTTGGATTCCTTGAAATATCTTGGTTACAAAAATAAATAAATGCAAACATGTAGTGGTGGTTCACATGAACAATAATATAGTTTAGAAGAAAACTTGCCTTGCCAATCATACTTGCAGCTGTTCTTTTTTTTTGAAAGTGTATTTGAAATGTATTTCAATCATGTTTATGAAATGGAAAAGTCTAATAATAGTATGTTTGTACTTATTGCAAGTATTTTATCAGAAATGTGATGAAAGTTGTCTTGAACAAAGGATAATTCAGTGAAAGTATACTTTTGTTGGCATATGTAAGTATAGGTCCATATTACAGTCACACTTTGCAGTGCTTTGTCATATTTGCAGATGATTTCTCACAAGAAAATTGGCTTACATTTTTGTATTACTAATTTTTCAGGCTTGTGTCTGTTTTTTTTTTTTGCTTGAGTCAAACAATGAGTCAATGCTCAGATTTTCTATTTTTGCCACTGGGTTGGACTGAACAATGAACACAGTTGCATTGAAGCCAAGAAGTTGATGTCTGCTTTGCTTGTGAGGTAGAGGTCCTTTGTGAGTTTTCTCATGTCACTGTGAATCCACAGGCATTTGTGTGTCTGCAGCCATGGCTGACAAACTAGCAGCTATGGTACATATGTATCCTGTATTGGCATGTTTGTGGAGTTTTTGTTCATTCACTGTGGGAGGGGATTACGCACCTTTATCCAAACCATTAACCACCTGAACAAATTGCCGTAATTTCTTTGTACCCAAATATAGGTGGCATTCAAAAAAAGAACATCACTATCTCTTTACCTTTTAAAATCCTGAGATAAAGATTGTGTGTCAAATAAGTCAATTCAACAAGTCAAAGTCAAATATTAACAACCATAAGAGTACCCAAGGCCCTGACCAGTAGCTTGTTGGTTTGTGTAGTCTAAATATTGAGACATTCCCTCCTGACCTGAGGTTTTGTAATTATTATTATCAATTACTTAAATCATTAAGTTGGATATTAGCATAAAGGAAGGAATGTGTTTTCTGGTGGGCAACCGTACATACAATTTTTCTTTGTTCGATGTAGAAAAGTTTACTTTTTTATATTGTTGTATCATTTTTGGACACATACAAAAGGGAAACAAAACTTGTATCTGTGAAAGTGGGCATGGTTAAACTGGGATGTAGTAACGTTCTGGCCATTTTGCAAGTTGCAATAAAAGCATTTTAAAAGCAATTCTAGAATTGTTTAAGCTAAGCAAACTTTACTTACTATCCTAAACACCTTCAGGATATTTTCTCAAAATTTTGCCATTGAAAAATTGTTGGTCATTTTAATCTGCATCATCCTGTGCGGCCAAGCCCTGTACACGCCTGAGTTCAACTCAACAGTCTCACACTAACAAGTGAGCTAAAATCCAAGAGTGCTAGTTTTACTCACTGCCTCAGCTGTTAGTGTCGGGAGAGAGCTTTACCACCTTCCTTACTGCACAACTATGGACCAGCTGGATACAACAGCATTGTTTGCAAAAAAGTGTTTTTTGGCATTATGAAGCATACAGTAAGACTGAATCAAATTTCTTTTCACCCTCTCTCCCCTTCCCTTATCCCTTGGAAAAGAGTGTCAAATGGTTTGGGTTCAAATATTCCCAGGATGAAACAAGACAATGGTTAACTTGCCAAAGCACACTGTACTTTTTTTTTCATTCACACAAGCTGTCCGTATTCTGTTCTTAAAAGTGTTTTTTTCATCAGAGACGCACATTTTTTAGATCATGTGCCCTAATAGTAATTTTGTCTAAAGTAAAGGGTGTGGCGCAGTTTTCATGAAACTCCTTTAAAGTTCTCTGTTGTGCATGTTTTGAACAGTATATTAATTTACATATGACTGACTAAACTTTGCATATTAATTGGCATATATCCAGCCCCGTTGACTGCTTTTTGAAAAACATTAATCAGACACCCGAAAATCATGAATATTACAATTAAACAATTAGATCATACAGAAGTTTAATAAAAGATGTTATAGCATGTAGTAAGTAACATCTATTACCAGGAGCTCAACTTTTTAAAAACAATATGCTTAGGTGGGCTAAAAGGATCTAAAAGGATCTATCAGAACATGATAAAACTTTCTTAAGAGATAACTGTAGTTAACCTTGCCCTTACAAGTGTCTTACTTCATTGCCTCATTCCTACACAATGGAGCAGACTGCTTTTCAGACTCTCAAGGTCGAATCATACAATAGCTGTCAGATGTACTGTAGGCAGTTTTTTTTAATAGATGTCTGTATTTTCAGGTGCTCTTATCTAGTAGTGGCCTGTTATTTCCTGCCTCTGTTTCTTTGAAATGGTGGCCGTTTTCTTTCTTTCTTTAGAAAAAAAGTACATCAGCCTTTCACATCTTATTTACCAGACACTGTTCACTCTCTCTCTCTCTCACACACTTGAAAAAATAATAAAAATCTCTTTTATTAACACTGGGAGCCTTAGTTACAAACATAAAAGTTATTAAATTACCACAAAAACACTAAAACATTTTAAAGGCACACCCTAAAAAGCCCTAAACCTTTTGTCCATCATCATCACCACCACCACAAACCCTCATTTAGCACAATGAACCACTGACAACATAGTTAATACTGCTGAATTTCACAGCGAAGACAAGTTCTCTATTCTGCTTACTAGAATTTCCTCTTGTCTGGGTTCTGGTTCTCAGAGGTCTCTTAATGGTTTATTTCTTATTGGTTATTTTACTAATTATTGAAATATATAATCCAAACTTTTTCAATGTTGCTCTTTTTTTTCCAATGACAAAATGTGTTTTCCAGAGAATGCCCACAAAGCAATGTTCATTTACACCAGATTTAACAGCTTAAGCTGTAAAATCACCAGAAATAAAGAAAAAAAGAAAAAACATTTTTGGCGACTAGAGTGACTAAAAAGTTTTTTGGTTGTGTATGAAATGGTCATGCCATAAGCTACAGTATGAGCAAACTCAGATTTTATAGCACTAATTTTAATGAGCAACAAAAGCAATATATGAAAACGTAAATAAAAGGAAATGCGTCTGGAACATTGTAATGTATGTTAACAGACAGTTAATGCAGAAAAAAAAAAAATCTTGTGTGAATACTGTACATGCCCACACACTGCAAACCTGCCTTTGCCCTAACTTTTACTGCTAAGAGATTTGGGGCATTCCTTTAACTCACAACTGCACAAAATGAGAGGATATGCAAAGAAATCCAAGAATCTGTTCAAGCATAACATTGTTTAACGCTGTTTTACCTTGACAATGTGTAGTGGCATGCATTACTTTGTGATAGAAGTTACTACCAAACCTTTCACAGATGATTCTATAGTGATTTTAGAATCAATTTAGCTTGGGACATTTGTGTATAATGCATAGTTAATGAGCTCCTTAGCATGCACGGCATGACCAGACACTACTCGCAACAGTCTGCAACAGAAAAGTTGGAAAAGCGCCAAGGGTTTGGAAAGGTGCCAGACTTTGTGATTACGTCATATATGATTAAAAAAACTATTTAAACAATTCGGTAAAAAAAAATGATTATCACCAGAATCGATAGAACAAGTATGATCACCAGAATTGATAGAGTTGCCCGAAATGCATATCATGTGGAAGCCACTATCTTCAGAGTAAAATTTTATTATTTTTGTAAAAAGACAATGGACATTTTGCCATTGACTTTGGAATAACCAGTAGGGTGCAATGAGATTACTTACCCTCCCTATAGTGGTGGAAATAAAGGTGTAAATCAACAGCCTTGTTGTTCGAGGTTACCCAGTAAGGAAAAGGAACGAAAAATGATGATGCCAACATAGACTCAAAAGTGAACCGGCAACTAACAGTAAGTGAATTGGGCACATTAACTTACTTTCGTTTCCATTTTGCTATATGTTTCATTTCTAGTAGCCAGCATTTAGAGACCTTGAGCAACCAAGCTGGCTGATCCACACCAGTGAAACAGTGCTGCAATGTTAGCATACTTATTACGAAGCAAGTATACCAAAATAATGCCTCTGCAGAATACTGCTAGACATAAGTATTTATTATCATGGTAAAAAGATCCCTCATTTCATGGATGGTGGTAAAGAGATTCCATATCCACAGGCACAGATACAAAAAGCCTGTCGAGTTGTGCTAGAGGCCACTATGGCACATTGCTCATGCGACCCCATCTACACTTCTCACTTCATGATGGCGACAAATAGATGAGGCATCTCACCCGGGTCCCCTGAATGACAGACTAATAGATGGCCCTGTCAGGCGATTTAGAGCTAAGTAATTGGCATGCACACCATTTCCCCACTTTCCCGCTGTTTTGCTTTCCTTCTCGCTTTTTCTATCCCTCCTTCGCTCTCCCTCTGTCTCTCTCCGTGCATGTTTTCAGTCTCATGTCTTTTGTCTCACCAAACGTATCCTGCTTTTAACAATGTCATAATTGCTGCCATCCTTGCTGGGACTGCTGCTGGGGCATGCTGGTTGCTTGGCAAATGAGCCGGAGATGAAACCAGTGAGGGGATGATGGTGGACAACACCAGCAATTCATCATATCAGCTGATACCAACTGTTAGGGGACGCTGACAGTTTTCTTATTCGCACTCTGTCTCTCTCTCTCTCTCTCGCTTGTTCCCTTACTGTATCAAGTTGTCTTTTTTAGGTAAAAAATAAATAAGAAAAAGGTTAACACTGCAACACTTTTTTCTGCTGGCTTGTCATTAGTGACAGTAAAACACATGTGGGACTATTTGGGGGTGACATGTGCAATGCATTTGACCTCAGAAATGCATAAATATTGATAATTTCGTTTAGACATCCATTTAAAGAAGAACTGATTAAAGAACTGTGCTCTGCCTATTAAAAAGCGAAACTGCCACAACCTCTTACCTTGAAAGAAAACATTTTGAACATCAGTCTCAGGGAAAAAAACACATTGATTGTCTTTGGATGAGTACACAGGAGAGAGGGCAAGTGATCAGCGCTGATGACAACCAAGGTAGTCTGCCTTTTCTCTGCTCTTGTTTATGGTCCCTCTACTTGCAGCAAGTGTCCCTCTCAATGGGACCATAAAAAGCAAACAGGGGCTTTTAGAGAAATTGCCTTCCCCTGGAAGATTAATAACTGCAGGTCTCCAGTGGAAGTCTCCAGGAGGGGTGAGAGGGATTAAAAAGTGCCATACCTTCTACTAGAATGACTCAGCACCAAGCCTTGGCACAAAAATATCCACCATTGCAGATATTAGCACTAGCATAATAGAGGCCTATTATATACTGTGTAAATGCAAAACTGTGACTGTCATGACATGTCATTGTTAATGATCAGGATAATAATACCATCTTTTTATAATGCAAAATATAGCAGGTCTTTAATAGTGGTTTAAGGAGGTCTTTGGATTGAGTCTTTCTTATGGAAGCCAGATTTCATCTGACCTGTGGACCTCTACAGACACTTACAGAGCAGGTGAAATCAAATGCTTCCAACACATGCTGGCCAGTTATTTTTCTATAAATAGATCAAACAATCTATTCAAGATCAACACCTTCATTTTTGCTTCAGAGTTGCAATATGGCCGGTACCAGCATTTTAACGCACCACTCATAGTTAAAGGCCCACTATGCAACATTTTTCATTTAATTAATCCGTTTCATACTGTTTAGGATGCTAAAATTAGTCATCACACGGCAAACGAACGGTGTAGAATGCGCCACCGTGGCCAATAGTGGCAGATACAGCACTTGTAATGTTCAGCAGCGCAGACCGCCTCCAATAGAATGCAGTGCAATACAATGCAATACAGCGGGCTTTAGAGGGAGCTCGTGAGAGAGAAAAACAGAATGTTGCTTAGTGCCGGTTTAAAATTGGTGGTGATTTAAGCAGATTTACAGTACACTGGTCGGCTATTTGTTTTATTTTTCTTCTTTATTGGCCACACATATTCACCTCCTAGCTTGACTGTTTTTACTGTATCAATGCCTGTATTAATGTCAAGCGCCACTATATAGTGAAACTGTATACTGCTGTTGTTATGTATGAACTGTATATTGATGACGGTTATGGGCCGGTGTTGGACATTTATTTTTCAAACATGTTGGGACATTCTATATGTCATTGTTCATACATGCTTCTGAGCTTCATTTATCACAACCAGAATTATTGTCAAACAAACAAAGACCACCAAGAGACCCCTCCTTTTCCTAAAACCACCTTGGATAAACTTAATCCACCCCTCCCCACCATTTTTTGCGCCTTATCAACTTGAGTTTTGACAACCCTGTGCTAGAGGGTGTGGCTAAGTTTAGTTGCTGAGGACTGGCAGAAATTGGACCCCATCAAAAAGCACAATATTCAAATTAATCCTAAAATGAGTGCTGGATTTCTAACATCCCACAATAATCCCTGATTGTACCTGATTGATACTTTTGATATCAGGAAGTAGGTGTATAGCAGGCTGCTCCAATATTTGAGGACATTTTCGTATCAACAATGACAAAAAAAACTTTGATTTCATACTCTTCAAGTGTACAGACAGGTAGTTTTGACAGTTTGGACTTGTAATTAAAATGTGGGACAGAAAATGTCCTCAACTTCTGGAATGTCCCTAAAGTATGGAGTTACGGTACATCTGTTCCTCTTTTATGAGCGAGCTGTAGGACAATCAACACCTCCAGGCTTGTCAAGAAGCCCTGCAGCGCCTCTTCTTCCCTCTTCCTCTTGTTCCAGAGGACTTTGATGAAGCACCACCTGTCTGCTGAAATCCTGAGCAACTTTTACCACTGTGCGATAGAGAGCATCCCAACCAACTGTATCACAGTCTGGTATGGGAATTGCTTTGTCGCCGATCACAAGGCACTGCAGAGTGTGGTGCAAAACGTCCATTGCATCACAAAGACTTCTCTACCTGCTATTGAGGATGAAGCCGGAAGAAGCCTACACTGGGCTCAGGAACCTCAGTATCAAAACTGGCAGGTTTAAGAAAAGCTTCATCCGTACATCACTACTTCTGCACCACATCAAAATCACAGTATAGTTCACTTATGTAGATTAGATGCAAAACCACATAACGTTACAAAGTTGAATGTACAGTAATCTAATCTAACAATATATAATATAAGATCTTATATAATACATAAAAATATACTATGAGGAAAAATGAAATAAAAAAGGGCAAAAACACAAAAGATACACAGTCTAGGAAAAAGGAACACATGGTAACAACACAGGCCATGACATGCATGCAATGCCTCTTGAATCCGGCAGCTGATGCAGCTGGAAAGGGTGCTCACGATGGTTCCTCTGTAGAATGTGGTCATGATGGGTGGTGGAGCACCTGGTCGCTTGCGTTTGCACAGGAGAGGAACTGCTGAGCTTCCTTTGCCAGATGTAGAGCTGGTGGTCCAGGAGAGGTCCTCACAGTGCACTCCCAGGAATTTGGTGGCAGGTCTTGGGTATGGCCTCTCTGGAAGATGACAACAATCTCTTTCTGATATTCTGGAGGAGGCTGTTGTTCTTGCACCACATGGTCAGAAGATTAACCAATGTCCATATTGGTACAGACGGGTAGTTCTGCTCCCAGGAGTAAACGGAAGAAGGGGTATGAAATGTACCTCTTGAGTTACATTGACAACTATGAAGGTAAGGGGTAACTTAATGGCACTATGGTACCTAGGTATTAGCATTAGTGCTAAGGGTATTGCTTTACTAACAGCCTTTGATGTCTAGCACATCTTTGGTTGATTATACAATATTTGAAAGATGTAAGGTGATTGTTTTGTGCAACATTATATTAATTTCTACACTTTAACATGTATGGGCTAATATGTTGAATTTCTACCGTTTCAAACTAAGAGTCAGCAGTACTGTAGGTCAAAGAGGAAGTATGTGGAACCTCACGACCTAACAGTAATAAAAAAAAAATGTTTAATGCACCAGTTAAATACAGGCTCTGGGGTATTTGTGTGGTTAGAGTTGGTAAGGTAAATATAGAATGAGAACTTGACTACTTACAGTAGCCTAAGTGCAAATAGCTGAAGTAAACCCAAAAGTAGCTTTCATGCCCCAGAAACTGGTTGTTACTTACCCCGTTCTTTGAAGCATACATTGAAGTT
This sequence comes from Limnothrissa miodon, assembly GCA_017657215.1. NCBI lineage: Eukaryota > Metazoa > Chordata > Actinopteri > Clupeiformes > Clupeidae > Limnothrissa > Limnothrissa miodon. Next base: position 150,237 of record JAGFZM010001552.1, on the reverse strand, counting down.
CAGGCCATGGTGGGTATAATATTGAGTGTAAGGTAAGAGCTGACTTTGTACCTTTAACCTAGGATATACTAGCTGTTCAAAGTTTTGCTATCACAGTTAGTCTAACAATGTTATTAAAGTAACTTTTCATAAGATTAGTAAGGCAGGCTTACTTGTTTTACTTGTTTTGCACTTAGGCCACAGTATTTCACACTGAACAAAAGCAAAGGTTTTTCCCCCTTTGTCTTTAATAGCTAGCCTGCTCTTATTTTTCTAATTTTTGGTTCTTTTTTATTGCAGTACCTTAAAATGTGTGTTTTTCTTTTAATCCCAAGATTACTTTTTGAGAACAACCTGTTCAGATTGCTTTGGCCCAGTGTTTCTGTGTGGCAGAAAAAGCTCTGTGCAGTCATAATGTGGCACTTTTATGTGGCACCTGCCAGTGACCGTGAACAGCAATAATTTATGCATTACAAGGCGATATACCACCGATATAACACGGGTGACTTACAGCAACAGCTAATAATCTAAAGTAGAATCTCGAATACAAAGTATCGATAACTGTTAAACTCAAGGAAGTTCTCTGTTCATTACATACAAACAAAAAACATCAGCTGAATTGGAAGTACTTTTTGAAGCAGACGGACTGAAATACTGACAACACAATTAGGTGAATGTCTGAAATACTAGGTAACTCTTTGAAAACAAAATGGATATTTGCTCTGAATGTTTGCTTGATTAAGCCCAATAAGAAACAGACAAGCTATTGTAGCTTGCTTTGTATTTTAAGCTAAACGATAGACATGGCAGATTTGTGAACTATTCTGTCATATTAGTCATTGAATATAGTTCCTGCCCTGCACTTCATCAGCCAATGTAAATTTATCTCTGCTGGATTTGAGTGCACACACACGTGAAGGTTAGTAAGAGAGAGAAAAATGTCTTAAGCAAGCAGAAAAACATTTTATGTTCAACTACACATTTTTTGTGCTTTAGTTTCATTTTTTTCATTGTTTCATTGCTTGTCCTGCTTGCTCATGAAAGAGAAACATGTGTACTGTAACTCCATATACTGTAAAGGGACTGACTGAAGTAAAAAGTTAGTCTACATAAAAATTACAAATGCCTAAGGAATCAGTAACCAAACCAGTCCCAAATCTGACTTGTCAGTGACACTGTATTTCACTAGTAGTTCACTTTCTTCTTTTTAAGTTTTAATTTTTATTATTTATTTTTATTTATTTTATTTTTTTTCCAAAATGAATGTCCAGTTTATCATGCACTAGGCTATAGACTACACCAAATGAGCTCCAAACATACTGTAAGCCTACGCATAAGCTGAAGGCAATCACATCCTCAAACATGTTGTTCAGGCAGGGTTGAAAAATGGTCTTAACCCTACTCCCTGTGAATGAACAAACTCTCCACATCCCTTATGAAAAAATCTTGTTTTTTTGTCCAATAATACTGCAGCAAATGCAATATTTTGGATTCGGATGATAAATACAGTCTTGCATATTGCTGCCTTGTTGGCCTACAAATCAGGTGACACAATGCAGTTTTGTAAGGGTGCCTTTAAACTACACGTTCTGTAATACATTTGCAAAAGGGAAATGATTTGCCATTGCTGAGACGTAGCCTGTGAATGGCATGACACTGTGGCATTTATAAGCTCATTAACGGCCTCTAGGCTACCTCAAAATCAAAGCAGGCATCAGCTGAACCGAAAAGTATGCTCCAACGCAGCTGTCTATGGGAACCCCTCATGGTCGTCGTTCAGTAAAAGTAATCAGTTTGCTGAGCAGTCTGACAAATAGGCAATCGAAGTTTTAATCAAAACGTTCATTCTTTCATATGAAACGTGCAAATAGCACAAAGTACAGCAAAGCGATAAGGGACTGTGATAGGGCATAGGCTGCTATTTTAACACGTGACGTGTTGCCTTATTCTGTTGCCATGGTGACGTTCTGGCGTGACGTTCTTTGCATAGCAACCTCAGCGCGTCTTCTAAGTGGGTCCTTAGCAACCGTAACAGATATATTACTGTATGCTAATGTATTTGTCTCACTTTTAAAGCCGTATATTCCAACATTATCGTCAATATTACGGTAATTTATTAGCTGTTACTCATGTGCACAAAAATGAGACCCCTAGATATAACAAAAGAAAGGAACGAGTTAAAAACGGAGGGATTTACAGTGAAATCAACCATGAAGAATTCTGTGGTAAGTTAGAGTTGAACTAGCTGCAAAAAACTTGTCACTAGCTTGTGTGACGTGAGCAATACTTTAGTTCAGTTTTCAACCGACCATATTGGTTTGTAAATGCAGCAGAAGTTTATGTAATTATGGTCTGACTTGTAAATACGCTCGATGTGACAAAAAGGTGAGGCCAGTTGCCAGAAATAACTTTGCTATGAGTGAAAGTGACTAGAACGGAATTCTGTATCTTGGACCACTGACCTCTATAACGGAGCGCAAACATTTTTTGATATCATACAAACCTAGGTCATGATTTCTTTGGATTAAGGAACAAATTATCTGCCAACAATTGAAAAATGGCTTAATATGAAAATATTTTACACTGTGAGTAACGTTGTAAGAGGGATAAATCGGCGTACTGTATGATTGTGGGTTACTTTTGTTGCTGGAAACTTCAAAAGTAAGGATCAGATGGATTGTGAATTAATGAGAATGAATTATCGCGTTAAACCAATAAAATTGACCTTTTGGGTCAATGTTTTTTATGGTTGGTTTTAGGTCTTGGCTACAGGGCAATCTAATCTAGTCTGCTGAGTTTGATCACATGATATTTGATTACTTTCATTCACTCATTTTTCATTTTTTTTATTATTAAATACTCAAAGGTTAATTTCAGTTTGGCAATACAGAATAGAGTTTATGAACTAGGCTATTTCTCCCCCTCCTCTCCCATCCCCAAGCATGTCCCTTTTGTTTTCCACACTGTGATGTCCACCCTCACTGCCTATAGCCAAGTCATTTTCAGCAGTGGACTGGCCTCCATGTTACATGTCCTGTCTGGTCTCGAATGAAGATGTATTAGACTGTGATAATAGTATTTGGCCACATCAGTTGCACTCACTGGCAGGTGCTATTGATTTGGGCACACACAAGCCTCTTTTTTTAGGCCAGGCAGTCAGTTTGTAGGACAATTTAGAGCACAGAGCTGTATCAAGATGACCCCCCTCATTTCTACTTTATCAGATTATTATTAATGCTTTTAAAAGATTTTTCTTTGCGGGGAAAATCAATGATAGGACAGAGTGATCTAACACATTGACCTAGATGTTGGTGGGGAGAAGCAGGTGTTTCAGTGTGAGGTTTTCTTTTTGTCCATCGTGTTGTGACATAATGAGAAATTCTGTTTTGCATCTAGATGCCATGGTTTTATATAAAACACCTACAATGATTAGGCTAAAAAAATATTTATTTTTCAATGGGATCTTAACCTAGGCCTGGTGCTGTTGGCTTTGTGCCTGATTGAAGTACAGTAGAAGACCAGCAAGTTAGGCAACATTTATATAAAAGGTCCAAAACACCCTTTTTTTTTCCTGTGATGGGTTGCTTAAAAGATTAAATGTTAGTGTTTTTTAAGATATATAGTATCAGGAATAAAGAGAATAATCATCATATAATCCGCAGCAAAAATGGTTTCAGTTTCTCAAGAGCAAACACAAACAGTGAATACGAAAAAAAGGGGCACAGGGCGCTCAAGAGACTTCTGTTTGTTAGACTCAGGTGCTCTTCTGCTACGGGTGAACTTAGTATCCAAAGGTAAAAAAGGAAAAAAACATGCAGAGGCACTCCAAAATTTGAGAAAAAAGTATAAAATGGCTTTATTAATACATGGCAAGTCTTACAGTTAAAAGTACAAGGGCCTACGCGTTGCGGCCATGTTGGCCTTCATCAGGGCATAGACAAAGAAAGTTGAACACAGGTTAAAATGGACACCCATGGGTGTTTCAGTGGGAGGAGCCTTTCCATTGTGTCACTCACCATGTGACTTACACCCAATGGAGTTACAAAAAACTTATTATTATATTAACTAATCTGTGACATGGACATATTATTGTTTGCACAAAGACAGAAACACAAATCAATATCAGAAAAGGAAGGGCAAAAACCAAAACAACATAATATAAGTGAAACATGGTGAGTGACACAATGGAAAGGCTCCACCCACTGAAACACCCATGGGTGTCCATTTTAGCCTGTGTTCAACTTTCTTTGTCTATGCCCTGATGAAGGCCAACATGGCCGCAACGCATAGGCCCTTGTACTTTTAACTAAGACTTGCCATGTGTTAATAAAGGCATTTTATACCTTTTTCTCAAATCTTGGAGTGCCTCTGCATGTTTTTTCTTTTTTACCTTTGGACACAAACAGTGAACTTCTGACCAATGGTAGTTAAGGACATGACATAACATGACAATGAAGCATATGACCAAGACTGATAATGGCTTCTGTGAAAAAATGTGCCTAGTATGATAATTTACAGATCAGTTGAATGGTAAACAACGTTGATGTTGTTGACAACTGTCACCTAGGATTGGATTCGAATTTCCTTTATTTCATTTCAAGCACCACCTGAAAGTTGGTGTGTTGCAAGTCATGGCCTAACATTCCGTCAGCCGTGCTGGTTTTGTGTGGCTCCCCCCTGGCGGCAGCTTTTTTTCTGCTAGAAGTAAATGAAAATGGGTCTGGAAATAGGTAATATAATGAACGTAAAAAGGCTGTAAACCTACTGTAGTTATGTGTAAGTGTTTGTGGGTTGCTGAGACGTTAAAACTTAGCAGAGAGTCAGCATTGCCTGTAATTCTAGGCCTATCTTAGAATAAATGCAAAATAATGACACAAGTGAACACTGGTGAAGGCATGAAGGCAAGTGAGTGCTCTGTCTGTCAGAGATGCTTCGGCACTGTAGATCCAGTGTGCCTTTTTAAGCTGTACTGTCCCTAGTGACCTCCCTAGCAATTATTCTCAAACTGGTGTTTTATCTGTGGAGGCAAGCTTTCTATTACTAGCATTTTGTGTTCAAATGGCAAGGGAGGAACGGAATAAGGAGATCTTTTTTTTCTTGGTTATTTCTCTCTGTATTATGTCTGACAGATGTGAATGATTTCTGGAATGAGTCAGTGATGTCTAAAAACCCTAAAGGGACAAAAAGTCTGGTGTATAAGCTATATTATTTGTTTTTGTCACTCTCTATTGTTTTGTCATCATGTAGACCGAGTAGACAGAGATTGCTTTTATATGCTTTTATAGGATTACTGTAATTTTATTTATTTATGTTTCTTTTGAAAAAAGTGGAACAAAGCTATTATTAAAGGGATAGTTCGGTTTTTAACACATTGAGCCCCTTTCACAGGTTGTCTAAAATGAAATAAAGTGGTTGACACCAAAATCTTGATGATTGCTTCTGTCTCGGCTATTTGGGAAATATAGAATCACCTCTGCCTGCCTTTAAAATGGCTAGCAATGGGCATGTGTTGTTTCTATCCTTAAAACACTGGTTTTAAAAAAGTGCTACTCATGGAGTGATTAGTGGCGTTTGCTGATGTTCCAACCCAAGTATCGTAGCAAAATACAGTTTCTGTCTTGTTTTATTTGCCATTTTGTAAGTCCCATAGGGATCTATTTGCTCCTTCATATAAACAAAGTGCCAAATAAAACATGACGGAAGCTTTATTTCGCTACGATACATGTTTTGGAACATCATTGAGCACCACTAACCACTTGGTGAGTAGCACTTTTTTAAAACCAGTGTTTTAAGGATAGAAACAACACATGCCCATTGCTAGCCATTTTGAAGGCAGGCAGAGGCGATTCTACATTTCCCAAATAGCCGAGACAGAAGCAATCGTCAAAATTTCGATGTCAACCACTTTATTGCATTTTAGACAACCTGTGAAAGGGGCTTAATGTGTTAAAAACCGAACTATCCCTTTAATGGCCCCGAATTTTAGAATTATATCTTTTTTTTTTTTTTGGTGACATGAAATGTGTCTGAAAAGAATAACTAGAACCCTAGAAGTATGTCTCACTGTGTTGTGAAGTTATAGTTTAGTTGTTCTTCAGGGTAGGTTTAGGGGCCGTTCACACGGAAAGCGTTTTTCACCTCCAAAAGCGCCTACTGTGTCGCAACCATTCCAAAAACTCGCCGTTTGCAAAGCGGTTAAGAACGTAAACGTTGCTAGGCAACGCCCATTGTAAATAAAAACGCGACCTCAAAAGTTCAACCATTTTCAACTTTGAGCGCCTGGCGTTTTTAGAAGCCTCGCGTTTTTAGAAGGAGACGCAAGCGACAAAAAAAGCCGAACGTATCGCAGCAGTGGAACTTTTTCAAAGACGCATCGTTCCATAGGGAAACAATTGAAATCGAGCGCCTGGAGGTTAAAAAAGCGTGTCCGTGTGAACAGCCCCTTAGAGAGGTATTCATCCATTGTTTTCTGATGAGGGCTACTTCCACTGGTTCCTGGCCTTCCAGGGCTACCAGAATCCCAGGATGTTTCTTGATGTTGTGTCAAGCCCCAGTATAGCAGGATGGACTGCACATCAGTTATGAGGATTCAGTTTTGGCCTTTCATATGCAAGCCTTGACGTCTTTATTTATTCCTTTATCCTTACTGTAGACACTCCCAAATTGTGTGAATTCGTTAACCATCTACAACTCTGTTCTTGTGCAGCACAAAGGTTTGGCCTTTCCAGCTGTTTTGACCTCTGATCTCTGACCTTTGATTTCTTTTGTTTTTGTTACATTTATTGTCAGTCCCACTTAAGTTGTGTTCTAGATTACACATTTTCCCTCTAATCTGCCTGATGCCATAGTTAACTAGGGTGAAGTTCAAGTCCTCTAAAGATGTCCATCTACGTCCACTGTCCTTCCTTCCTTTGGGTTCTCTGTTTGCATACATAATGCATCATATGAGATGAATGAAAAAGATAGACCATATTTCCACTCTCCAAACAAAAAAATAATGCTACTCCAGAGGCATTACACTTTACACTTTGAATGGCAGTGTTGCAGTAAACGTTAACTTTCATATGTAGGAACTAATGAAAAACGTGGTGCTTTAATATTCCCTAGTTATTACATTTTTTTCTAAATGCTTCCAAATTAAGTTCTCCACTCATTTGGTTTGCACGTAACCCCCATTTTTCTTCCTCACTTGCTTATGAATGCATAGTGAGATAAACACAACCTTTTTACATACCACAGCGTGTTTCATAGTGGTAGGCTAATAGCTAAGATTTACTGTCTAGAACACGAGAACGTACATCTGGCCCTGGGAGAGGAGAATTGTGCCAATGTTGCACTAGCACCGAATTAGATTAATGAAGCTTTAATCCCTCAAGTTTGATAATCTCATTCTTACATCAGAAATGTCTTGTTTATGGTTGGCCAACGCATCATGCTTGGTATCCCCCAGTTTGCTTTATACCACCATTTTCTCATTAGTGTCGTACCTCATCTTAAATCCAATCATTTCTCATTGAAAACCCCTGAGACACATGCAGCTGTCCAGAGAAGAGTTGTCTGTGCGAACTGTGTCAGAGTGTCATGTTCCTCCCCATCAATCACATCCCGTCACATCCCAGAGTTCTCTGACACCTCTTTGTTGCTTCAGCTCCTGCCACTGCTTTGGTCTGTCTAGGGTTCCCTGTGTTGCCACTTCTGCTACCTCTGCTGCCATTTGACAAACTGGCAGCCGGAAAGAGGATAATTGCAGTGATAGGGATAACCGCTGTGCTGCATTACGTTGCACTGAAACAAGGCAAGCCGAGTGGTGCCAAGGCAAACCACCAGTGAAGTGTCACTCCAGGCCCTGTCAAACCACTCTATTACCCTTATTGCTCAAGGTCATAAACAAATCTTGCACGGGACACATCCGGCTTGGGGCTAAGCTTTTAAATATTCAAAGCGTTTGAGGTTGGCAAGAGACCGCCAAGCCCAAAAATTAGATGTGGCAAAAAAAAATGTGCTTATACTGAGGCCCTGGCTGATTCGCCTTTCTGCCACAGCCCCCCTGCATGCTGCTGATATATTTCCCTATCTGTAGAGCTATGCGGCGAATGCGCAGAGCTGTGATTTGTAGATAACAGCAAGGCCATTTGGCCGCCTTTAAGGGGGAATAGTCCTGAGGCATAGGCTTATTATGCTGTAAAGTATTTGTGGCCATAGAAACAGAATCAATAGCAGGCCTTGTGCCATCTTTCTCCTTAATTCATCTCCACTCTTCAGGAGAAAGGCGAGAGAGACAGAGAGATGGATAAGGAAAGATAGGGAGAGAGAGAGAGGGACAATTTTATATTTTGTCTGGAGGTCATAACCTCCTTCCGGAATCTGACTTCTAATGACGCTTGAATGTGGAGGGCATTTGAAAGAGGAGTGATGTGTGACTAAATCAGCCACGGGCCTGGAGTCCTCCCACGGATTTCCTTTGCTTTCCTTTCCTTTCTCCTGTCTTTCGCAGGTTGTTTTTATTCTTTCATTTATTTATTATAAAGAATTAATTTATTTTCCAAGAGCTGTGTTTTGTGCTGAGGCAAAGGTGTCAGGGCTCTCATTAGTTTGCATGAAAATGCAAACTATTGTTATTCTGTCTCCTTTTTATTAGTTTGCATGAAAATGCAAACTATTGTTATTCCTCTTCTTCTTATTCTTATTAGTTTGCATGAAAATGCAAACTATTGTTATTCCCCTTCTTCTTATTCTTATTCTTGTTCTTATTTCCTAACGCGGACTACTCCTCTGGAACCGCTTAACTAAAAAACTTGGTTCAAACTTTGTTTCGTAGGTCTCGCTCATGTGACCTGTGCTATGACTTTTCTAAGTTCTGACTTTTATACTTTTTAAACTATTACTAAAAAACTATAAAACTTTATTTTTAATGGGGACTTTAGAGTGTAGAGAATTCTGACTGGGCGTCTAGTCCTCTATCAGACTTAACTGCGCTTCAACCGTTTAAGCTAGAAACTTAA
>JAGFZM010001552.1:122421-136256 GCA_017657215.1 Limnothrissa miodon | reverse complement strand
CATCTCTTTCTTTCTTTCTCTCTTCTTCTTCGGCTCTCATCACCTTACTACACCACACATCCCTATACATCCACATTGCCATAATACACTATTGAAATGTTTCAAACTGTAATAGAACTATATAATGCCACACTACACTACTATGACACCTTATTTTTATTAACTCTTGTAACCTGAAGTACCCCATCAAGTCATGACTGGTAGTAGGTGACTTAGCACTGAGTACCACTGTTAGCATGATTAGAATAGCTATCATAGTTAGCATGTTAGCATAATTAGCATATATGCTAATTATCATCAGCTACATCCACTGAGTACCACTGTTAGCATGATTATCATTGTTAGCATAGCTAGCATATTAGCATGATTAGCATATATGCTAATTATCATCAGCTACGTCCACTGAGTACCTGTGTTTGCATGATTAGCATTGTTAGCATAGCTAGCATGGTTAGCATGATTAGCATATATGCTAATTATCATCAGCTATGTCCACTCTGTACCACTGTTAGCATGATTAGCATTGTTAGCATAGCTAGCATTGTTAGTATTTTAGCCTATTTAGCATATATACTATTTAACATCAGCTAAGACAACTGAGTACTACTATTACCATCATAACGTCTTTCTTTATTCTCTATTTGTCTTTCTTCTCCTTCTCTCTCTTTCTTTCTTTCTTCTCTTTCCTAAATTAATTTTAACTATTAAATTAATTTGAACGTTCAACTATCCCACTATTAACTCTATAAACTATTTCACTTAGAAATTGCACTGCATTTTCATGCAAACGTAATTCCCTGGAATTACATTCTCTAGTTTGTTTTAAGACATCAGGCCAGTGCATAATATAACACATGGCCACTAATTTCAAAATAATGTGCAGAAGCTGTGCAGCTACTGTATGTTGGAGGTACATGAGTGATTTCTCTGTCTATCTGTCCATCTCCCCATCCCCTACACACACACAGACACACACACAGACACACACACACACACACACTCACACACACACACACACACATTCACACACACAAACAAACAGAAACACACAGCTAGGCTATATCTTACAGACTGACATGCAGAAATGTATTTCACATGTATTTCACATGAACTCACACATGTGGTTGTTGCATGTGTAGTGTATTTGTGTGTAGTGTGTGTGTGTGTATGTGTGTGTGTGTGTGTGTATCGAAGAAGTTGCTGAGGGATTCTCTCTGTGAGGTACATGTGTTTGGTGACCTTTGCAGTGCCGCTGAGCAGAGCGCGGGGCTAATACCGGCTGGATCTCTGCACACACACCTAATTTAACGCATGGCCGAGATGGAGCACACACACACACTTTCTCTCTCTCTCTCTCGCGCTCGCTTACACACACACACACACACACACACACATAGCCATACAACACTTACACAAATTGAACATTATGGGCAGAATTCCCCCTAGTGCTCAAGTCAAAACAGGCGCACAGCTGCATGCTTTTCAGCTTACATGCATTTTGGCAACGACCTAAGTCTTGACGCTTAGGCACCATAAGGCCAGTTGCACGAACTTTGAAATTTGGGCATTTCTCACACAGGCTATTTTCTGCGTGCCTAAATCATTTTTCATCTTTTGAGCACTGTATTAAGGTCAAATGCTTCTATACAATGGGATAGTATGATTACTTTGTATAATTGATTAATTAATTAATATTGTCAAATATTGCAATGGTTTAGACATTCAGTATTTAACTGGATTAATTGGATTAATTGATTTGTGACCATAATTTGGTTTTGAGCATCTCCATACTGTTACTGAGGCATTCAGATTTAATGTCTGATTTGCATTTTTCATGGACTACTGCATTCTCATGGTTCAGAAAAATGTCCATAATAAGTGATGGCCAGATTGTATTAAGGCTTCGTAGTGTGTGCACTGTAGAGTATGTCATGCACTTTCAGCTAAAGCACCGCATTGTGTTAAAATGGAGAGATTACGTGACATGACGTTACACAAAGGCACTTTTGTACCGTCTCCAGCATTAGGTTGCTATTATGTAGCCTAATTTTCCCTATATTATGCGTGCCATTTTAAAGGCCCACTATGCAACATTTTTCATTTAATTAATCCGTTTCATACTGTTTAGGATGCTAAAATGAGTCATTAGATGGCGCCACCGTGGCCTATAGCGGTAGATACAGCACTTGCAATGTTAAGCAGCACGGACCGCCTCCAATAGAATGCAGTGCAAAACAGTGCAATGCAGCGGTCTTTAGAGGGAGCTCGTGAGAGAGAAAAACAGAACGTTGCTTAGCCCCTCTTTAATAACTTAAATGTTAGTGAAAGAAGTCACACAGGCTTTCTGATAGTCAGACTTTGAATAATTCCTACACACTTTCTATGGTGAGAGATGTAAAATCACTTGACAAAGACTGAATTTGTGCAAGCAGTGTGCACCACATCTGTCTTTAAAATATTGTATGTTTCATATAGAGGTGTTCAGTGAAATAAGTCTAAAAAAAGGGCAGGAGTGGGATGTGTAACAGGCTGTGTGATATCCCTATGTCTACACTTTTCAATAAAAAACAACACCCTGAATACCACTGTAAACCACAGTACTACGCCACATGAATGACAAAGCAGTAGACCTAGCCTAGCCTTTGACTGGCACTCACAGAAGCAAAAGCCAGCTGTGTTTTCCATTTAGGCTTGGCCAATACTTTTTTTAGTCTGAAGAAGGGTCCCGAAAGGGCCCGAAATGTAAGAATCAAATGGGAGCTCTCCGGTGTGCGCATCTTTAATACTTTTTCATATTGCTCAACTGGGATGCTGCACCCAACTGAATAATGGATGTGCGTGAAAAACCTTTCTTTGTTTAGGCTTGGCCTATAGGCAATTCCAGCGTTATGGATGTGACATTTGACCTCAGAATTACAAGCAAAATGTCTTGTTAAAACTAAAATTCTTACAAGATTTAACTGAACAGTGCATATTTTTTTAAGAGGACCCAATGGGGACAGTGGAGGGACAAAACATGTTTTTCAAGAATATTTTTTGCCATAAAAATATGACAAAAAGACATGTGTTATGGATGTGACGAAAATTGTAGTCATTTTACTGGAGATTATACATTTTCTCTAAACTCTGTGAAGTTTTAACTTAAATATAGAAAGTTTAATATCAACATGATAGAGGAGTATTGGCTGAACATAAAAATAGCACTGATAAACATGTTTGATATTTTATGTAGAATTATATGAGGAAAATCCAGCGTTATGGATGTGACATTGCACCGTTATGGATGTGACGTGTCTGACATCCACATAGAATCTGTTTGGGAAATCAACAATCAAACTATAAAAACATCTTTGTTTGTCTGAAATGGCTCTGAACATCCTTTTTGGTTTTAATATATCAATCTGAAGAGGATACAAAGATTTTCATAATCTTTATATCTGCCATAATAGCATTGATTTCAACGACAATGTCCTCTTTAAAGGAAAAGGCTGTAAGATGTACTGTACTGAAAGACCAAGTACAAACATATATCCAATTCCGACGTCCAGTCACCCCCAGCATTCCCCATTTTACACCGTTTTAGCCAAAGCTTTCATTAGCCTTACACTGCTACACTGAGGGCATTACATACTGTAGTCTATGCAGCTAAATCACTATTTTTACACCATTAACAAGGTTCAGAGAAACTCCACATTTTATTGGTAGACTTCTGAGAGCCCTGACATTTAAAACGAGACAATGAGAATTTTGAAAGTATACAGGTACTTTATTAAAAAGACAGTAGCAGTTTATAGACAGTACCTTCTCAGAATTTCCTTGTCACCGCCATCTTGAAATTAAATCACGATAAGTGAATTGACGGGCTACAATCTTATAAATCTCTTTGGTCAAACTCAAAGTTTCATCATTTGTTGGTGCTTTAGTGCTCATGCTGGCGCATTTCCACTACGGGGTAAAACACTGGTGTTTGGGGTAAAGTCTCGGGCTTGACGTCTTTCCATTATCGGGGCTGGCCCAGGAGTTGGGCAGGGCCGAACCGAGGCCAGACCGAGGACCGTTTTTTCAGCATATTTGTTGTGACCCGCATCCTCCTCTTTTGCCTGCGAGAGGCCAACATTATTTGGTACCGCTTGGCACGTTTGGTCCGTGTCTCCTCATTTTCTCGGAGAAAACGTATTAAGTTATATATAAACACGAACAAAGTTCGTGTAAGTAAAGAATCAAAACAGAATAACAGAAATGCATCATTTGGATTACTCATACAAAACACTGCAGTCTTTAGTCTTTTATGTTCTCTGTCAGTCACCTGTGAAAATACATCGACAATCAGGAAAACAACAAAATAGAAATCTCAAAATGAAACATAAACATATCACATCTTTATTGGGATCTAGCCAGATAAACAAACCACCTTGACTAAGCCCACTGAATTAGAACTATCTCAATGTCTAATGTGAGCATAGCCCTGGGCACCATATCCACCCCTGAATCTATCCCTCAATATAAAATTTTTCAATCATTTTTTGCAGTTATGGTTATGGTTGAGTTATGGTTGGTTAGTAGATAAAACATGATATTAATGAATATAAAAAATACTTTCAGTTATGAATGTTTTTATAAAAATAGGCCTATATGAAATATATATATATATATATATAGTATATAATATAGTATATTTCTGTGCCAGAAATGTTGTTTCCAGATATTTTAGCTCTAAAAATGTTTTCCATTACAAATTGCAAACATTTGCAAGTGTAATTTAAAGATGACCCTCATGCACACAGACATGTACACACACATGCACACACACACATACACACACGCACACACAAATTTCTCTCACCTCCACATCTTATCAACTGGGACAACTTTTGTAATCCATTCTCGTAAGTGCCTGTCATGTTTGACAGGGAAGTGGACCTCGCTGAGCTGCTCTGCAGTCTGTGCCCGAGGCCTGCATCTTAACGCTACTGCTTGGCCTGATCAATCACCTGGCCCCAAGGCCCCGCTGCCTGCCCTGGACACTGCCCGACTGAAAATGGCAGTGCTTGCATATTCTCCCCCCATCCCCTCCACCTCCTACCCTCGTCTCCTCCCTCCTCCACCCTCCTCACTTCCTGAGCCTCGTTTGTGTGTTGTATTTCAAACGTTGCTGACATGAAACCCTGGATTAGCCAAGCCACTTTAGAGGCAAGAATAGACACACACACACCCACCCACCCACACACTTTGTCGCAAACATTGCATATATTTATACACACACAAGCACGCACACTAACACACACACACACACACACACACTCATAGATAAACACACTCTGTTGCACACATTGCATTTATACACACACACACAGACACACATGCACACACACTCATAGATAAACACACACATTCTGTCGCACACATTGCATATATTTATACACACACACACACACACTCTCACACACACACACAGACATACACACAAGCACAAACACAGTCCCTTCTTTTTAAGCATGAAAATGTTGATAGCTGTGGTTTTCGTGCCGCTCAGTGAATCTATCCCGAGTTAATCACCAACAGTTCCTGCACATGAAATAGGCGTTTAAAGATGAATAGATAGCCGGGCTTCTGAAGTATGCCACCACCGCAATTGCTCTGACCTTTCTCTCTCTGCACGCCGCAAAAAAAAAAAAAAAAAAAAAAATCTGTCTGGATGTTGCATCCACACGCTGTAATCAGTTTTGTGGCAAATGTTTCCCGGTCGCCTTCGATAATGACCCTGCTCAAGCGAGACCCTAGCCACAGCCATTTTGTTTGCCATATCCTTGCTACTTATTCTCCTCCTCCTCCTTCTCTCCTCCTCTGAGCTGCTCACTTCATTGAAAGAACTGTCTGAATCTTAATTTGCTCTTTTTAATAGAAGAGCTTTCTTACACAGAGAAAATCCAAGAGAATTAATGATTGCATAATGACTCGTAAAAAAAAAAAAAACATTAGAAAATCAACCTGACACATGCCAAGGGGAAGCTGCCCGTAGGCATCGGCTCATTATTGCCTTTTTTCCATGTGCTTTTCGTGCTCTTTGATTGTTGTTTTACAAAGGCATAAAGCACTTTGGCTAATGCTGTATTTGAAAGTGAATGGAAAAAAGCAAATGCCAAATTAACCACATGACACACTAATTAGACTGAACACTACATTTTACACCGCAAGTCGAGATCATACCCCTGCTTCCACCTCAAGGTCAAACAGGCAAGTAACTGTTTAGCAGACCTTCTTTTGTACTGTGCTTCTGTGACTGGATGCTCTTTTCAAAGAACCCACTCAGAAGGCAAAGACGCAGGCAATATCAGCGGCATTACTTAAAGAGCAAATTGATTTTCTCTCTGCAGGTAAACAGCCAAGCCAATCCAAAGGGGAAAGCAAATTCATCAGGCTTTAAAATATGCAGTTAATAAAAGATGACCAGGAGATGTACCTGAAAGACAACAGGTCCTGGGCCTCCCATTCGATTGTAAGAATTAATCTGCATCCCAGCAGGGGCTTGCATGATTGAAAATTTGATCCGTTTGTCGATGGTGGTTAGTGCAAGACAGACAAAACACAATCAATAAACCCACATGTGTGGGCCCATCCCTGAGATAACACGACTTACTTAAACCTGTTTGGCTCGGGCGAGGAACATCAATATGGCTTTTTAAATTCAAATGCCGTCATTCGGAAAGGACTAATCCTTTATTTTCTCCTTTAAGAGTGGTATCTCTGCCACTCGGTGAGGCGATCAGGAGTAGCCTATTGTTAGCAACAGTGTGGGTAGGTTGGGTATACTCTGTTCACCTCAGAAGAGGTCCTGTGCAGTTTTTTCATGGAGCCCAGCCTTGCTTGTGTACGCATATGAATCCTTGATTTCAAAACTTTTAGGACAATTTTAAAAGAAAACTGACATGCAGTAGTCAGTGGAGTGGAGTTAGCACAGTCTAGCACAGTCCAAAATGGTGTATTTCTAGGATTCTAGCACAGGAACTGCATTTATTTCTTCCTCATCTTGGTTGAACACCTGAATGAATGTTTATTTTGCATGACTCTGCTCTTAATATCTCCAGTCATTCCCTCAGGCTGTGAGTGTCTAATGTTCCCCACCAGAATGTTAACATTCACTGCAAAACAAGAGTCTCAAAAATTGATCAGCCAAAACTAACAAGTTACCAAACATTCAAATAAGCATCTCAGATTTAGAGATGCTAAAGAAGTGTTTTGCACCAGGGCCACGTGGAATTCTAAGTTTTGTTTGAGTGTACTGCACACTGTACTATGGCCTTATCTGAACTTCCCTCAACCCCCCCACTCGTCTCCCTCTTGTTTGTGGTCCTTAAGACTGGACCACACAAATAGGTTACACTGACAATTTTAGACCATCTTGGTTTCTATCTATACTGTTGCTAATGTGAATTAACACAGCGTTAAGCATTGTGCCTTTTCATCCATCTTCTAGAATTATTATTGTGGTTTATTGTGTTATTCTCTATACAGTCTAGTCACATTATTTAATATTTATTTGTATTTATTTATACTGCATAGACTTTTTTTGCACTGGCATTTTACTTGGACTGACACTTTCTTATGAATTATGTATAATCTAAATAAATCTAATCTAATCTAATCTAATCTATTCACCTAATGGCACGTGGTAAATACCCCAAGCTTCATCCTATGAAAGGAGAGTGGCTATCTTAAGTATGAAGGCTAAATACTGTTGAGTTGTGTTGGGCTCAAGCCTGCCTGCGTGGGGCCCATCACGCATCAAGATGGTGGCAGCCAAAGAATGGAAATCAATGCCGCTGACAAACAATGCATCATCACTCAGCAGCATGGCCCATGGTGGCCTTTGTCTGTCTGTCTACCTTCCTAGAAATCTATACAAGTGGTTCACAGTGTCAGCGTCATTCAGAGAGAAAGGGACGATTACTAGCATCACTGTAAAAACCTGGAACTAATAATTCTGGGTGTAATCCCTCCCAATGGTTTTTGTTGTGTGCTATAGTATCCATATTGGATTTAGATGCTTGGCTTATTTTTCTTACATATTTGATATTTATCCTTATCTGTGCTCAAGAAGTAGGCTGGAGTAACTTATAGGGCTGTGTGTCTTCACTGCTATCTCACGTCAGTAAGCCTGCAACGTTTTGAAACGTTCGGTTCTTTTTCTAAGACCAAAAAAGTCTGTTTTTATTTGTCTGTGCATGGACTAGATTGAAGATGAAACATGTAACCTACTAGCAGCCGAGTGAGAGGGGGATGTGTGTGTTGTTTCTCTCCACCGGGAGTGTCTCTGTGGTGCTCTGAGTGGCAGGCGGTGGGAGGCCTGCTGATTCCCGCTGACAGCCAGAGGAGATTGGCCTCTCTGGGCTTCTGCTTTGGACTGACCTGGGCTGGCCTGGACTGTGGCATGTGGAAATGTCCGCGCATGTGTTTAAGTGAATATACAAAAAGGTACAGTTTTGTGCATGCAACGCATGCATGATACTGTATGTGAATGCCCGTGTTGTTACTCTCCCGGAATAGGTTGTCATTGGGAGGGCATCTTGATGAGTTTCTATCGGCGAGCGAGCCCCTTGTATCTGGGTCACCTGTGACATTGACTGGCTGAGTGTTGCTGGTGGGGTGTGGGTGATGGAGGTGGAGGCTGACGGGCAGACAGGGCCGTGTCTATCCGTCCTGTTCATCCTTCCGTGCCTTTCTCTCCGGCAGATCGATGGGCCTCTCTGCCCCGGCGCTGCCTGCCCTTATCCTCAGTGGGGCTCACTCACACAGTGGATGGCCTTTCCCTCTTCCTTCCTCTTGTTGTCTCTCTTTCTCTCTCTCTCTCTCACTCTCACTCTCGCTCTTTCTCTCTTCCTCGTCTCCCTCGAACACACATGGATGCACTCACACATACACACACACTCTCACACACACCATGTCCCTCACCTTATCACCTGTCACATCACAGCGCCTTCACGCCTCACTGATGCAGTCCCACTGGTGTGGTCATCGGCCTGGCCATATGCTTTGCCACGCAGGGGGTCACGCCGAGGTGGGGTTGGGGGGGTTGCAGGCTGGCCCTTTTACAGAGCACCTCCTCCGAGAGCCTGAATGCAGAGTGTGAGGATAGCATGAGATGTAATGCTGAGGTGACACAGCTCTGAAACAACAGGATTCCTCATCTCTCCACTTCAATCACGAGAATCAGCATTTTAGCTCAAACTGCAATTATACGGCTCTGGCTTTTTGAGAAAGCTAATGATGAGCCGATGATCCCATTAGTCATTGCAGATAAACCTGTCAAGGGGCACCTTGGTATGAGAAGTTACCTCCCTCTTGCTGTAATCAATTCACCAGGCAGATTTGCACCGACAAGAAAGAAATTAGCCCACAGTCTTTTGACTCAAAGAAGTTTCCGAAATGTTGTGAAAAGTTAACGCTTTCCGGATGGTGATGCCTCGCCAAATTCTGCCGTTTACACACCTTGTAGTTACTCCAAAGGTTGTGCAGATTGATTAAAAACTGTGGTACCGAGCAAGGTGTCAATTGTTTTCCGTAAATGAATTAGCACAATCGCCACTGGCGCGCGTGTTGAAGTGTTTGTGGCCCAGTAAGTGGGGTATGCACTGGGTCTGTTTCACCAGGCACATCGTCTAGTTTAATGTGTGAGAGTAGAGCCAATCCTGCTTGCCAAAAAAACATTTAAGCCAAATGGCCTCACACCATTTGCGCTCGCTCTGTCATAAATCAAGGTCAGACCAAGGTCTGTGTGTGTGTGTGTGTGTGTGTGTGTGTTGTTGCATTGCGCTGCGGTTCATTTGTGACCATGTGATTTGTGTGTCCTGCCAGAAGGACTGACTTCCGCCTTCTTCTTTGTATCATTAAGTTGATGGCCTGCCCCGCGTGCTCTTTAATGCCTGGAGGTGCCATTACGGATCAGGACAGTAAAAGTTAAGCTTTGCTCAGGGAACGGGGGTGTGCGCGAACAGGCTGATGTGTGGGCGCGAGAGTGGACACTCCTCCCTTTGCGAGGACATTTGCGAACTAGTCGCCGTGACGACACGTCGTGCTCCCTAACACACAGCCTCATTAACTAAGGGCTTGGAGGTCATTAACTTTTTTTCATCATGAAACACTGTGTTCATTCATGTAAAGTGTGTATATTTTGTGGTGTGTAAGTGTTTGTTGTGAATAGGTAAGAGGGTAGGCTACATTTGGTCACACTCAGGATGTTTTTTATGGACGTTTTTCACAGCACAAGTCATGTAAGGCCCAACTTCCCCATGCACATTTGGGAGGCTAAGCTTCGGAGAGGCACTGAAGATTGCACTACAGCATAATGCTCAGGCCAAAATAAGTTCTGGTTGTGATGGTCAAGACTCCTCATTCCTGGAGTATGGAAGCACATGGCCCATGTTACAATCACTGCTGTGGTTAGTTAGAGTGCTTCTTGGATACATGATGCAATATTGATACGCTTACGGTCTACAGTTCACACCCACAGGCCAAAAGAGATAAGATCCTGGTATTCCTAACATCAGTCAGAACTGAGGAAGCTTTCTGGAATAAAAGTGAAACAACAAATTGTGCAAATCAGACCAAACCACTTGCTGTTGATGACTGTGATCCCGGCTTAAAACACAAATCTGATGTGGATCAGTCAATAGTCCCTTTGTTTAACGTTTCTCAAAGGCTGTACAAGAACGAGAGAAATTAGTGCAACGAATTTGCAAAACTTCACTAAGGGGGCACAGTGATCTTTGTTTCAGGTTTTTTTTTTCCTGTGCCTCTATTAAGTAGCCTCAGCTGTTTTACAGTTTGATCTGCATAGTGTCAAAATTCACACTGGATTTCTCCTTTAAGAAAGAGCATCAGCGCACATGGGCTTTTAAGCTCCAGGAGACTGGTAGTGACTGCTCCAGACGGCCTGTCTGTGCTCACTTCACCAAGCAGCTCTGCAAAGTGTTTGTGTGTGTGCGTGCTAGTGTACGTGTGTGCAAAGTACAATGTGAATCAGGTTTCCATTGTAGCGTCTCTATCTCTATGCCTCAAGGTGTTTCTTTGATGCATTTCAGCTCCCTCTCTCTCTCTTTCTCTCTCTCTCTCTCTCCTCTCTCTCTCTCTTTCTCTCTCTCTCTCTTTCTGTTTGTCTCTATCTGTCTCTACCATGCCCCCCTCCCTCTTGCTTCATAGGTGCCGGTTGCCAGAAATCTTGGGAGTAAAACCAGATAGCATAAGGGAATTCAGGGCAACTTTTTTTTTTTTTTCAAGCATAAGAGCAAAGTGTGCTCAAGTGAAATTTCTCTGAATGTGTTTGTTTGTGTGTGTATGTGTGCGCTGTGTGTGTCTGCAGCGTGAAGGTTTTGACGCTAAGACTTCTCTCTTTCCTCTCCGCATCTCTCTTGCATAATTTAAAGTGTGGTGGTTGGGCTGTCACTAGGTCTTGTGTCTCATTGGCTTTGTTCTAAAGGGCTGGCTGCTGCTGCACTGACACACAAACGTTGTCATTCCTCCCGTAACTTGTCATTTTCCATTAGAAACAATGCACACATAAGAGACACCCTCTCCACACACACACACACACACACACACACATACATACACACAAAGGACCTCTCTCACACACACACACCACACACACCCACACCCACACACACACAACAGGCACACATACACACAGCCCCCCCCCCCCTCACACACAATGCACTTTCTGTGTGATGACACAGTTACACCTCTGTAGTTTAGTAAACAGCTGCCGCTGCACTCCAGCCACGTTTTAGCTGTCACTTTCCTCCGTGACTGGGCTGCCTTCTCTATCATTTGCCTGTAGGAGAGAGTGTGGGGAATAGACTTCCCTCTCAGTATAGCTCAAATAATGATAGCGCCTTTCAGTGCTAATGGCTACACTTCCCTGTGGCTGAGGTCTGTCCATGACATACACTTAACGTGCATCAGGATGATGATTAAGTAGACGTAGCCTAGTAGTAGTTCATGATGATGATGATAATGATGGTAGTGGTTTGGAGCATTGTCAGGACAAAGATAAGGACTGCATGTAGTAATGACATAGTGATGATGGCTATTGTGTGTGTGTGTGTGTGTGTGTGTGTGTAGATTAGGGCTGTGCGATTTTGGCAAAAATCTAAATTGCGATTTTTTTTCAACCAATATTGCGATTGAGATTTTATTGCGATTTTTCACAATAAAAATCACAAGCACCAAATATGTCACATTAATATGCATATTTGTACACAATGTCTAATTAAAAATAGAAAATAAACTACTCATTAATCAGCATATTTTTATTCAAGAGAATATCTTGTTGAGTTGAACCCCAATCCTTGTTTAACATTGTGCATAGTACATAGTGAGTGTAGCTAACAAACAAGTCTATGCATTAAAAAAATTGCACGCCTCTGCGATTTTGAAATTGTGCTTTTCAAAATTGCGATTATATTGCAAATGCGATTAATTGTCCAGCCCTAGTGTAGATGAGCTTGCATCAAGAGAGAGCGGGTGTATGAAGTGACGGTGGCCATGATTGACAATGGATATTGTCAATTGGCCCAACCCTTTATGATAGTAATGATGATTCACATAATGTGCACCTCGTCACAATGCTGACTAGGGTCCACAGAGACTGTT
Organism: Limnothrissa miodon; assembly: GCA_017657215.1. Lineage (NCBI taxonomy): Eukaryota > Metazoa > Chordata > Actinopteri > Clupeiformes > Clupeidae > Limnothrissa > Limnothrissa miodon. The sequence goes on along the minus strand of JAGFZM010001552.1, from coordinate 123,608 downwards.
GTCTTATGTCTCAGAGCTTGTTGCTTACTTCCAAACAAAGAGAGAGTAGGTCTAATGTTTTTTTGCTATTGTTCTCCAAGTTCAGGTTTCCATTTGTGTTGCCATGAATGCTGTGTTCATTTTGTTTAATAGTGAGATGACGACTTCAATGTGTTGTACTGTAAAAGCCTCTGATATTATTTATTTGTCAAGCAACTGGTCTCTGTCTGGACTATGAACTCACCTACTGTACTACTTCACCCGCTCTGCTTGCACCTTGTTGAATTTGAGGAGAATTTCCTGTGCTGTTTACCAGCTATCAGGGGTTTTTAGGAAGCAGGCTAGCCTAGCTTTTTGCACTAACAAAAGTCTAATGCACCGATGCATTGTTCCCCCTTAACTCATACCCTCCCTCAGGTGCCTTATTTCCACAGCTGAAATCATTTTTTTTGTGCTGTCTGGTGTATTTGGGCTGAATCTTGTGCTGTAGTGCTGTGTGCTTGTCTTGTGTTTGCATTCTGAGGAGGACTGCATCAGGAGCAGAGCCTCTGGCCTGGTTGAGTCGCTTGCTCTCCAGCCGCTAGTCGGGAGCGATTGCCCTGTAAATAAAGGGAGTTAATTTGGTTGCCTGCAGCGGTGATGTGCAGGCTGACCTTATCAGAGGAGACTCTGGCTGTCTGCAACAGCACGGCTGACACACACACACACACACACACACACTCACACATATACACACACACGCACACACACACACACACACAAACACAGTAAGAGGGCCTCATACCACACAGACTCTGCTCTTTCTGTCTCTTTCTCGCTGGGGTTCTCACTCTATCTTTCCCTCTCGTTTTGCATCACTGTAAATTTCAATAACCTCTCGGATGGAAAAAACGAGAAATTCAGAATGAGAATCGGAGTAAGAGGCAGAGAGCGATAGAGGGTAAGGGGAAGAAAATGGAGGGAGTGAGACAGGGAGAAAGAGAGAGAGAGAAAGAGAGAGAGAGTGCACTCCACCTTCCTGAGAACCCCACTGCCCACCCCCATCTCTCTGCCTCTTTGCGCTTCAGTCACCTCAGTAAATAGACGATGCAATGCATCCGAACACCTTGGCACCCTCATTCTCCCACAAATACCAGGAAATGAAATCTTCTCTCTCGCCCATCCCAACGCCACTCCCCATGCATGACCCACTCAACCCCCCCCCCCCC
>JAGFZM010001552.1:86949-122321 GCA_017657215.1 Limnothrissa miodon | reverse complement strand
CCCCCCCCCCCCACACACACACACCCTCCACACACACCCTCCTCGGCCAAAAAGAAGCTGGTGCACAGAAGACAAAAATAGGGAAGCAAGTTGACAAAGGTAGAAAGGAACTGCAGAGTATGTGTGTGCTGCATTGTGTGTGTGTGTGTGTGTGTGTACTGTGTGAGAGAGAGAGAGAGAGAGAGAGAGAGAGAGAGAGAGAGAGAGAATGTGTGTGTGTGTGTGTGTGTGAAACAGTGTGTGTGTGTGAGGTATGAGAGAGAGATAGGCTGTGTGTGGTTGTGGGTGGTTGTGGTTGTGAGAGAGAGAGAGTGAGAGGTGGCTAAAAACACAGATGGAAACGTGGGCCTCAGTCAAGCTGACAGCGAATTGACGGCTCCTCTCCAGACATCCATCAGAGGCTCTCAGGAGCGTTTTGGGGCGGCTTCGGGAGAGGCCCGTTTGCCGGCAGCTTGATGGATCACCTACACGCATCCGCACCACCGTCGCCACTGTGATCCCACCCCTCTGGATTGATGAGCTTTGGCTCCTGTCTCTCTCCCTCTGCCTCTACCTGTGTTTCCTCTGCCCTCTGTCTCGCTCACATCTCTTTCTCTCGCTCTCTCTTTTCCACCTCTCCCACCCTCCATCCTCTTCTCTCTATCTCCCCTCTCTGTCAACCTACATCTATTCCTCCTGTTTGTCACACCTTCTCACTCCTCTTTCTGTCTCTGTCTTTGTTTCTGGCACGCCCCCCCCCCTCTCTCTCTCTCTCTCTCTCTCTCTCTGCCTTAACCCTTAGATGTCTGCATTTTGAAGATGTTCTGGTTTCTACAGTAGTGACGGGGTGAGGGTTTGATGTTAATATTGCAACATTTCTGAGGCAAGAAACATTTTAAAATAAAAAAACCACAAACCAAGCGAGTTCAACAGGCTCAGACAGAGCCAATGCTTTTCTCATCATACTGCATTATAAGGGAGCCCAACTCTACTCATTTAATAAATATGAGATTATGTGCAAGGTGTGTGTGTGTGTGTGTGTGTGTGTGTGTGTGTGTGTGTGTGTGTGTGTGTGTGTCTTTGACCCATGTTAAGAGAGAAGTGTGCAACAGGGTGTGTGTGTGTATGTGTGTGTGTGTGCGTGCATGCATGTGTGTGTGCGTGTGTGTATGCGTGTGTGTGTGTGTGCGTGTGTGTGTCACATGTTTACTGGTGACGCGTGATGTTGTTGTGGGATGCCAAAGAGCTTCATGCAGTGGACGTGTCCAGCAACAGAAAGACCAATAAGGGGCAGTGGAGAGACAGAGGTGGAGGCATGACAGCTGACCACTGTTGTCGTGTCAGTGTGTCGTGTCAGTGTGTGTGTGTGTGTGTGTGTGTGTGAGAGAGAGAGAGAGAGAGAGAGAAACCATGTTCATCATGTTGTTTTTGTTTGTGTGTTGAAAGTGTGCTGTGTTGTGGCCGTTGTGTGTTGGAGTGTGTGGGTGTATTATGAGAGGCCATGCACCACTCAGTGTAGCCTGTTATTAACATCACTGTTGACTCAGTCTGTGTGAGAGTCAGAGAGAGAGAGAGAGAAAGAGAGAGAGAGAGAGAGAGAGAGAGAGAGAGAGATGCGTTGCTTACTGATTAGGTTACTGATTGTAGCTTGTACTGTTTGAATGCTTGGGCAGTGCATATGTAGAGATTTGCCATGCCAATACAGCCTCTGAAATTGAAATGGAAAATAGAGGGAGGCAGAGAGATGTTTGGTAAAGAAAGACAACACAGAATAGAGGGAAGAGAGAATGTTAGGGATAGAGAGAGGCTTGATTTTGGTGCATGTATGTTTGGGCTGATTTCTGCTGTGTTGAACCGAGGCATCATCTTTTTGTTTTCCCATTCCCCAACAATTTTTGTAAACACATCACAATATTGAGCTTTAGGCTAGCTTTTTTGCATGGAGAATAGTCTTTTTTCTGCTACTGTTTTTGGAGGATTCCAAAGCAGAGTTGCACATACCCCTGTGGAAGTTTTCTGTGCAACACTCCATTTTATTTATGAATTTAAGATCTCGGTCGGAGATTTTGGTGCTCAGTTCTCAGTACAACGCAGCAGCCCTAGGCAGCCCCAGCCTCACCCCTTGCCTTCATCCACCACTTAAAGGGATAGTTCGGTTTTTAACACATTAAGCCCCTTTCACAGGTTGTCTAAAATGCAATAAAGTGGTTGACATCGAAATTTTGATGATTGCTTCTGTCTCGGCTATTTGGGAAATCGCCTCTGCCTGCCTTCAAAATGGCTAGCAATGAGCATGTGGTGTTTCTATCCTTAAAACATTGGTTTTAAAAAAGTGCTACTCACCAAGTGGTTAGTGGTGCTCAATGATGTTCCAAAACATGTATCGTAGCGAAATAAAGCTTCTGTCATGTTTTATTTGGCACTTTGTTTATATGAAGGAGCAAATAGATCCCTATGGGACTTACAAAATGGCAAATAAAACAAGACAGAAACTGTATTTTGCTACGATACTTGGGTTGGAACATCAGCAAGCGCCACTAATCACTCCATGAGTAGCACTTTTTTAAAAACCAGTGTTTTAAGGATAGAAACAACACATGCCCATTGCTAACCATTTTAAAGGCAGGCAGAGGCGATTCTATATTTCCCAAATAGCCGAGACAGGAGCAATCATCAAGATTTTGGTGTGAACCACTTTATTTCATTTTAGACAACCTGTGAAAGGGGATCACTGTGTTAAAAACCGAACTATCCCTTTAAGCTCCAGCAAGGACAATGGAAACGCTAGCTTAGCGCATGTCCAGTTTGCCTGCCCACACCAACCATTGATAAACTCCCTTAACTGACACCAGACTTGCCAACTCATGTGTTTGTCTGACTAATAAATAGGCCTACTGTTCCTGGAACAGTATCAGAGAGAGATTCCTGCTTGAGCCTCAGAGGAGCAGAAGAGGATATGTGTGGTTTTTGGGAGGGGTTGGTACGGTGGTGACAAAATAAAGGATTAGTATGAGTTTGAGAGTGTGGGGAGCCTCAGGTGAGATGACTGTTATGGAGGATGGAGGGATAGGGAAGTAAAGGAGAGAGGGAGAGAGGGAAGGGGAGAAAATGACATAGGGTAGATTGAGGGCAGTGGGAGAGTGTGAGAATGAAAGAGAGAGGAAGAGAGTGCGGATGAGAAATAAATGGTGTGGTGGTGAGAGATGGAGAGGCGGAGGGATGGAGAGAGAGGGAGAAAGTGAGTGGGAGGGAGGGATATGCAGCTGAAGCGTGTGTGAATGTGTTGCCAGGAGGAATCGACTGCAGTGTCATCACTTCTGATCATAAAGCTTGTTCTCGGTCAATGCAGTCTAGAGTTAATTTTCCTCCGCGGCTATTTTTAGCCTTTGTGTGGCTGTACATAGTGAATGCAGACACGGATCTGGGTTCAGAATCGGCACCCTTCCTAAACTGCTGGTGGCTGGCATGACTGCACCCTACAGCACACAAATTAGTTTCTGCTGTTACCCACTGATCTTTCGAAATGTTACATTATAGGCACATCATCTAGTGCTTACGCTCAGTTTTTATGATAGAAGTGAGAATGGCAGCATACTCGTTCTTGATTTTCCTTTGGGATTAATCAATTAGAATGGAATCTTTAGACAGAGTATGGAGACAAGATTATCCTGCTCTGGATCCAGATTTTGACTGGGAGGATGTATAAAGTATAAGTATAAGTATATATATATATATATATATATAAGTATAAAGGACGCGTCACGTAACCCTTTCCATCAGCAGATACATTTTAACTTCATATAGAACTTATCTAACTCCACGTAAACTTTTCTGTATGAAACTGATAGACTCCCCTTTTGTGTTCCTTTTGCAATCCTGGGTGTCCTGGGACATGTGTACATATGATGTGGGAGTGCCCACCAGTAGCTCAGTTCTGGAATGAGGTTGCTTCAACGCTGTCAGACCTGGTGGGTGAACCAATGTCAGCGACCTTGCTTGTTCTGTTATTGAATGACTCATCAGTGGTAAACACATAGGTTAAACAAGCGCATCTATTTATCTGGCCTGACAGACGCCAAGAAGCTAGTTGTTACGAGATGGAAGCCTCCACAGACACTTAATATTAGACAATGGATCCTTACCTTCTTGGACGTGGTTTATATGGAATTATCAACTGCCCGTATTCATGGTGCCACAGAAAAAAACTTTATGCACTTTAAAAGGCTTATTGAGGTACATTTTTAGTTCCTGTTGCTGTTACCCCCTGTGTTGTTGGCTGGAATAACTTATTTTCCCTGAAGTGTGTGTGTGTGTGTGTGTGTTTGTCTGCGTCATTATACTTGTGTATGTCTAACTTTATTTTGGATGCATTCCCGTGCATACAGGCAGGAGTGCATGGGTCTGCTTTCTCACATACCATTTGTATTGTTATTTTATTTTATGTATTTTTATTTATCTTTATTACTTGTTATATGTTATTTGTTTGTATTGGGTATTACTTTGAGGTTTGGATGGCTTTGAGTGGGTACGTGTTGTTTTGATTAAGTCTTCAAGTTGTACTGTAGGCCTATTATACTTTATTTTGAATTTGGACGCTTACTTATGTGCTAATTAATGATCTCATATTTGTCTTGCCCACTCACCCACATTTATATTTTTGTACTTGATGTGCAACATCTCAATAACAATTTGATCACAAAAAAAAGAAATTATAATGGAATCTATGCTATACTTTAGTCTTACTCACAGGTGAGCTGTCTTGTCAGCAGCCTGCCAACTTTCCGCCTGCCAGCTGTCTGGATTCCGCAGTCATGCCTCAGCTTTTATATGAATTTTTGTTTGCTGTCTTGTCAGTCAACATGGCTCTAAGAATGAATCGCCGGCTCCTATCCTTTGATGAAGACAAACCCACACAAACTGAAAAGATTATAAAAACTGTGATGATGACTAGATGACTAGTGGGGCTCTGTAGGAATAAAATATGGACTGAATCTGAATCTTTAGTGACCTGTATGTATCTTTCGGTTTCTACCTATAAACCTACTTCCTTCTTACCACTCTCAGGGCCTACTTGTGCTCTCATTCCTGCTAGGCTAGTATGAAGAGACCAATGGTACTTCTAGGACTAGTAGAGCACTAATGGATAGGGCATTGGCATCTGAGTGTGAGCAGAGGGCTGTGTGTAGTGTGTGTGTATGTGTGTGTGTGTGTGTGTGTGTGTGTGTGTGTGTACGTGCTGTGGCTGCCAGCCCCAGAAGGCCCATCCCTCCTTCAGGTAGTGCCAGAGCGGCAGCTCCACTTCCACACAGCCATCATGCTGAGTTGTCACCGCTGGATGGCCTTGCCTTCGGTGCTCAGCCTTCTGTCCGTGCAAGGGATTGAACCCTCTCTCCTGTCCCTCTCTCTGCCCCTCTTTCTGTCTGTCGCTCTCTGTGCTTCTGTTTTATTCTGCTCTCTTTTTCTGTGTAATTCAGTGAGCTTTATTGACAATGGCATGGCGAACCGATTTAGCATTGCCAGAATAAAGCATTTAAACACAAGTTGGGATTTCGCAAAGACACACAATTTCTGTTTTTTTCTCTCGCCCACCCTCCCAAACGTGTTCTCAACCGTTTTTTCTCCTCATGTCTCTCTCTCTCTCTGTAGGTCATTGGGCCCCCAGCTGCGGGAGCTTTCCGTGAGAGACCAGCCAAACCAACAGCGTTCCGTAAATTTTATGAGCGAGGAGATTTCCCCATCGCCCTGGAGCATGACACCAAGGGAAACCGCATTGCGTGGAAGGTATTATTGCAAGGAAACAAGGGGAAAAAACAAAACACAGCAATATGTGCAGAGTTTCGGTTGAAAACATTCCTATTTAGGCATTACTGGGAATTAAATTTAATCTTAAGATCAAATATGTGTTTTAGGCTTAGGTGTATTTTGCTAAATAAATAAGGAGATTTACAGAAATATATAGACATTAGGCCTTCACATCACTAACTTGCTTTAATTAATACAACTTCCTTTGCATTGTTTGAGTCTCAGTTTGAGGCTGTTTTAGATGGCAAAACCTGTAGGTTATATTGAAACATTGTAAACCAATAAGATGCGTATCCACATCATCTAATCAGCTGTCGCTCAGCACACAGTGTCTATGCATCATAAGTCTGACCAGTGAAGAGATTGAGATGGTCTCAGAACAAATCACTATTGTTGCCCCAACTCTTCACCCAGGATAAGGCCCCATTGAAACAGCTGCACCTGTAGAGATGTCAAGCGTGTGCCCTCTATTTGAAATCAGTCACCCAGCTGTGGACCGCTTTGACACCTGCAGAGAAAGACATTACCGAGTGTACAGTGAACTTAGCATTGACTATTTGTGGAAGTAGGGATTATTAAAATATGCATTTGCATAAGAGAGACCACGTCAGTAAATGTGACCATTGACTTCCTTTTAAACACGCAGCAGCTCATGGTCGATTGTACGGCACACTCCAGCAACTTCTGCACCACCCCCCCCCTTGACATTTCAAACACACATATGGATGACTGGGCCTCAGCTCACACACACAAAGCACAGAGGAAAGAAATCAGATAGCCAGGCAAAGACACCTGCACACACAGACATGCACAAACACACCGTTTTCCTTTTCCTATTCCAGGACAGTGTTCTTCATCTCCAGGTGAAAACATTTTGAAAGCATCCGAGTGAATTATTGATGTAAATTTCAAAAGGAATTGGCGCTCTTGAAAAAATAATGTCTCTCTCTCTCTCTCTCTTCTTTTCTCCACTGCTACAAAATGTCTCGCAGCCGACGGGAATCGGTGTATGAAATTGCGGCTGTCATATCTAATGCAACTGTTATGCTTATTGATCTTGTGTTGGTGATTTTCATGGCTCTCCTCAGTGGAGCTCAGCTCAGCTTGGGTGGTGTGAGTGCATCTCTCCCATAGTGACTGGAAGTGATGGTTTCTCAGTGCAAGGGCTTTTCCTACTTTACTGTGGATGGACAAGGCTGCAGGGCATTTGGTGTTGTGTGGCACATTGCGGAGTGGACACTAGAGTGATCTGTTTGTGTATCCTTGTGCATATCTGCGTGTATATGTGTGTGTGTGTGCGTGTGTCTGTGTGTGCGTGTGTGTGCGTGTGTGTGTGTGTGTGTGTGTGTGTGTGTGTGTGTGTGTGAAGGGGTGGCAACAGGGGCGGATTTGGACAAATGCACCACTGCATCCCCTACTATATTTGTTATGGTTTCAAATCCCCCTGCAGGGTCAGATATCAAAGAGAGGGAGTTTATGTTTGGGTGGATATGGCTCCGTTTTTTTTGTGGGCAGACAGTTTATGTTGGATGGGTGGTGATTGTGGTCAGTTTGTGCACTGGTGTGTGTCTAATTGGATGTACTTAGCAGTACAGGAGTACAGCACTGTGTGTATGCATGTATTTTTGTACGAGAAGCAAAAGTGTGTATGTTTGTTTGTGTGTTTGTGTGTGTGTGCATGCCTTTTTGCTGTAGCGAAGAAAGTGTGTGTGTGTGTATGTGTGCGTGTGTGTGTGTGTGTGAGGAGGGGAGGGGAGGGGGCCAGCCCACTTTTTGCAGTGAGCAGCCCTCAGGCCATGAGTTCGAGACCAGGGCCACAGATCAATCCCGCTCCGCCAGCAAAAAGCTCCAAAAGAGCACAGAGGAGGGGAAATGGGGAGCGCAGCACCAGGGAGAGGAGTGCAGAGGAGGAGAGTGGTGTGTGTGTGTGTGTGTGTGTGTGTGTGTGTGTGTGTGTGAGTGGGGGGGTGGGTGAGAACAAATAAACACAGACGATGAGGCTTTTGGGCTGACTCCACAGAAGGGCCGGGATAGCTGGTGCCTGTGTTTGAAGCTAGGCTTGGAAAATATCCATCACCTGATACAACTTAGCTTGGCACGGGCCGCAATCTCTCACTGAGGCCCAGTTAAGGCCCACTAAGGCATGTTTGAAAACCCTTTAGTCTTTTTTTGTCAGATTTAACCTTATTAATATATATTTCACACTGACACACAGCTGGCCTGCCTGTGCTTTTCCTCATGTTGCTGATGTTTTTATGAGACTGTGCATAGATGACAACGATCATGAGCAAGAATCAAGGCATATTCACACCTCACAGACACACACACAGACACACACACACACACACACAGGCAAATTCTAACAGATATCTGTATTTAGTAGCAGCAGCTTTGTACAGTGTAATAAAAAAAAAGACATGAAAGAGATACTTTAGTCTTACGTCTCCTTTCCTTGCCTCCCCCCTCCCCCACCCATGTCGCCGTTCTCCTGGTCATCCCCCTCTCTGTGCAGTAGGGTGCAGCAGTGCATACCTCTAGGCTTCGCCTGCCTCTCTTTCTCCCTCACACACATACACACACACACCTGTCTTCTGTCGCTGCATCCGTCATGTGTGTATGAAAGAGACTGTGTATGTGTGTGTGCGTACGTGTGTGCGTCTGCACTAAATGTCAAGGACATTGTGAAAAATGGGCAGCTGTGGCTGAGGTTTATATTTGTGTGTTTCTTGACTGTAAAGGCTTAAGTCGTAATGTCAGGCTTGGGTGCTGTGGCTGGCTTACATGGGAGCAGTTCCGCGTGCTGCGTGAAGATAAGGAGAAGAAGCGGACGTGAGCACCCAACCACCTTTTCCACCCTCGCCACCGACCCACCAACCCTGTCTCCTCCTCAATGTCAAAGGCTGCACTCAGGCTTTTTTTTTTACCTTCATTAGGAATTTACCGCCCGTCTACAGCACCTGCAGAAAAAAAAATGACCTGAAGGGCCTACCTATAGCAGATGGTCACCTGTGCGTCGTTGTGGATTGGACACTCCCCTAAGTGCCTATGGTTTAGGGACTTGAGGGACTCACCAGAAGGTCTTCCTCCTAACACTATCTCGATTACCTCAAAAGACAGACCGACAGACTCCCAGTCGGTGCAGAATACTGTACACATCTTGTCCAGTTATTTATGATTCACTACCCCCTGTGGCTCTTGGCTTCTTGGGTGTTTAGGCAGTGTTTCCCCAGCTCTTCTCCATCCAATTTCCAACTTTCATTTTCTCCTACATTTGCCTTTTGGGTTCTTCCTTGTTTGTATTTAAATTTGAAACCTCTGTCATCTTTTTTTTGTGACTGACTGACTGAGAACTGTTGCATTGGAATACCAATATATCAATATTAACCATTTTTCTTCCCAGCAACTGCAGCTTTGGGAGTATGGGGGGGAGGGGGAGCAAGAGAGAGAGGAGAGAGAGAGAGAGTGAGTGGTGTGTGTGTGTGTGTGTGTCTGTGCATGCATGTGTGGGCTGAAGTGGGGGGAAGGGGGTTGGAAGGGGGGAATCAATTAATCTGATCAAGCGCTTTAGGAAATGGATAGTGTAAGCGTTCCAGAGGGAGGGATATCCATCTCCTCCCAGTGATTGAATTACGGGGGCCTGGAGTTGGGTAGGGGGTTGCAGCCTGTGTGTGTGTGTGTGTGTGTGTGTGTGAGAGAGAGAGAGAGCCTACATGCATATGTTTATGTATTGTGTCTTCATTCGTGATTGAGTGAGGCCATGCCAGGCAGAGGGCAAGGGCAGACAAAGGAGAGAAAGAAAAGAGTACTGAGATATACAGAAAGACAGAAATTAAAGTGAGAGAGATGTACAGTAAGAGGAATATCATTTTTTTCTTGCTGTTTCTCCTTTATCCCCATCTGCTCATTTACATTTTCATACTGAGCACCTTGGGGGGCTCTGACTGCTGGCTTGACAGCTATATCACTGGCCCTGGGTCTGCTGTCTCTCCTCCGTGGAGTTAATCCTCCGCTCTGCACTTAACTCCTTCCTGCCATCAAGCAGCCCTGCCAGCGCTGCTAATGAATACAGAGGGGAATGACTGGGCAACCTCTTAAATCAGCCCCTTTCCCCACAACTAGGTTAGTTTTACAAGGACTCGCCACGGCCGCCTCTGCCATTTTATTATTCACTAAAACAGATTGGCCTTTGTTCTACCAGCGGGCCTCGACAGCACTGACCCTTTAACGTCTCATTAGTCCATGCGTGTTTCCATAGGGGAACACAAACTGTATAAGCTGTGAAATAGCAAACAAGCAACTATCAGTTGTCGTGATGTGTGGTCCTTGGCCTAGTATTTGTTAGTCATTAAGAAAACAAGGAGTTCACAATCTCTCACTGCTCACTTTACTTGAGGTCTAGAAAATAATTACACTTGAAGTAAATACCTTCACTCCAGGGAATCCCCTCTTTGCTATTCACCATTCTGTGCTGTACTGTAGCGAGTGTGCATTTGAATGTGCTCTTGTCTGCTCTATTCCCTGGTTTTTCTCTCTTTCTCTTCCTCCCTATTGCACCCTTTCTCTCTTTCTCCCTGTGTATAGTGTAGTGGCACATTGTGTCATTGTGTCTCTCTCTCTCTGTGTGTGTGTGTGTGTGTGTTTGTGTGTCTCTGTGTGTGTGTTTGAATGAGTTGGTGCCTGCGGGGCATCCTGGCTCAGAGGGGCTAAATGAATAGACTGGAGAAAATAGAGTTACCCATGCACGCTCATATATTGACAGCACTGCAATATGGTTTGTGTGTGTGTGTGTGTGTCTGTGTGTGTGTCTGTGTCTGTGTCTATGCTCATGTGTGTGTCACATGCACTCCCACATACAAACACACACGCGCTGCGACTAGAAAAGTTGAATATGAATATAAGTGCCCTCTAGGTCTTTGAGAGGACAGGACAAAACTGGACGCGAGTGTGCAAAAGAAAGCAAAAATGAAATCGAATAAGAGAGGAGGATAGCGAGAGTGTAGGTCACCTGCAATAGTGGCAGCTGAGTGGCAGCTCGGCATCACAAGCCAGACAGACGGAGATAAGGGGAGAGACAGACGCGGGAATCTTCCAGTGGAAACCCTGAGAGAAAGGGTGGAGAAAAAAGTTTAGAATGAGACTAGAGAGAAAAAAAAGAGAGAGAGGTTTATAAAGCAGGAAAATGTGTGAATTTTGTCATTTAATTTTTTTTTGTGAGAGAGAGGAAAAGATCATATGCAACTGATAGTGTGATGTTCGAGGGGCGGTCCCATCTGTCTGCGGTTCCTCACCAGCCTACCTGTGCTATCATAAGGTTCCCTGTGATGGGAACAGGGACGCTGTAGTAATTCTGTCCCTTTTTGTTGTCCATTCTCTCAGTCCTTTGGAGCTCGAAGTTTGGCACCTCTCTGCTCCTCTGAGTCCCAGCCAGCCTTGTGTGGCTGCTTCCTCTGCTTGGATAGGCTGCTGGATATGGGGGCCCTCGCCCCTCCTTTTGCAGCTGAGAATAACTAGTGCCAGCGCCAGTGTTTGACAAGCTCCAGCAGGGGCCGGAACATGGCAAACAAGCCCCATTGTGCATTGTGATGGGATGTTTGGACGGGCCGTCGTGGGTCCCTGGAGGCATCGCCTCCTCTCCTCTCCTCTCCTCTCCTTTCCTCTCCTCTCCTCTCCTCTCCTCCTGTCTTGTCCTCTTCTCATTTTCCATCATGCTCACTCACCCCATCCACCAACAGCTCAGGCACATGCAGCAGGTGCCCTGTGTGAGGTGAGAGTCATGTAAAAACCACACAGCCACAAAACACACACACACACACACACACACACACACATACACACGGCTGACGCAGAACATGCATGCACATATACGGTTGACCAGAACAAGCTAGAACAATAAAAGATAAACACCTACACATGTACACAGACAAGCTCACAAAGATTAGCGCATACCATGCAAGACAAACACAAAAATCAGTGGCACAAACACGAACAAAAAGCAAAGCTTTGTTCTCGGTGAGTTGTGGGGGAGGTTGTAGCCGTAGGGGTAGAAGGAGGATGATCAAAGATTGAGGACTGGAAGACTGCCAGGGCCACAAATCTTGTCAGGGAAAAGTGTGTGTTGGTGTGTATCTTTGTGTGGGGTGGAGGCTTGCTGTCACTCTCCCCCTCCCTCGCCCTTTCACAGGCCAGAGATGTATTGATTGGCGCCCGCCTGGCCAGTGGGCTCCCACTCCAAATGGAGCCTTTAATTAACTAAATGGTGCTGCTCAGAACGTGCCAGGATGCGGCAGGAGAATGGGCCAGGTTTGCGTGCCTGCACACACACACACACACACACACACACACATCCTCCCAACCCAGACCTTCACATATACACACACAGACACACACGTACAGACTCCCCTACTCCACCCCTGCCTTGACACACACACACACAGACACACATACTGCAGCAGCAGCCTTTCATCAGGACAAACAGGACGCACACGCGCCATCCATGAACGTGCCCAGAATGAGGGGTGGTGAGGTTGACTCGGGAATGTAACTGTCTTTCCCGTCCTTACAGCGACCCCCAACCCCCCTTTGTGTCCAGCGCAGAGCGTCTGTCCGTCCCTTTGCCTTATCGCTATCTGGACCCCCGTCACTCACTCTTCTACCCTTGGGAATCACTTTTGTTCTGCAGGTCATTGTGTTTTTGCAGTCCATTTTTCATTACTATCACTCACTCTTTTTTTTTCTGCTTCACACTCTCTCCCGCTCTCTTTCTTTGCCCTCTCCACCTCTCTCAATCCTGTCCACTCATCCATTTTGTCAAAGGTTAATTGGTTTGGAAATGATTCGATTCATTCTGGACGGTAATGCTGTTATCGTGTTTTTTTTTTTTTAAATGAAAGGAGAAAGACAAAACTACCCCACACACGCACTTAAGCCTAATTTGGAATAAAGATGGAGGGTGGAAGGTTGGGGTTGTGATGGGTGGGTGAGGTGGGTGGCAGTGGTGGGGGGGCAGAAAAAGAAATCCAATTTAATCTACTCAGACTTTTTATACTTTGGCCCAGGCCGGTCCCCACAAGTCTTTCCTTTAAATTATGGCAGAATTTCATTACCTTGAAAGCTTTTCTTCCCCCCCTCCCTCTTGCCACCAACCCCCACTCCATACACACTCATCTTCCCCCCCTCTCCTCCCCTTCCTCTGAATGGATAGACGGCCCTAATGTCTTTCTTGTAACCTCAAGGTCGGAGTATGTGGATCCGTGCAAGCGCTCAAGGGTCCCCGTGATTAATGCACTGTACAAAGTGCCTTGGAATTATGCAGCAGCTGATGGCTCCGTAGACATTGCTCTCTCTCTCTCTCTCTTTGTCTCTCTCTCTTGCACTCACACACACACACGCACACACACACGCACGCACACACACATACACACTATGCACATTTATACATGCAGGCATGTATGCAAACACATGTCTAATAACGCATGCGTGACTCTCTGCACTCACACAAAAGGGTGCAAACACACACACACACACACGTTGCCAGTAAAGGTGACCCCTTCTTTGCCCTTGTTGAGGATCATTGAAGGCTTTCATATTCTGATGCCATTACCCAGAGGCTCTTTGCTCAGTTCTTGAGCTTTATACAGCCCTCTTGAGTGCCAGAGTTTGCAACCACCGCCGCTGAGTCCTCATCCCTTGGCCCTCCTGAGTTGTCAAGCAGCTTCAGTATTGCCTGACACTCACACACTGTGTTGCTGATGAAGGCTTTTTTTGTCAAGAGCCAAACTAGATGATTGACTAGGATAAGGTTAATTCAGCTCTCAAGGCCAAAGAAGTTTTAGTTCATTATCACAGTGGTAGGCACAGCTGAGGTGACTGATAAAATTAGATTCTTTGTCTTTTTTTCCCTTTTTCCTGCTTTTATTACTTCTTTCCTACTCATGCTCCCTCTGCAGCAGTTGTCTGGGCCGTCCGCCGCTTATTGGCCTGGTAGGCGCATCGATTGGCGATGTAGCAGCCTCCGCATTGAACGTGTTTGGTGAACTGAAGATGTTATCTGCACTTTGTTAATTATTTATCATTCTTTTCTCCCCAATCTGATCAATGTTTAATTGAGTCTCACAGAGCTCCACGAATCCTTTGGCTCCACCAAAATGCCAATGGAGGATCCCACGGCATTTTGAAGTATTGCCTCCTCAGTTCTTTTGTGGGCACAGGGGCGGCGGAGTTGCCCGTCGTCAGCTCTTTCTCCCCGCTCCAGTGCCCTCTGGGAGCCAAGGGCATCTAGCGTGAGCTTCACATTTTCATTCATGCATTTTAATAGTCACGTGATTCACTTTTTTTATGAATAATTTAGCTCACTTGCATTTTGTTTACGAGTGTTCTTCATACAAGTGATTTAGATTAACATTGAATGTGTTACTATTTAAGTACAGATATAAAGGTATGAACTGCAGTAGAAAATCAGCAAAATTAGAAGCTGGTGAGAATGGGGAGTAGACGGTTGTTGTATGACCCTGAGTTGTTGGCATCCCTTTCTATCTCATGGAGCCTTGAGATGACACCAGTTTGAATGAGACCAATACACTTGCCGCCTGCCTCACGATTGACGTGTCATTTAAAATTGGCCCTGGATTGGCCTGTTCTGTCTGCAGAAGCTGGGAAAACCATATGCCCTCTGTGGGTCCAGCCGGCGTTGGTTGTGTCTGTCTCTGTGACAAAAACTGGGAAGTGGATAAGATTATTAATTCGTTCGTAATTCTTTTTGTTCTTTTATCTTAATCCACTAGGCTCTAGCTGGCTCTGGGTTTGGCCTTGATATTGAACTCGGGGAAAGCTGCGGCAGCATGATGGAATTTGTCACTATTTCTGCCATTAAGGCTGGTGACAGCCATTGTTTGCTGATGGATGTGTCATTGAGTAACCTACATCAGTGTTCGATCACCACGCCACACGCTGCCCCCCAACATTTCCTTATCTTTCTCATGTTTCGAGGCTGTCACAGATAAATAAATCAAGATGAAGGGAGAAAGGAAATGGGATGGGGAGAGAGAGGGAGGGAGAGCTAGAGAGAGGGAACGATGGATGAGGGGAGAGAGGAGAGCACGTGTGTGTGTGTGTGTGTGGGAAGGGGGTGGGGTTGACATGCTGGTGTGTTTCGTTCCAGTTGCCCCTCCCATCGCGGTGTGAGCAATCAGTAGGGAGGATGGCAGGCTGTCACCTTGCCATTGTCTAGCCCCCACCCCCATGTTAGCAAGAGTCTGCGTGGGCAGCAAAGACGAGTGTGCCAGGGAGAACATGACACCCTAGCATCAGTGAAAGGAACATGACCTCACGCTTAGACTAGGACTAAGAATAGTGAGACACAGGTAGTTCAAAAAGGAATCACTGGTATGTCTCGTGGACTTTGAGGCAGAAGGCAGCTGAGCAAGTAGAAAAGGAAATGGACCCTTTGCAGATCTGGGCCAAATCCGTAAAAGATGTGGCTGCGCTCTAGACAGACCTGAAGCCAGAAGGCATGCGGTGAGTCGTAAGGCACTGTGAGCGGCGGAGGTGGAATTTGTGTTCGTCATTCCTGACGAACACGGACCGTGTCACCATGAATCAGTATCCCAGCAACCTGACCCAGCTTTCCATGCTAAATCAGACTTAAAATAAATTAACCCCAGCCAGACACGAGCGCCATCACCATGTCCCCAATGACTCTCACCCCAGACCCTACCCCACCCTCACCCACTCCCAGGCTCAGGCAGCCTGCTGAAGCTGTATGGGTACCTTAGTCAGCGTCAGCCAGTCAGGGTCCCCAAACCGCTGAGACAGTGGAATCTGCTCTGTGCTCTGCTTCCTCCATCTTAAAGCACAAGGATCAGCACTTTTTTCCCTTTTCCTTTTTTCGTTCCCAGTCACCCATTCATACCTCATACCTCTGGGATGGCCCTCTCAGCAGCAGCCACATTAAAGGGAGTTGAAGTGTGTGTGTGTTTGTGTGTGTGTGTGCAAGTGCAAGGGAAGAAGATGAAGAAGAAGAGTAGGTAGCCTGTGTCATCCCTTGTAATTAACCTGGCTTTCGCAGAACCCACTGCTAAATGATATAAAGAATACAAGAGAATAAAAATGAAGGGAGGAAAAAAAAACGACAAAAGGGAGAAAGACAATAAAGAAAAGTGGGATTGGGAGGGCAGTCGATGAAGTGCTTTCTTGGATCTAGGCACAGGGAGTGCTCCTCTGGTCTCCCGAGGCCCTGGCTGCATTATCCTAATGAGACTGGGATGGAGTGGTGCTCCCTGGGAGAGGGGAAGAAGGAGGAAGGCAGGCTGGTGGAGCATGGTGGGTGGGGGTGATGGAGGGCAGCCCTGAGGTTTCAACAGAACATGCTGAGCCACTAATGATGGATGACGCCACAACACATCTTGTCCACTCCAAACACACACACACACACACACTGCAGACTGCACACAGATTTATTGTTTCGCAAACACCTAAAAATGCTGTTTCAACATTTCAACATTCAATGAATTTCTGGTATAAGTACATTCCATTTTGACCATGCTACAGTGTCTGTCTATAGAAGCTCTGTTGTGGACGTTAGTTGTGTTGAAAGAGGGAGCTGGTGACGTCACTGCCACCAAGCGGTAACTATTTACTTCCTATCGACTGTGTTAAAGACCCACTCCAGCAAAAAACAAGTTTTTTTGCATTTTCACATATTTATATTGTGTTTTTTATGTTTAATAAGTGATAGGCAAAACACTTTAAAAAAAAAAAACTTCTAATGCTGTTCTCAGGTTATATCATTGTTTGGACACTGTTGCCAAGATACCAAAAGCTGACTACATTATTTAATTGAAATTTGGACGTTGAAGGCAGCATTCATAATGGAAACATGTCACACCTAATGGGTAAACTGAGTGGATTAATTACATTGGATCATATGCAACTGGACCTCCCTAAGAGGAGAGATTGCATTAAAGGTTTGAACTTGACTTAGCCAATAAAACCCACAATATACAATATATATATATACACAGTAACGTTATGCCCATTGCTCAGTTGACTAATTTTTCTCAGTTGTCCAGATTTTTTAATGATTTGCAGCAAGCTAATTTGCAGCAAGCTAATTATCAAATGAAGTGACCTTAAAAGGGGCGTTAACCACATCGTACATGATCAGCAAATTTCCAGGTTGTTTACTCTCATTACTCTTGTTGTACTGTCTCTAAATACTTCACTTCCCACAAAATTGTTTCAGATGATTCATAATGTTACAGACCCTCATGTGAACGCAAAAACTAAGTGGAAGTAAGTGGGGACAAAGCATAGTAGCCAGTTTGGGTAAGGCCAATAGGAAGTGGAAAATGCTGCTCTTGGTTACACTTTTGTACCAATATTACACTTTTGCACATTTTAGACCACAACCCCACTAAACATTGGCTTGTGAATTTTCTACCGGGAGGTGACTGGGGCAGGTGTTTTTAGAAGCACCTTTTTGTAGCCATCTTTCCTTGGAACTAGCTGACATTTTTCAGCCTTCCTCTGAGGCAAAATCATAAAGAGGCCAGAGGAAGAGCTTTCACAAAGCTGTTGAGACCCACTAAAAATGTGCCATGTTCTTCCTGACATTACAGTCTGCCGTTTGACTAGTGTGAGTGCTTTGTACCGTATCCGAGTACGGTATGCTAGTACGCTTGGGAGAGGTGGACTCGGGTACGGTTCAGCTGGACTCGGGCACGGTATGCATGTAGTGTGATCGCAAGCGCACCCGAGCACGGAGAATCACTTATGAGGGAATAAACAAAATAACATTCCATTTCATCTCCGAGAATATTTGGAGTGGACGGTTGTTATAGTAACAGAAACACGCTAAATGTAAAGATTCCAGAACACAGCAACTCAAACGTGCCCGGGTACAGTTCGATATGTGCAGTGTGAGTGCGGACCAAGAACCAGAGACAACCGTACTCCGGCACGGTACGGGTAAACTGTACCTAGTGTGAGTACGCCCTAAGACTTTCTCCTTATGATTGAACAGGTTTGGACAGGCCCTAGTTGTACTTGATTTTGTAGAGTGTGACTTGGCTCAGCATCAGTGTGTGTTTGGCCAGCGTGTTTTTCTTCTGCTTAAGCATTTGGCACTCTTATGTCTCAAAGGCATGTCCTTGGCGGCGCCATTTGTTTCAGCCGACACAGCTACCCTGTAGAAGATGAAATTATCTGTCAGTGTTTTAGTTTTGAGAAGATGTATACCTCAAAGGCCGCAGATGGGGGGAGGGGCGGGAGCGCTAAGTGCGCACTCAGCTCTCAGCCTTCCCCACACACTCTTTATCATACATAAGAAATGGCTTCCATTTAGACCGTCTTAATGTCCTCTCCTAATGGCTTAATGCCATAGCTGTTATTTATGACAGAATTCATTTCAATCCGTCAGTCTGGGTCAAAGCCATTCCCTGGAAATAGCCAGAGTGAAATCTCCCACACTGCCTTTATGGGGTGAAACTTTTGTTCTCCTTGTTTGTGATGGGATGGGGAAAAAAAAATAAAATGGCAGAGGGATAGGGGTGGGGGGGGGGGGGGGGGGGTTGCTGCTGAGTGGAGGAGGGAAATAATTTAACCTATTGGCAGTGAGTGGAAGTGGGGTTGTAATGCAGAGTGCTTTCAGAAAATGTCAATAGGTAGCCATGCAGCCTTTATCCCACCATTGCTGACGGTAGACTAGCGGCCTGTTTGACTGCCATTCGTCTTCCTGAGCGAGTTTTCTAATAACTGTAATGGCTCCCATGATAAATTACTGCTGCGCTGGCGGGAGAACATAGAGCAGGATTTAAATCTAACAAAGGGCCTTTTATTTTTAAACTTACCCCTATTGCCCGGAGGATGGGGCAAAGGATTGAAGTTGCAAAGAGGAGATGGTAAATCATTTGCTAAGTGACATTTAGAGAGAGAGAGCGAGGCATAGTCAGAGATTGAGAAAGAGAGAGAAAGATGATGATCAATGATATGCTGTAGTGACTTCCTTTTAAATCCATTTGGCCCCTATGCTGGCACCTCTGTAAACACTGCAATGCAGTGTTATTGTACATGTAGTTAAAAACAGCACTATGCCATTCAGGACATACTGTTAACTTGGGCAAAGTTTGAGTAAAAGCAAAAAAAAAAAAAAAAAAAAATTCAGCTGGAACTCATGGTGCAAGGCACTGTAGTAAAATCTACTATCTAAAACTGCTTCTTTGGTTCTTGATTGTGATTGGCTGATTCTGCGTTCCAAGCCGTTGTAAAATGACTATTAGCACACACTGGTGCCTCTTCACTTCTGCATTACTGCGCAATCGAACGTCAATTAAAAACCGTTACAATTGTTCAGTGGCCCATCTCAGCGAAGCAGCGTGTAGCGCTGCCTGGCAACCACTCTCCAGAAGGAACTGTATTCGCGGAAGAATGGTTATTACAATACACAATTTTATTTTTAAAGTACATGGCTATATGCAATTAAATCTTATAAACAATTTACTTAAACAGTTTTAGATAAGCAATAAGCCACTCGAATCTGTGCGTATATGCCGGTTTTAGAACAGCTCCCATCCAATATGGTTTTGCCAAGGGCAAAAGAACCCATGGAGCTGGTTCCACTTTTTTGCTACACCCACCTGGGTGATTATTGCTAGAGTCACCAGAGTGTAAATATTGACATTTACTGTGTTCTCATGGTGTAAACAACACCTGCGTGTTGTACTATTTTCTGCTCATCATAATTTTTCTAGATTTTACATGGAATGTACCATTTACTAATAACCCCATGTCAGTTACAAAACCTCACACTAGGTCTTCTGACATAAAACCAAAGATTGTAAATAAGCAGATCAAGGTCTACTATCTTTGCGTTGCCAGATACGATTAATTTAGATCAATGGTGTTTCTTCAGTATTAAAGGCTTTTAATGGAAAGTCATGCTAGATCATAGACCGTAACACCATAAACTAACTGCTACGTGAGCGTTTGCTAATTGCAGACTTTTGCATGATGCCAGGCAATCATTTCAGTGTTACCAAATAATGCAACCTGCCACCTAACTGTCACTAACTGCCACGCTCGTGGACACAAACATACATATTGGCAGTAAACTACAGATCTAATATAGGGATTTTATTTAAGGTAAAAATCTTATTAGCATATTACCGAATACCGAATCTGATCTGAATTTGAGCAAAAAAAAAAACAGTTGCTAATGACAGCAGTGATTACTTCTGCAGCTGTCCTCCAATCGTGAAAGGAATATTCTGTAGCAATCTGGAGAGCTGTATCCTAATTTTGGAACAACATAGAAACTGACAAAAAAAAAAATCTCCCGGTACAAATGACCTTCAATTTCAGCTTCCATTCTTCTGTTAAGGAACAAGTATCTCTTACTTCAAGGACCTGATTCCACATAATCTCAAATTAACCCCTTGCACACATGTAACACGTGTACCAGTAACAGAAAAAATAATGAACATACAAATCATTTAACATAATTCTCTGGTGACAAGATAATTTAGTTGGTATTATTAAAAGTACAGAGTATATTTCACATCTCTAAGTCTTGATTTGTGTACATGGTGGTCCATGTAGAATTTGAAGAAAGAGGAGTGAAGGCGTGTGAGCGTTCTTACAGTGGTGGTCACCCGATTCATGCTCCATTTGCAGCTAAGCGAAGACATTTACTCTCTCTAAAGTGAAAGAGTTTGAAACCCTCCCCCAGAATCCTTTATCATTCGCAACATGAAACCTCTCTGCTCTCTTTTTCTCAAATCTAGCAAGCCAATTGCACCAAACAGATCCAGGCTGGTGGAAACAAGTAATTAAGTGAAGTTACATGCTTCATAGCTCTCTGCTGGGCCCACTCCTCTTTCAGTCACACACCTGCTCGTCTTACATACCGGGTAAAAAAAAACGGAAGCCACAATCTGGCCTACAGATAATAAATAAATAATTCCTCAAATTACCCTCCATATTTTGAATGTCCCATTCGGCAGGGAGAAATTACACTTTTTGAGGTGCCACAGCTGGTGTGCTTACCATGCCAGAAGAGGCCTCCTCGATCCCTTTCAGAACGACTTATCAGCCTGTCAGAATGAGTCACAAGGGTTTGCCTGACACTTATAATAAGATTGACCAGGTGTCTGGGATTTCTATCAAAGACATAACGAGCATGATTCTTTTTGTTCAGTCACAGAGGACCACTGTGAATATTGAGGAGGTGAAAAAACACCCTCCCACCCTTCCTCATTTTCTTGCTAACCTGATCCTCGTCTTTCACAATGTTGACCGTCCGTGTAGTAACAGTTAAAAGTATGTGTTTGTCAATTCTGGTTATGAATAATAATTAGTCTTAACAACTTTATGTTTGTGCTGACCAGACAGCTGTATTTGAATTAAGACTGAGCCATTCATTTTCAGAAGGATTTTGTCCCCCTTTAGTGAAAAAATGTGGATGCCTTTTTATGTAAACAGATATGCTTTTTTTCTAAGCCTAGTCAGTTTAATTGCTTTTTTGTCTTATACCACTCTAGAGGACAGAAACCGCCCCTTGGGATCATTTTATATGTTGCTGGAGATAAGACACTGTTGTGCTGTCATGCTGATACATTGCTCTGACACTATATGACAGTCTACATGCTGAGCAGGCTTCAGATAACTGACTAGGAATACTGTAACTGACCTGCCTCTGCCTCTCTTAAGATTCAACATATTAAATCATCTGCAATTGAGATGGCACAGGTCTGCCGAAATCAGCTGGGCTGCGTCTGCTGCTCAGATTACAGCAAAAAACCTCATTGATGGGCCTGACATTATCAGACACCTGACCATTGGGTCAGTGTTCACATGCTATTAGGCTAACATTTTCTCCTTTGTTGCGCATGCATTAAACAGATTGAAAGTATCTAGATTTAAGTGTGTTACATTTATGAAAAAAGCCAGACATGAAAATGATTTTACCAGGTCAAAGTCCGTAGCCCCATCAGATAGTGTTTCCCATACCAATCGACAGCATTTTGTAATTTGAAAGAAAAAAAAAACAGGACTGTACAGTAGGTTGATTCACTCTAAAAAAAATCCCTTTAAGTGGGATAGAAAACAAAATATCAGACTATTTTGCCTACATAATGACATTTAAATAAATAAAAAATAATTTAAGTTTATATCATTTTTTCTTAATCCACTAATTAATCAAAATACCCAATTGTATACCATATTTCTGATGTCTTCATGGAGGGACCAAATGGCTCTAGAGGGAGCTGACATTTCCCATTCCAAGGCAGCCACAATTTTTGTCATCATTGTCTTTGGGGTCCAGGTTGAAGGTTGAATGAGCATTCATTCCTTGAAGCTGCTTCACACTCTACCCCTATTGGCCTCCTGATGAGAGGAGTCAATAAGTCACGCCAATGAAGTGGCTCATCGATTACTACTATGACAGGGCATTTACAGGTTTCATCTATATAAAAGAGGTATTTCTTTTATCTCCAAAAGCTTTCACTTCTGTGCCAGCATCTGCCAGAATGCCCCAGGGGCTCCAGGAGAGACCAAAAGACTTGTAATGAGCAGGACCTGGCACAGGAGATTACAAACACTTTCCCCCAGCCAGATCTAAAAATTATCCTGATGATTTCCCCCTATATTTTGAATTTGCTAGCTGGATCTATGTACTGCTATACTCTTATCTACTTGTACATGACCAGAATTTTTATCTAGTTTATCCATTTTCTGAACAGAATGGACCTAGATAATAGTAATTGTGCAGGCCAAGAATGAGTTGTTCATGAGAATAATTGTAAGAATAATAGTGTTTTGAAAGAGCCTGACTTTGATGAACGTAATTACTAATGCTGGGAAAGTTGCATTTTATTTCTCCAGGAAACTCAATCCCTTCGAAGACGGGCCTTGAAGGGGGTGGAGTTGGATTTTTTACTTTTTCTCCTGCAGCACTGGCAGTGAGTCATTACAACCCCCCCCACCCCTCCTCACAGTGGTCCTGCTGACCGAGCATTTTCCTCCAGGGCATTTAAGCCAAACTTCAGTTTGCCGACCACGCAAACAAGGCTTCATAAAATGGCACAATCCACTTTACTCCACTTAAGTAAATGCCAATTACCGCTAATGCTTATCGCCGGAATCCAGACTCCATTTCTGGCCCCTTGTGGGCTCTTGCTGTAACAACCTTGGCACGTCATGTAGAGCATAGGCTTTTAGTGACCATTCATGTCTCTCAGAGTTGTTTGCAGTGGAGGGAGGTCTGGTGAGCTGGGAATGCATCTATCCCATCAGAGCTTTATGTGGACTCCCAAGAGCCAGGCCCGTTTAGTGTCCACCCCGAGGGAATGTTTAGTGCTTTTAATAAAACCCCTTTTTTTGGTATGTTTTCTCGCTTCTATTGGGTGGCCTGTTGTTGCTTCTCCGTCCTCAAACACCCTTGAACTCTTTGTAGACTCCGGAGCTGAATGTGTGGTAAACGGGTGCTCTGCCCAGGGAATCGCATCTTCCCCCTCCATCCCTAAAAGGTTTTGCTGGCAATGACAGCTTGCATCTGTGGATACATCCTCTCACTTTTACACTTCTTCCACCTCATACCCCCTACCACTTCGGCTCTCACTCACACAAGCACGTCTTCCAAGGAAAAAGAAACCCAAATCACAGGGTGCAATTTAGCGCCGCAGGATCAATTATGGCAGACGTGTCTCTGAGGCAGAATTCCTGCCGATTCTTCTTCTCCTTTTTCTTCTTCCTTTTCTTCCTACTCCCATCTTATCTACCGCTTTGTGTGTCTGTACACTGTCTCCCACCCACCTCCCACTCCCCCTGTCAATTTCTGCAGAGCTCTTCCTGTCATGACCAGGGATCTTCTGTGCTGCCTATCCCCCCCTACTTTGCATTTCTCACAATCGGCTCCATTGCAGGTTAGCCCCCCTATTAGCCCCAGTCTGGCATTCAAATGATAGCACAGTGCCATCGCACTGTATTATATCTCATTTTTCTGGGGGTGAGGAGAAGGGGTTTTCTCCCACAATCCTCTTTTCCTGAGAAGGCCAAAAGAAATTGTCTGTGATATCTCTAACCCTGACTTTTAATGAAGCCTTTCAGCATGGCACACAGCGTCGGAAAGCAGCTAGGCACGGGTGGGTGGAGGGAGAAAACGAGAGTCGCCTTTCACCACAGAGTACTGTTTGATCAGGCTTGCAGTTGGTGCCACTAGGGGATTTGAATGCCAAATGTGAATGAGATCTGTAATGTTGTAATGGCTTTTCTCCCTCTTTATTTTTCCATTTTTCCATCCGCTGCCTTGTTTTGTGTGTTAGTCTGGTATCAGTGTTAGTGTGTGTATTTATTTTTTTTTGTTTGTGTAAAAGAGAGAGAATAAGGGAAAGAGAGTGGGTGGGAGGAGTGTTGGGCCCATTTGAAATGCCGGGGTGAAGTGAAGGTTACCAGAGCTAGTCACTTGACACTGTTTCCTCTTCCAGCGCGGGGGAAGGGTAGGCTGCACTTAGTGTACATGCTGCAGAATATGCAAGAATGGCTTAGAAGAAACTGTGAAGTATATTATAATGTTGAATTAGACACGTGAGCACTGTGCTTTGCAGATATCCACTGAGAGGCAGATCATTTACATTACATTTACATTAATGCATTTAGCAGACGCTTTTATCCAAAGCGACCTACAAAGGAGGATAACAATCAAGCTATATAGAAGAAACCTTAAATAGCATAGTTCTAGGGGATAGTAGTGCATCAGTGCAGTTAAGTGCAGTGTAGTGAAGGTTATCCAAGTGCTAGGACAGAAGGTGTTCTCTGAATAGCTGGGTCTTCAAGAGCTTTTTGAAGGCATACAGAGACGCCCCGGTTCTGATTGTGCTTGGTAGGTCATATCACATGAAAAAAACATGGAACATCACATAAGAAGAGTTTGGATATCCTTGGGCGAGGTGCTGGGACTGCCAGACGACAAGTTAATGGGAGCAAGCATGACGACAGTCATTTGAGGATCGGCGTTAACGGGGGGTAGCATAAGCCTTTATGAGAGCACTTAGGTAAGAAGGGGCAGACCCTTTAAGCACTTTGTAGGCTTGAATTTGATGCGGGCAGACAGAGCTAGCCAGATCAACTAGCTTCGGCCTTGTAATATCATGTTCTACCACATGTGGCCGCTGGTATTTAATACAATTCGAGTAAATGCAAAATTCACGAAAGTAAGCGAATTCACCACACCAATGCTACTGAGTGAATGTACTACTGAGTAACTGCTGTTACACTTCTGAATCCAAAGGAAAGTGGCTCATGCAAACACCCGGATTGGATTTACACACACACACACACACACATATACACACGCACACACATATATATATACACTGCCCCAATATTTTTGTACATATTTACCACAAACTCACTATACTGTAATTTACAAAGTACTGTAATTCCACATTTCATTACTTATTATGTATTTAATCAGGGGTTTATACATACAAGTTGAATCTAATCTAATCAGACACTAGATTGTGTGGTTGTCTGAAGTTCTTGCATCATTCAGACATAGGCTAATGTTAATGAAAGCTATGATGACTTCAAGTTGTTCTATCATGTTCTGCAGTCAGAGTAAACAATGAGCACATGCTTTACTTTAAATTATTATTAGAAGTTGAAAACCACATTCACTCACTTAACATTGATGAATTTCCACCCGTTGTGGACCTATGCATACTTGAGGCTGTGCATTTTTTTAAATGCAGGTTTATGAATGTGTTTATGGTGTGTGTGTGTGTGTGTATGTGTTTTGGGGCTGAATGCTGTGTCTCATGGCTTGTTATATTTGCCTTCTAGCATTGACACAGGTCCTCCACCTCCTCTGCTCTGGTGCAGCCTGGGCCATGAAAGCCCTCTGGCACTGCCCGAGGCTCACTAGTAACGTTTCATCCCCACATGGCACACAGCCCCCCCTCCCTATACACACCACACACACACACACACACACACACACACACACACACACACACCACTCAGCCATCTCCTGATAAAGTAGTCAGAGGTTAGCAGCAGGAACAAAACAAGGCTTTGAGGCACAGGACCAGGTCAGCTGGAAACCCCATTGGTGTGCTTCAACCTATTTATCTGATTGACTGAATGTCGGGTTGAATGTGGTAGGAGTGGGGGTAAGTAGACTATAATAAAATAATAAAAAAGGCCTACAGCCTATTGCAGCAGCTGAGCATAAGTTCTTTTCCATTTCAGCTCTGTTGTAGGGTAGCCTTGTGGTTGGGAGAGTTAACCAAGACAGTGACAAAAATATAAGGGGTGAAAAATATATATAAATTTATTTAACCAAACAAAACCCAAAACCAAGTGCGAAAAATATATACAAAAATGTAAGAAAAAGAAATTCAAAAAGATGACAAAACATACACAAAGTAAATTAAAACAAATGAGAAACCGTGAGTTGACAAACACAACTTAAATAAACTCTACAGATCACAAAAAACCCACAGCTCACGCCAGCTTGGGCTACAGCACTCAAGTGCAACAAACAAAGAGCAGAAAGGCCTCCTGACTTTCCCTCCAAGAAGGTTTAAATAGCTCAGGTGCTCAACAAGGCAGCCAATCAGAGGGCTGCAGCAATTAGGCTCTATTGGCCTTCAAATAGGCTGTCAACAGCCAACCAATTAAGGTAACAATTACCTCCTCATGGGGAAACCTGCACAGTAACTAAAGTAGGCCTACATTTGAATGAAAAATAAACAACAAAACAGAACTGAACTTATGTGCACTTAAGTACAGTCTGATGAACAAAACATAAAGCAAATCATACTTGACAAAAATATAAAGAAATCTAAATAAATAATAGTGCGGTGGGGTTCACACCGTCACAAGCTCCAATAGAAATTGGCCATTTATTTAAGTTTAAGAGCTGCAAAATTTTAACGCATTGTGCCATAGGTTCCATTTATGTCTTAGAATTTACATCACCATACCACTAAGTGTGAAGTCCTGAGTCATTTGTTGTATTCTATTTCCGTTTTCACACCATTTTGTCCTCACTGATAAACAGTGACGTTGATATTACCTAAACACTAGATCAACAAAATAATATCTTCCTTTTCAAATTAAGAGTAATTTTATTCCATACAGCAAACACATTCAGCATACACCACAAACATGTGCTCTGTGAATTGCTTCCGATGTTTTCTAACTGTAGCATTGATTGGATGTCAATAGCAATACCATCAACATGTGGAGCAATAATTTTATTTAAATAGCTACTAACTAGCGATGATGCGACTAGAATGGAATACAGCACTGATTTTTATTGTAATATTTGAGACATAACTTACACCAAACCTTATTATCAAACTTAAGCTTCTGCTATTGGCTGCTAAGTCTTTTAGACACAATGTCTAACTGGACTTGCAGTCGTCATGCTTCCAATCCAGGGGTCAGTGTGTGCTTGGAAGCCCAGCTGATTTTAAACTGTGATCAGTAAGGCTTTCAGTGATGGCTAACAACGGCGTGATTTGTGTGTCACCATAAAAGAGTTTGTGTGTCACCATAAAAGAGTTCTTTCATACAAAAATGGCTTGAACATTTTGCGTTGCAGGTCTTTCTAAGATCTACATAATTCAGATAAATGAGTCTAATCAAGTGTGCATAATCAGGGCCAGTGAACATTTACTTGCATCGTGTGCTGCTTCTTCATTGCAAACGCAGAATCGCAATTCAGCATGTAGTTTGCAGATGAAGGAGAATGAAGAGCTTTATTTCCTGCCATTAGCTCTGTGTGCAATTCTGTGTTATTCATTAACATCCTTCCTCAAGGTTACTTACATTAGATAATGTAATCAAAAAGTATTTTTTAGTCAATTCTGCTTTTATAATTTGAAAAAAAAAATTATTGAAACATATAAACCCAATACTTTACCTGTCTATTAACACAACAATTTTACATATCTCACATGACCTAATGATAAATCATAGTGCTAGAAATTAGCATGCACATGCCTTTGATCTGTAGTCGATTCTGTGCAAGCTTGCACTTTCAAGTGATAATTTTGTAGCAAACCTATTTTTTTTCTTTCTTTTTTTTCTTGTTCACTTCCTACATGCTGCAGTTTTTGATAAGAGTGCGTTACAAGGTTGTTGCCGGCATTAGTAAATTGCCTGATTGAAGGCGAGGCCACTCACAATCATCCGTCATCAGCCTCGTTCAGTGGTGGAACGCGCCTTGAGCCCCCTGGATGTCGCCGCACCCCTGCCGCAGAACAATGGCGCGTGATTGGGTGGTAGTGAGCGTGGGCGAGGAGCACAATAGCAGCCCGCTCTGAGCCAGGGGCTGCTCGCTTAACGTTGATTTTCTTTTGTTTCCCATGAGTGTCTCCTTTTCACCCCCCCAGTATCCTGTATCCAATAGCCTGTCTCTTTGTGTGTCTCTTGATTGTAAAGTGTGTGTGTGTGTGTGTGTGTGTGTGTGTCTGCCTGTCTGTCTGTCGGACTGTGTATGGAAGTCTATGGTGTTGGGATGTCATTCTGCTATCCTGCAAGTTCCATGGCTGACAGCAGTTTGAGCGTTGACTTGGCCTCCCCGCTGTTCAAGGCTACCTCCTCCCTGCCTCCCCGTCGCTGTTTCTCAGACCTGCTTGTTTGTTTGTAAGGCTAACTGGGCCTGTGAGGGGCTCTGACACAGCACCACAGTTCTGGCCAATTAGCAGTGCATCAGGTGGAGCAGGCTTGCTGATGTGGAAACGTTTGTCTGGTGTGTGTGTGTGTGTGTGTGTGTGTGTGTGTGTGTGTGTGTGTGTGCGCTCACCCAGGCATTTGCTTGTGTGTGTGTGTGTCTGTCCTGCTGAGGCAGAGGTTGAGCAGCCCTATTAAAAGTGCAGTGCAGTGGAGCTAAGACTCTATAAGATATCATCTTACATTAATGACGGTAGCTGTGTTTAGAGCTCGTTTAGAGACATTCTGATTTGAGATTTCACCTAAACCATCCACATTCATATGCCCCAACATGATTATAAACTATTTGACCATGAGCAGCGGTTTCTCCATTATTTGTGCAAATACAACAAAACAATTGCTTTGACTCCTCCTTTTCCTTTTTAATTAGCCTGTTTCCCCTCTTATCATTTACACCCATCCTATAACATGGCTATTTAAAAGTAGGCCATTTTATTTATCCATCTATTTATTTATTTATTTATTTTTGTTTGTTGTTATTGTTGTTGTTTATTTCTTACAGGGACTATGTACACAATGCATTAATCACTTAGAAAGAGAGATACAATTTGCCAGGTCTAGCAACTAACTAGACCTAGGAAGGTAGTATACTAAAGCATAACAACAGTACATACACACACAAACACACATCTAAAAAAAAGCATGCAAATAACTAGACAGAAAACAACATCACTCATACACACACCACACATACGTACACACACAGTTAAGGACAAACAGCAAAGTATTATCAAAAACACACACACACCTAAAAACAAAGTACAAGTGTATACACAAACATGTACTCACACACTCAGACACACATACAAATAAAAAGAAAAGAAAAAACGTATTACATATTGAAGTCTGTGTTTGTATAAATGAACAGGCCCCTGCACTAAAATGCACACACACTATCTTCACTCGGTTTCTTAAAGATATTCTTATAATGACAATATTGATTATCAAAAACAAAAAATGCATTTTTAAAGTGGTATTCAAAGCAGGATGTCATATCACACCAACTGTAATGTTACATGTACGTTGTGAATAACAAGGCAAACTAATGCCCTTACAGCCTATATAAATCAGAAAGCAATGACATGAAATAGATGGTTCATCCGGCTACTAAAATCACTCCCATCTGCTTATGAATTAGCTTTAGGGAGAACTTAGGATTGTGAAACTATTCTCTAGAAGCAGGCTTTGTGGGCATGTCCGATAGATTGTTTAATTCATCCGTTGCAATGCTCAAGATTGCTTAAAGAAACAGCTTTATCCTTTTAATCACATTTTTGTTGTTATTGTTCCTTTTGTTGCTGATGCTCTTGGCCCGTAACTAACCTCAACCTCTGGTTTCTTTGCAAGTCCATTTATCCTAATTAATTAGCCTAGCGATAAACATGCTTGCTCCCATTAACTTGGTCTGTGTTTCTCTCTCTGGCCTCATTGACGTTTCCTGGTTAATCTGCCTTCAGGCCCATGAGGTTTTCCATGAGGACTCGCATCCCCCTTAACCCCACCCAACCCTGGCCCCAGTAATCCCTCGCTGATGCGCCCATTGACATTTTGTCTGTAATAGAGGCAAAGCAGTCATTACTATCAATTACAGCCATCTGAGGGGGCTAAGGATTGGGCTAGGATCATCTCTGGGAGACAAAGAACTCACTCTTGACCTTTAAGCGTCTTTGCTTTGTTTTATCAGTCGCATAAAATAGCAAGCAACTGCCCTCAGGAGCAAAAATACGACATGACAGTTGTTGCAGCAGCCAGGGCTGAAGGCTGTTCATTTGCATCTAGTGACTGAATTCAGCCCACCGATATGTGTTTGTGATGTAAGGTGTGACATGTGAAACCGGCTTCACACAGGGAGATAAGTTGACTATTTTGGCATATCTCCCCAGGCTTTGAAAGAATTCAGCAAAAAAATTGTTAGGCTTTTTTAGAAGCCACAGCTCCTACTCAACCTCTGCAAAATGTTCTACCTCTGTTCGAGTGTGAACCCAGTAAACAAAGAATACTTCAGAGAGCCTTCCAATCACTTGAAGCTGTCAGAAAGATCTTATATGCAGTGCCGAGCAGGGAGATTCATCTGTGATTTATTTTTAAAAATCTTTACATGCAATGTGGGGGTCCGAGCAGGAAAGGAGAAAAGCAATGATTACACTAATAGACACACATTAGAGCGCTGTGAGTACACAGCTGCAACTCTCCCACCGCTCACATGCATCATATCCATCTGGAACTTCTTTATGACTGTGCAGTTAATTAAAATCACTGCAAATGAAAACATCTTCAGAAAGGACAAACCTATGATTAGAGGTTATACCTATGCCCATCACAAGTCCAAAAGTAGCCAACATACAGTACACAATAATAATGAAACCCATTAGACACAACTGTTGCCACGAGATGTGGCACGCACTCTTTTTTTAAGCACAATTCTATACTGTTAAGTTGCCACGATGTTCTGTAATTTTGTTGCTCTGTATAAGAGAGTGGCGGGCCTTGCCATTAGTGGAACCGTTTATTCATGAAGCAGCACCTTGGATCTTCACATTAGTCTTCTGTGAGGGTATGAATGAATGTATTGAATGTAATGAATTTGCTAATGAAATAATTCACTTCATCAAAATAAACAGTGGCTTATTTTCAGTGACTGAATGATGCCCCTGCTAAGCTGGCGACTGTGTGCTGCTGTTAATTTAATTTTACCATTTCCATTTGTTTCAGTTGCCTACAGGCCTACCCTGCAAAACATTGTGTATATGTGTCTGAGGTTGGACACTCTTGTTATCTGCAGTATGTCTCAAGCTCAAGAACCTTCGTTACGTCATTGGCCCATACTTCATTTCTGATAGGCACATGTTTGCTTGGGAAGATGTTGCACTTTTAAATAAATAATCAAGTTAGTGTCATCACCAAAATGTAGTTGAAACACCACTCATGTTCCATGTCAAGAAAAGTTTATGGAATTTAACATGACTAAATTAAGCAATAAGCCACGAGAGGCCGTGCGTATACGCTGGTTTTAGAACAGCTGAGGGGTGTTGTTAGGCACGACGTGAAGCGGAGTAAATTGTTATAAGATTTCACTGCATATAACCATGTGCTTTAAAAATAAAATAGCGTATTGTAATAACCATTCTTCCGCGAATACATGTAGTTCATTTTGGAGAGTGGTTGCCAGGCACGCTGCCAGTTGCCAGGAACGCGGTTTCGCGTTCGATTTCGCAGTAATACAGAAGTGAAGAGGCACCGGTGTGTGTTTATAGTCATTTTACAACGGCTTGAAACGCAGAATCAGCCAATCACAATCAAGAATCAATGAAGCAGTTTTAGATTCACATGGATAAAATCACTGTTTTCAAATTCTGTTAGCAATTGAATAAAGATGCAGATTTCTGCTTACATCTTTACCCACTTTACTGGTGTTTGTGATCCACATTGTCTGCTAAACAGAGGATAATCTAGAATCCAGAATCCAGGTTTCATTTGAACTTTATTTTTCTGAAAGATGAACTCCTGTTTCCCCCAACCTGTGTTTAAACATGTAATTTCCGGAGAGGGACGAGATGGCGTAAACACCTTTGTTGTTTATTTTCAAAAGGTAGAGGAGCTTGCTTTGACTAACTTTAATGATGGGTCTTAGTATATGGAGAAAGGAGCCAGATCCCAATATGACTGGTGGTGGAGGTGTTGTGGCAGGTCTTTGGTGGGGGTATCTGCTGGATGTACCACCGTAGTCCAGGCCAAAAATACAAAAATATGTTACTCGCATAATCACTTTCAATCAGCCACTTCTGTGGAAGCTATAATCATCATTGAAAGTTAACCACAACACAGTGGTCCATCTTGGACACCTGATACTGTTTATGCAAAGAATGCTGTTGTGCACGTTTTGTCTGGAATGGCAACAGCTCTCATTATAAGAGCACTTTTTGTTGAATGCAGCAGTCAGTACAATGATATTTGTGGGGTCTTTCTCCAGCCCAGCCAGTGCAATACAGGCGCTCCTGCTGCCGCAATCCTATGAAATGAATGTCCTGAACAGTCAGCCTTAACATCACTGAGAAATACTATGGATAATGATCTCCTTCTGGTCACTGAATTACCGGAAAGAATGATGACATTGACATCAGCTTTATGGAAATTGAAGATTCATGGAGGGGAAAATGGCTGAAGGGAATGAAAAAACTCACAGACTGCCATCTATGGCTTGAATATATGGACATGATAGGCTAGTCTTAGGCAGTTCGTTGTGGCAGAGCACACACAACTTCACTTATAGACACTTTCTGACATGCTGCCATGCGTACCTAGCTGCATCTGGGAATAATCGTCATATCTCAAGTCACCATTCTTAAACTGTATCTGCAAAGATGCTTTAGCTGCAAACATAGACAACTTACAGTACGACATTCCAAAAGTTTGATAAAGGTCTCCATGTTATCAGGAGACTGGTCTTCTCTGAGATAGTCTGTCAACAAATAAGGTAATTAAGCAAGTTTTGATGAGAAGCATATGACAAATGGTGGTCTAATGAATGGTAGAGGCATTACGGGCCAGAACAGGTAACCTGGTTGCTGTCAATGCCTGCATAAGGTTATCAATCCTATGCATGAGGTTAGCAAAACAGTATTTATAACAAATGAACTGTGCAAAGGGAGCATTAAATCAAGAATTTAATAAAGATTAGAAAGACATCATACATCATCATAATCCTTTCACATCAGACTTTCCCTCCATAACAGTACTAGTAGGGTCACAGCTGACAGTTCTGTTAATATAGCTAAAACTAAAGACGTTGGTTCATATATACTACATACATTGAAGGAAAAAAAATGTATAGAAGAGTATACTTTCTGGGCAATTCAGATTCTAGCAGCCAAGCATTGCAGAAAACAAATATGGTGACTTTAAAATTGCTCCTAAGCTGTTGATAAAGGTCATCAGTACTACATTGCTACATTGGAAGTCATTTGAGAATCCAAAGGAAGTCTTTAAGCATGAATTGTGTGTACATCCTGCTGTTTGATAACATGGGGATGACGGGGAAAGCAGCAAACAAGCAGTTACAGTTGCTAACTTGTCTCCACCTTTGATGATCATGACCCCCCATGTTATGTTCATTTTGTTTTTAACGGTGGCGCTCTTGCAATAAAAACAAACCAAAAAAAAAACAAAGACTATTGATTGTACATGAACAAATGGAAGCTGCAGTGGAAGAGTTGCTGTAACTGAACCCTTAAAAAGCAAAAGGGTGAATTCAGCTGTGGCTGACACCACTGTTACTCATTTGAAAGATGGAAATGTGACTGTGAGAGCAAGCTTGGTTGGGCATCCACTGCTGCAGGCAGGCTCTCCGCATCATTTTAAAATTTGGAGTCTAAACAGATCAGCTGGGCTGAAGCGGTAGATCTTGCCGAGTGAACACCTATTCTCCCTAATCAGACTTCAGTGAGTGTAGATGGAGGACTGCAACCATTGCCATAGCCTACAGTAATCCAAAATCACTTGCCCAACGGATTCCATTGGCTAAGGCAGGGCATCCAACTGACAATAAAATAATTAAGACAATAACTAAATAATTAAAACAAAAAATACTTGAGAAAAATGTCTGAAAGAAAACAAACAAAAATATATGCTAGACGAAGCTGCATGACTAGGTAACTTAAAAAGGCTTGTTTGTTGGTGTTTGTTGGGGCAGAGTATAGAAGCAGCAAAAAGGCTCTCCGAAGCGCTAACCGGTGGGCCACGGCCACTTACTTTTCCTTGTAGTTGCTAGCTTGCCAATTGTGATTATTGACTTAGCACGTACTAAAAATGTACTTCTTTTATCACATGCTTCCCCAAGTTACAAACTCTAAATTTTGTCCTGAATTTCCATCTGATCAGGTCT
Source organism: Limnothrissa miodon (assembly GCA_017657215.1). Classification (NCBI taxonomy): domain Eukaryota; kingdom Metazoa; phylum Chordata; class Actinopteri; order Clupeiformes; family Clupeidae; genus Limnothrissa; species Limnothrissa miodon. The sequence continues at coordinate 87,922 of JAGFZM010001552.1, read as the reverse complement.
AGATAAGTACCATCTTGTTGATTAAAATGCAGAGTATTTGGAATTTAATTATCCAACAACAAATTTTTTACATAAATATTCTTAGTGATATGTAAATGATACAATTATTATCACTAAGCTTTGATATTTATTTACATATCTTAAGTGCTGTGAAAGCAGAGATCTAATTATAGATAAATTAATTAACAGATTATATCATCGCATTCTGCCTTGCTACCGCAAGATGGGCTTGTGTGACACACCTCCACATAACTTGATTTGGACAGATGCTTTTCTGCACCCTAATGCTACCAAACACACACATTTAATGTGACTTCAAAACCGTAGCTTCTCTCACTTACTGATATAACTGATGGTGGTTTTGGTAATGAAGGTTTTGTGTTAGTCCAACATTGCCATCAACATGGAAGTGAAGCTTTACGATGCCTCCAGTGGGATGTTTTAGTCTAAATTACCAGTCAGTTTCTAAGTGTTTAAAATTTAAACCCTCATAAAGTGGCCCACATCAATGCCACTGCATTTTCATTAAATAATAAATGAAGGCAATCAGATCGGCATATGTAAGAGGGCTGGAGGGGTGGAAAATCTCTGGACCCAGCTGGATCCTAAGCCTAATTCTCCTCTAACCCTTCTGTCACAAAGGACATTGGACAGAGCCACAACTATATAAATGCACACACACACACACACCAACATTACACCACACACACACACACACACACACACACACAATTAGATATTTCTAGGGTAGTAGGTATTGGCTAGGTAGGCACACCTACTCCCACATTGTAACTTTGTTCCATAGGCAGAAGTTGCACAGTTTCTAGCCTTTTTATTTTATACTGCCGGTCAGAAATGGGAGTTCATTCACAAATTATATCCTCCTACTGCATTCATTCAACTTACTGTACAGAAGTCCTGAGGTTTGTGTGTGTGTGTGTGTGTGTGTGTGTGTGTGTGTGTGTGTGTGTGT
>JAGFZM010001552.1:62536-74944 GCA_017657215.1 Limnothrissa miodon | reverse complement strand
ACACACACACACACACACACACACACACACACACACACACACACACAAACACAATGTCTTCTCCATGGTAAATGCAGGAGACTCTGCTGTGCTGTGAGGCTGTCAGGGAGGAAATCGAAGGCAATGCACAAAGAAATATGGCCAGCAAAACTGCTGATTCTGTCGCTGGAGCAGCTAACTGTTTGTCGCTGTAATGTAAACATTCAGAATCACAATGGGCAATTATGCACGAGCCGGTGACGCTACACATTACTCACATCACAGCTAGCTTGAGCAACCCGAACGCAGTCATTTAGTGCATATGAAGTCTTTGTGTGTATGTATATGTGTGTGTGTGTGTGTGTATGTTACCCCACCCCCACCCCATGTTTCCACTTTATTACTGATTCATTGCATCTGCTCAGGCTTAACGACATGGGCAGCTCATGGAGGAAGCTTGACAGATGTGCTATTAGTCAGTAATGCAGAAGCACTGGGCTGAGGCCTGCCGGCCTGCCTGTCTGAAACACATTATCTCCTTACTCTACTTGATGAATAATGGAGCCACGGCGCTATCAGAAGTCATTCACTGATACAGTGCGACACCTGGCCCGGCCAGTCATGTTCTGATACATCCGCTCATGTTCTGTGTGTGTGTGTGTGTGTATGTGTGTCTGTGTGTTTGGTGTCTGTTCAAAGGTGTTTGTGTTTGTGGATGTGTTGCCTTTAGACTGTACATGTATGCACAGGCCACAGCGGCCACAGGTCTTTCATTTTTCATTTTCATTTTAGAAAGTCATGTCATTATAAGGTTTGAACCTACACTTTAAAAGAAGAAAAGTTTATTTCATTGTTTTGTGGTTTGCTTGACCGCACTTTCAGCTCCGGTAATCTGTAGCCTTCAGACAATGCAAGGAGTTTGTTAATGGCAACAAATGGCCTTGTTGGGATGACTGGGATGACCCGTCATTGTTGAAAAGACAATGTTTTTCCACTTGTAATACCTCAGGCTGTCAGATAAAATAATAAAATAGTGTCTAAAAGCCAGAAGTAATAGTTGCTTATGATGAATGGAGGAATACCAGTGAACAATCCACTATTTTGCAGACTTCAATTAGGCCATCTGAAATGCAAATAATTCTCTGTAGCCTTCCTTCAAATAAATCATTTGTTCATAAATCAGTTGTTATCAATATGTCCTCTTTTACCTAAGCTGGTTTTGAATTATTCAATTCAATTCAATTTTATTTATATAGCGCATTTTTACAAAAGGCATGTCACAAAGCGCTTAACACAAGAGGCCCAATGAGCAACAGGGGCAAGGAAAAACTCCCTAGCAGCGTTTTTTATTTTTACTTGTTATGGTAGAGGAAGAAACCTTGGGCAGTTCCGACGGCTCAAGGGGCTAACCCAACTGCCTAGGGCAGGTTTTCAGTCTCTTAGATGGTGAGTAGTCCACTATTATTCCATTAGATACACATTACAAGAAAATTTTGGTAAATAAAGTAAAGTAATATAGGAGTCCCATTAGAATCCCAGGATATAGTCCCATGTCATTAGGCACAGTCAAGCCAGGGGCCAGCTAGAGGCTGTAACAATCATGTCAGGGTCATTAGCACAGAATTAGCACATTCATTTATTATTTCTATATAGCTGCTGGAACAGATGTTCACATCCCTTTTTCGATGAATGTGTTAGTCTGTATTCCCTGGTAAGAAACCAGAAACTTTACAGAGACTGTAGCCTAAAATGCCTCACGGAGACGTGGCTAACCAGCTGCATCCCAACAACTAACGTCGAGCTACCGGGCTTCAGTGTGGCTCGCTTGGACAGAGACAATAAACTTTCTGGTAAGAAGAAGGGCGGTGGACTGGTTATGTACATAAACAACAGATGGTGTAATCCCGGACATGTGACAGTTAAAGAGACTGCATGCTGTAAGGATGTGGAGTTACTAGCGGTTAGCCTACGGCCGTACTACATGCCGAGAGAGTTTTCACACACCATTGTTGTCTGTGTTTACGTTCCGCCACGAGCACTTCCTGACGTAGCATGTGACATCATACACTCTACAATCGCAAGGCTACAAACTCAGAACACAGACGCTTTTATGGCGATATCTGGCGACTTCAACCACATAACACTGGATTCTACCCTGACTAATTTCTACCAGTTTGTTCATTGCCCGACTAGGAAAAACAAGACAATAGACCTCATGTATGCAAATGTGAGGGACGCATACAGCGCCACCCCCCTTCCCCCACTAGGAAAATCAGATCACAACCTCATTCATCTGCAGCCAATGTACAAACCAAAAGTACAGAGGCTACCGTTTGCCACACGCACTTTCAGGAAATGGACACCAGAAGCGGATGAGGCTTTGAGAGACTGCTTTGAGTCCACAGACTGGAGTGTACTACAGAATGGAGGAGATCTGGAGGAGGTCACACACTGCATGACTGACTACCTGAACCTCTGTATGGACGTTGTTGTTCCCACAAGAACTGTGCGCTGCTTTCCAAACAACAAACCTTGGATAACCAGCAATGTCAAGACCCTTCTAAATAGGAAGAAGATGGCGTTCAGAGAGGGGAACCAGGCAGAACTGAGGCGCGTACAGGGGGAGCTCAAAGTCAGGCTGAAAGAGGCCAAGGAGGAATACAGGAAGAAGGTGGAACAGAAACTGCAGGAAAACAACATGAAGGAGGTCTGGGAAGGAATGAAGTCCATTACTGGCCTGGGGAAGAAGAGCAGCTGCTCTGTGGAGGGAAACTTGGACAAAGCAAACAAGTTAAACTGCTTTTACAACAGGTTTGATGGCCGTGCTCAAGTCTCAATGGACGTGGACTGCCCAGACACCGTCTGCTTAACGGCCCAAGTCACACCTCCCCTCTCACTCTCAAAGCAACACTTACCATCGCCAGATGTACCCATCCCCCACAGGACACAGACACACCTCTCCCCCCTCCATCCTCCTCAAGGTGATAATGACCATGGTAATTCCTCTCCTCCCTCAGCTCCTCTCCCCCCCCCATTGTCACGGCAGATCAAGTCAGAGGACAGCTGAAGAGACTCCATCCCAGGAAAGCAGCCGGGCCCGACGGACTGTGTCCAAGACTGCTTAAAGCCTGTGCTGCAGAACTGGGAGAGCCACTTGAGCACATCTTCAACTGGAGTCTCCGTCTAGGGAGAGTCCCAGCACTGTGGAAGACATCATGTCTCATTCCTGTCCCCAAGAAACCACACCCAAGTGAGCTTAATGACTTCAGGCCAGTCGCTCTCACATCACACCTGATGAAGACCATGGAGAGACTGGTACTGGGGATACTTAAGCCACAGGTGCGCCATGCACTAGACCCGTTACAGTTTGCTTATCAGGAGAAAGTGGGCGTCGATGATGCCATCTCATACCTCCTGCACAGGACACACACTTACCTGGAAAAGGAGAAAAGTGCTGTGAGAATCATGTTCTTTGACTTCTCCAGTGCTTTTAACACCATCCAACCCCCCAGACTGAGTGACAAGCTCCTGCAGATGGTTGTGGATGCCCACCTGGTATCCTGGATTGAAGACTACCTGACAGAGCGGCCACAGTTCGTCAGACTGAAGGACTGCCTCTCTGATACGGTCATCAGTAGCACCGGAGCTCCACAGGGAACAGTGCTCTCTCCAGTCCTGTTCACCCTGTACACATCTGACTTCTGCTACAACTCGGAGTCATGCCACATGCAGAAGTTTTCAGACGATACTGCAATTGTGGCTTGTATCAGGAATGGGCAGGAGGAGGAGTACAGGAGCCTGGTGGAGGACTTTGTGCAATGGTGCAAACTCAACCACCTACAACTCAACACTGCCAAGACCAAGGAGATGGTGGTGGACTTCAGGAGGTCCAAGCCCGCCCTGGTGCCAGTCACCATAGAGGGGGTTAATGTGGAGGTGGTGAAAACATACAAGTACCTGGGAATACACCTGGACGATAAACTGGACTGGTAAGTCAACACAGAAGCACTCTACAAGAAGGGGCAGAGCAGGCTGTACTTCCTGAGGAGGCTGCGGTCCTTCAACGTCTGCAGCAAGCTCCTCTGGATATTTTACCAGTCTGTTGTTGCCAGCGTCCTCTTCACTGTTGCACTACTGGCTCATTTGCACTACCTTAACACACACCCCATACTGTACCACAGTACACTCTTGCACATCTCTACCCATAGTTTTTGCATTCTATTCTTATTTTTAGTAATGTTGATCTAGTCATGTTGTTTTGTTGATCTGCTTCTTATCATCCTGTGTACGCTGTAGTATATGTTGTGTGTGATTTTTCTAAGCTGCTGGGACCTTGAATTTCCCCTTGGGGATCAATAAAGTATCTATCTATCTATCTATCTATCTATCTATTTTGTGTTTTGTTTACCAATATCCTGCAGTCATGTAACAGTCGGTCATATTGCCTATAGACCTCCTTAGAGCCTTAGATTTTATTTCATGAAGTTTTCCTTAAATAAAAGCAGTATGTTAATGGGTGATTCTCACAGAGTGGTGCCCCGGGCACAAGCAAGTCATTTGCCAGAACTTCCTGTCTATGGGATGTTTGGTGTTTGATGGACCAAGCAAGCTTGGTGAGGCCGTGGGGCTAATTATGTAGGCCCTATAGTTATTATTAGTTTTATACATGTGCAAGTAAACACAGAATCACCGGCTTTATTCAGGACATGCCCCTGAAAGCAGCAGAAATTGCAGGGCGAAAAAGAGAACCCCCAAATGCAAACCCAGAGAGAAGAGAAGCATTCCTTGAAAGAAACAGAAAGGTGGAAGAAAGATTGAGAGACAGGGAAGAGAGAAAAGACTGAACTCACTGAAAATGACTTATTGAGTGAATAATTATTTTGGAATAAATGTTAATATTTAGCAAAACTTTATTATGTGTCCACCCTGTCATATTGGTATTTTGATATTTTAATTAGGTTATACAGTCAAATATTTGTGCATATAATCAAAGATGTTCTGTAGGTAAGTTTAGGACAATAATATGCAAATAAAAAATGGCAATCAAATATAAGTGTTTTCTCAAAATGTAAAAGGATATATGTATTAATGGTCATAGTTACTTTGTGGATAGTTTGCACATAATATCTTATTCATTCATAATTTTAGAAGAATATTAATGACTATTTCAAGCTTGTGCCGATTCATAGTTTTGTTAGGTGACAATTTTAGAAACACTGGCCTATTGTGATATTGGTGTACATCTGATTAATCATGTTCAAATTATAAAATGGAGGATTGCCTGCTAGTATACCACTGCTTGGTCACATTTCCTATTGTGATGTGCTAATAGTTCACTTTATGTTGGCCATATTACGCAATGTAAAGATGAAATTAACAGTGACATTAACACAGCGTTACAAGCCTGACAGTAGCCTGACCAACATTCATAACACAGCAACATTGTAACTTCTATACAAAAAATGTGAATTGGAAACTGATATTACAGAAGCTAAGATACAGAAGCAGTATTTTACAACGACTGATGGAATTAACGCCCTGCATTGATTTAGAATTAGCAACAACACGGATAAATTAGTAATGTATTTCCTGTGGTAATATGTGGTAAAATGGAAACAGTTTTACACAGACATGGAAACGGTACTATTAGAGGGATAATGAACTCCACAGTGTTTGTAAATCTGATACACTCTAAGGCCCACCCAAGACCATTTCATGACTTCAGCAATTCAAACCTGAATTAATATTTAATATGTTGTTATTATCTGTATATAAATCATTAAAATGGCACTGGAAAAAATGTGTATTTTTGAAAATGTTCTAATAGCTTTATGCCTCTAAAAAAAGTTCCATTCTTGTGTACAGTCTTTGCAGGGAAAATGAGTGTGTGTGGGTGTTTGTGTTTTGTGTCAGGTGGAGATTGAGAAGCTGGACTACCACCACTACTTGCCTCTGTTCTATGACGGACTGTGTGAGACTAGCCACCCCTACGAGTTCTTCGCCCGCCAGGGAGTCCACGACATGCTGGAGCACGGAGGCACTAAGATACTGCCTGTTATCCCCCAGCTCATCATCCCAATCAAGAGTGAGTCTTTCACAGAAATTGAAACACAGACACACACACACGCACACATACACACACACATACACACAAACACACACCACACACACACACACACACACACACACACATAGACACACCACTCACACACACACACACACACACACACACACACATTTACACATACACATCTGTGCCTGTGCACCTACACACAGTACACGCATACACAAACATGCAGGCCCACACAAAAACGCACACACACACACACACACACACACACACACACAAAAACACATGCACGGACACACACACACACACACATATACACACACACACACACACACACACTGAGTCATGATCATACTGTACACATTTGGCAATGAGGAGTGTGCGAAAGCTTTGCTTGGCAGTGCAGGTGTGCTCCATATACTGCGTGTGAGTCCTGTTGTGTGACTGGCATCAGCTTATCCTGCCCGTGCAGACTCCCAGCACATGGCACTCTCCACATGGAGCCCATTCTGAGCATGCCCACTGCAGGACCCATGGACCTGGCATCAAGCACCCGCACCCAGGGACTGTTTTTGAACTCATTTTAGCTACTGTAGTTCAGTACCTCTTTGGGTCAAAATGCATTGTAACCATCCATGATAAAATTTCACAATTGGTGTCAATATCATCAAAATGACTGCATTGTGTTAGCTATTTTGCTTGCTATGGTAGGCCGTTTGTGCTTGTGTTGAGTGACAATGGATTATTGTCCAACATCATTAAAGGTGGAATCAAAAAAAGAATTAAAGTTACTCAACTGAATTGAATGCAGGGATGTAAAGCCCAAGTAGGACAGAGATCTGTTACTCCCTCACCCAGGGTGGCGCAATGCACATATGGGCTTAGTATCTTAGCTGTTGAACATTGAACCGTGTGTTTTTGTTTGTGTGTGTGTGTGTGTGTGTGTGTGTGCGTGTGTGCTTGTGTTTGCGTGAGTGTGATGGGCAACCTTATGTCTCTCTCAGAGGTCAATGAATACTACAGAAATAAACTGCTGCATTTAGATAAAAGACTGACAGCCCAGAGGTGTTGCTCTGACAAAGACATACACAACAGCTTTTCTTTCTGCCAACACACACACACACACACACACACACACACACACAGTTTTATAGTGTGACACGAGCCAGAAGTGTTATTTTCAAAGTGCAGGCCTTTCAACTGGCTCACAGTGAGGGGAGCTGGGCACTAGGCCGATTTGGGCCGTTCTAAGTGTGGGAGGGGACAGAGGGACAGTGGGGACTAGCCAATATCATGCCACACACACACACACTCAAACACAAATTCTCTGTCTGACACACACACACACACACACACACACACACACACACACACTCACACACACAAATGAGCATTGAGAGTCCAGAAACAAACAGCAGAAGTGAGAACAGACAAACAGAAGAAGTGTGTTTGTGTGTGTGTGTGTGTGAATCTACACTACGTAACTCTACCCTATTATTGTGGTGAGGTTTTTTTAATTTATTTATTTTTTTATTCTCTTTTTATATTTTTCCTTCTTCCTGTTTTCATAGTTTTTAATGACTAATTGATTGCAGACCAGCCATGCGTTCAGCTGGTTTACAGCACCTTGAAGCAGAGCGGATCAATGGACATTCCCCCGACTGGTAAATTTTTTTTCTCCCCAACATGTGCTCATCATTTATTGATTGACAAATCAACCAATCATAAATGCAATCCACTAATATCTCTCAATGCGGTAATAAAGAATCATGTATCACATTCGTGATTTGTCACAAACACACACACACACATACACAAACACTTTCTATTTCTCTGTCTCTCACACACACTCTCTCTCTCTCTCTCAAATGTAATGGCGATCACTTAGACTTCCAGTGGCAGCTTGTGTCATTTGCCTTGCATGGCGGGCCACCATAGATGATTGGCTCGTTATGAAAGCACACACCTAGCTGTGATAATGGAATTTTAAATGGCCTGAGCTTTATTAGAAAAAAAAAGGAAAATAAAAAGGTTTCCTAGCCAGGCGGTCAGAGCCAGTGGTCCATGTCCCTGTTGCTGATTAATTACATTTGAATGCCGCAGAGAGAAGAGGAAAGAGGGAGCGGGGGAAGGAATTAAAGGAGAGAGAGAGAAAGCGAGAGAGAAAAAGAGAAAATGAGAGAGAGAGGGAGAAAAGTCTTCTGATATGAAAGGCAGAAAAGTTCCTGCCGTTAATTCTGTCCGGGTTCACAGTGCTTATCAGTACCATTCTGCGCCGCTTGCTCCAGGGTGGTGCTGGCCTATCAGACCTCATGAATATTGATGACCATGCCAGGTGACCCGGCGAAAAGAAACACAATCCACCAATAGGGCCTCAAATAGGGCAGAATGCTGTCTCTGATAGCCTCCTAGCCTCAGTGCAGAGGGTAGCCTGAACCAAGTCAAATCCCCTAGCCACACACACACCACACAAACACACACCTCCTGCCTTTCTGCTTTGCTCATGGTCAAGTGAAATACCTTCATGGAAAATGGAAGGACTGCTTGCCTCTGTCTTCTCTTCTCCTTTCCTTTTCACCTCTCTTTCCACCTTTCTTTGCTTCCCACTTTTTCTTTTTCTCCTTTCCTTACCCTCCCCATTTTTCTTTTATATTGAAGGATTGTATTTATTTATTTCATGCATATTCTCACTGGTCTGCTTAGGACATTTGCTCGTGAAGCTCCTTGAAGCCCTGCCAGCCAGAGGGTTTCGGCACAGTCAGAGCAGAGAAGACCTTCCACCACTCTCTGAAAGATATTTACCTGGAGTTCAACACATGCAATTGCAAGAGAATCTGTCAAATGTCAGGCGCTTATTTTTGACATTTATAGCTGGCTGAGCAGCCAGTCCCTCTCTCTCTCTCTCTCTCTCTCTCTCTGACTCTCTCTCTATCTTTCTCTCTCTCTCTCTCTCTCTCTCTCTCATACACACTATACACACACACTCATGTAAATAGCTAATGCAGGTGAATAAACAATGTGTGACTTCCCAAGTGGTTGTGAACACCTGAAATCCCAACAGCCCTACCCCTCAGTGCAGATGAGGGGCTTCTCATTGGGTGGGAGGGGTGGGGGGTGCGAGGATGGAGGGGGTCTCTCCCGCATGCCAGCGGGGTAGCGATGAATAATTGAGTGCTCTCCCGCCACCCCAAATGTCACACCTTGGAAAATTGTTTGCCGTTAGCACTAATTAGAATTTCATTGTTTGTGATGTATGTGTTTAAGCGGGCGCGGCGCTCGCCGGGCAGCAGAGGCAGCAGGGTGTCCCCTCTGGGGAACCGGCGCCGCTGCGGTTTGAAGGGCCCAGCAAGCCCAGCAAGTGTGCATTTACCCGCGTGTGTAACCTGTCTGCTCGGCTCCTGAGGAAATTAATCAGTACATGTATGTGTGTGTGCGTGTGTGTATGTGTGTGTGCTAAACTTAAAAGCCTATGCAGAGATGGTTCAGAGCACTATAGCCCACCACCCAGACAGCTACTGCGGAGCTCTATTCAGAGGCATTCACAAGAAGATTAATGCATAGGAACTATTTAAGCAACACCCCCACACACACAACACACACCACTGCATGCGCACACAACACACACTCATACAATACACACACACACGTTCTCTCTGTCTTTTCTGTCTTTGTTTCGCTATTCAAAAATATTTGTATTTGCCTCCTCCGCCTCTGTCTGTCTGTCGGTCTGTCTGTCTTTCTGTGCCTGCACGTATCTGCCTTTTCTTCCATGCTCTTCCCTGCTGCTCGCTGGGAGCCAGAGTAAAGTGCAGCTGTCGGCCAAATTGCCTTCTGATTGGCTCTTACTTAGTCCCTTTTCCCTTGCTGCATCTCAACTCTCTGATTGCAGCCTGCCATTTAGAGGCAGAGCCCGGCTTCACCATCGATTTAGGGTGGAAGGCAAGCACGACTTGGGCGCATCAGTGTGTGTGTGTGTGTGTGTGTAGTGTGTGTGCGTGTTGGCGGTAAAACTGGGTGATTGTGTGTGCTCATGCATGCTTCTGCCCTGATTTGCTTTAATATATAAGGGATTATTCTTATCACTAAGGCCTAAGTGCTCAAGGATGGAAGGACTGAATGGATTATTCCCAATCATGCATCTTTTCTGTGTGTGTGTGTGTTTGTGTGTGTGTGCTTGCGCGTGTACCTGTCTGTGTGCACGTGCACGAGACAGAGAGAGAGAGGGTGACTCACTGGAGAGAAGCAGCCATTTTGCCATAGAGAGCAGTCAGGCGAGAATTATAAGTACATGTATCATGCCAGGGCTGTGAGCAGAAGCAAGTACAGTGTCTTATGTTGTTGTGCACATGTCTAAACTTCACAGTAAAAACAGTCATTGCTGAATGTGGTGACTGAGCTGGATGCTCTCTGACCTTATCGCCCTGCAGATGCGCTGAACACAAGAAACCGTCAGGTGATCTGCACCACGTTGAAGGTGCTGCAGCACCTAGTGGTGTCAGGAGACATGGTGGGAGAGGCGCTGGTGCCGTACTACAGGCAGATCCTCCCCATCCTCAACATTTTCAAGAACATGAACAGTGAGTACTAAACAAGTGCACTCAAACACACACACACACACACACACACACCTCTACATTCACAATACAGTCAAGCTGCTGCACCAGTGTAGTGTGCGCTCTCTCTCTCACACACACACTTACACACACACACACACACACACACACTCACACACACTCACACACACCTCTACATTCGTAAGCAAATATCACCTGGCACCTTGAGGATGCAGCCACAAAGCTGTTCTGAGCAGTACAGTCACACCAACATCACACTCAGTTCTTCAGTGATACATGCATGCATTCACATACTGTAAGCTAACAGAATTGTTCAGCTTTTTTTCATTTCAAGTCTAAAACTGCACTGTGAAAAAAATACACACTTTCAACTAACAATAGTTAGTGTACAGGGTGCCTAACTATTTTCAGTTGACCAAACTTGAGATAATGAGTGGTGAGTAAGGCTCAACTGAAAATAGTTTGGCAGCCCGGACACTAACTTTTGTTTGTTGAAAGTGTGTATTTTTTTTACAGTGTGCCTAAAACTTTGTTTCCAAGCAGTATGGTACATCAGTTTGGTTTGTTTAGATTTTTTTTTGTGTTTCCATAGTAAGACGTTCTGCAGCATACCTAAATACACCTACATCACACACACTTATAGTACTCTCTCACTCAAACTCTGCCTTTCCCCAGCATCTTCATGGTCCATACATTTTAAACATGAATCACAAATGTGTATCACACCATTAGGAACATGAGCCACAGTCATGCAAGATGCATGCATCTAGAACATGACTCTGAACATGACCTGCATAAATCAAAACCATAAACAGTGAATATAGCTGTATTCCCATTCAATGACATCCATAAAGCATGAACCCTAACACCACCTGCAAACACATCAATGTGTGCTACGTGTCTTAATACACATGAGCTACAACTCTTGTTCCTAACTACTGGAATTCCTGGAATTTTTTGCTATGAAACGGTAAGTTTTTATAAACATGTTCTTTTCCCCAACCTAGTAGTATCTTCAAGGTCTGTCTGTAGTATCTTGATCATTTGTTAACTTGCTGACGAGAAGCAAGTTCAAGTGTGTTTAAGGAAACTGCTCTGCAGTGTTGTACACAAAGCAAATGTCTCTATGTAGAATATATGTGCTTATGGAAGTCAAGAGTTTGTGAGCAAACCAGAGCGAGACGCTAGGTTACCTGCAACTCAGCCAACCCAAACTACGCCCTTCATGGCTGACTAGCCCATATGATGTCATTTTGAAAGTTAGTTCAAAATGAGGATAAAGTGTCCCACAAAATATACTGTATTCAACAAATCACAAGCCACTCATTATTCAAGGTACGTCCAGTAAACACACTCTGGCTTTGCAAATGAAATTGAAAAGCAAAAAGTGGATTTTCTTTTCAAATGCAAACTTAAATTTACAATATTGATTTACCAGTGTAAATATTCCCAAAAATACTAATCCCAATCTTTAAAAATAATACAAATTCTTTCATCTCTATTTAAATAAGACATTAGATGGATGAATAAAAAATAAAATCTTAAACTTTTCTGTTCAAACTTTCTCATGTTAACAGTCCTGGTCCTCCTCACTTGCTTACATGTACACTGCTTTTGGGAAAGTCATGCTAATTAGCTGGTTTGTGGTGTTTAGATTAGCCAAGCAGATTGCAGTGGATATAAACAATCTGGTTTGTAATTATGTGTTTATGATAGATTAATAGTGGGTTTATCGGCAAAACATGTTTGTGTGTGTGTGTGTGTGTGTGTGTGTGTGTGTGTGTG
>JAGFZM010001552.1:36199-47536 GCA_017657215.1 Limnothrissa miodon | reverse complement strand
TGTGTGTGTGTGTGTGTGTGTGTGTGTTGACTGGTAGTGGCTGCAGGCGGCTCTGTTATTAAAGCGCTGTAATGAGTGGGAGCCATCAGGAGCCCCTGTGCGTATTGATTACCAATAAACAACAGTCAATAGAGACACACTGCAATCCATAGATAATGCTGCGCAGGGAGACTTAACAGGGCCCACACACTCTCACCTACTCTCACATGCATACACACACACACACTCTCACACAGACACACACAGAAATTCTAACACAGACTTCAACACACATACTCACAGAAATACATACTTTACTTACACTGGTGTGAATGCACCCACAAACTGGCACATATAATCTCTCTCTCTCTCTCTCTCTCTCTCTCACACACACACACACACACACACACACACACACACACACTCACACACACTCAAATGCAGGCAGTGATACAGTGGCTCTTAGGCAAGGGCATGAGGAACTCCCGCTAGACTCTGACATTAGCATGCAGTTGACACAGCTAAAACTTGACTGCTATGCATCATGTTAAACACACATAAACACACACATACACACACGCACACAATGCATGGAAAGATCTGAATATCCATAAAGGTGCATGCACTCTACGTACATGTATACTCACATATAAACACATTTCTAATTTGAATACAGGATTATAAACATATGCAGTTGCGTGCTTGTGCACACACACACACATACACACACACACCTATACAAACTCACGCATGCATGCAGACAAGGTTTTGAAATGGATGGCTGGATGGCTCCAGCAGAGGCCATCGGTCACCAGTGACAGCCCAATCCTGCAGGAGCAGCCTCAGGTCTGTCTGCTCCACTACCCATAGACACACACACACGCACATACACACAAACACACAAACACATATACACACACACACAAACACACAACGCACACACACTCACACATGAAAGCCCTTACACTAATAAACACACACACACACACATACACACACACTCGCTAATTTTATTTCACATTATACATAGTTGGAAAAGCACAAGCTGAATTCACATGACTGTAAAAACATTGAAATACTTGCACTGTGCAGTGGCTGAGGATTTGACATGCCTTCTAGTGATACGCCACCATTTGAGGAAACACATTCATTTCCCGCCTCCCCTGGAGTTGAATAGTTGAGTTTTACCATTCCCCGAGTCTGACTGCAGCAGTTTAGCTAGGGAAGTGAGAAATGAATGCAATACTCTTAATCTCTATTCATACACATATGATTTTGCTTGTGTGTGTATGTATGTATGTGTGTGTGTGTGTGTGTGTGTGTGTGTGTGTGTGGTGTCCCCTACCTGTGGCAGAGCGGTGTGCTGTTGGAGAGCATTCTGTAGATTCATCTTATGCGGCACACAGTCAGGGCTGTCAGAGCAGCGGGCACGTTAGCCGCCTGTGTTGCGTTAGCCGTCTGTGTCGCTGTCACCCTGCCGCATTTCATTCCCTCGGCCTCCCTTGATTTGGACATCCTGGCCAGATGTGCTCTGCCCAACGGCACTTTTATTAGCCACCAGTCTTAGGTTTCAATTTTCACTGACACACACACACACACACACACACACACACATCAAAGATAGACAGACCTACAAGCACACACACATGCTCTTGAGTCATTTGGTTAATCATAATTAAATGACATAGTGTGGCTACGGTGCAGTCTAGCAGAGAGGCAGACGGCGTAAACATACATTGGTAGCTGACAAGAAAACGTCAACAGTTTCTGCTCTCACTATATCTCCAGTGTTTATGACACCTACAGCTGTGCTAGGATGCTCACATCATTCATGTATCACATCGCTCAGCTTTTTTTTTTTTTTCTCTCCTCGCTGTCACCCTGGCAGGACCAAGCTGCTCTCCCTTACTCTACAGCCTGCTCACAGGTACACCACAGGAGCCTGAAGGATCAGACTCAGGTCAGCATCCAGTGACAGGGGACTGTCTTTACGCCATAATGGACCCCCCCCCCTTTCAGAGAGGGCCTCCTTGCTGCTGGGTGTTGGGGCACCTGGCAGGTGGTGTATGTGTGTGTGTGTGTGTGTGTATGTGTGTGTTGTGTGTGTGTGTGTAGGAGCTGGGAGCAACGCCCCCCGCTGCAGTCTAGCGAGGCGACTCATTTCAATGCAAATAAGAGCAGCACCTTCTGGGACACACACTGGCACGCAAATTACCTGGCCCTACACTCAATCACATAGAATCTCCAGCGCCCACGGGCCCACGCGTCACACCCACACCCACATCCACACCGCACAACTGCTAGATTGTAAATGTGACTTATTGGGCCATATTTAGGGAAATATACTGTGACGCAGCCTAGTGACTTGTTGGTGGAGACGGGGATGGAGACAAGGGAGGAGGGAGGGAGTGTGAGTGTGTGTGTGTGTTGGGAAAACACTACAATAGAAGTGTTGCATTGTGGGATTTTTCTTAGATTACTCTGGCCGTGTAATAGCTCGGGGAGCTGGGGGGTTCATAATGATTGTGTGTGTGAGTACTCTTTATTTATGTTGCCATGCAAATGTGGGCCCTGTGATTGGTGTCTTTGTTTACCAGTTGTTGCTGTGCTTGTTCTGAGCCAGCCATTTTTGGTCAGCGCTGCACCCACTGCTGGTTTGTTTTTTTTCTCCTCTAGATGGATGCCCCCCACCCACCAACCACCCCGACCCCCCACCCCCACCCCCTAGTGCCTCATTGAACGGATTACATCCAATTCATTTAGCTGGTAATTAGCTAATCATTAAAACTTGTCGCGCTTCCTGTGGACACACGACTGCCGACTTTATTGTGGAGCAAATCTGGTCATGAAGCGGACCCAGAGCAATCTGTGATGGGGCTGGATCTGGGTGCATCAGAAAGAATGGCAGCTCTGCTGCTGTATTGATCTTCTGTGGGAGTGTCATTTGGCTTTGTGGGCCTGAGCGTGTGTGTTAGTTTGTGTGTGTGTGTGCGCGCGTATGTGTGTGTGTGTGTGTGTGTGCGTGCGTGCGCGTGTGTTTGTGTGAAGCAATTATGACTAACAGCATTCGGCGCTTCTCCTGGGGTGCTTTTGATGGCTGAAAAAGCAGCCATATTTCCTCAGAAGTGGTGTCGATGTGTCAGCCTTGTCATTCAGTTCTACACCAGGCCTAATACACACATAGAAAGACTCAAACTGGCAGTCACACACACATAAACACAGACAAACATGGCTCAAAAGAAAACCAATTAATCATTCATAAACAACAGTTGGCAAATCCATCACAAGCCGTTCCATGCACCTCTTATTCATGACGATTGTCTCTTTGGGCTTTGAGAAGAATCAGAGAGACAGAAAATAAGCAATTCTGTGCTTGTGCACCTCACTCCCTTGAGAGGGGTCTAGGTGCAGACCTATGGGATAACTGGAGCTCCGCTCTTGAACGGAAACAGCTCCCCTCCAACACCTGCACGTGAATTTACACAGGCCCACTGCTATGAATCACCACCACATATGCCAGCCTTTCACAGTAAACAGACACTTTGACCAGGGTTCGAATTGAACTTTTTTGATCACCAGCCAAAGTGGCTGGTAAAATTTTTATGTGGTGAAAAAAAGAGATTATGATTGAATGCCAATGAATGAAAATGTTATCATTTTATTAACAGTGATTTTAAAATTACTGGTCCCCACCACAAAACATTTTTTTTCTTTCGTGTAGGCTACTCACGGCAAATCTAACAAAACATGACTGCATTTTTACTACCAAACACTAGTCAATGATGACCTGTCTGCCATTTACAATTAAACCTCCTTCTCTTTGTTTTTTCTGTCAACATTTTCATCTCCTGCCTCCTTCCTCTTCTCACCTTTTCCTGATCCCGACGTCTGTCGTAACCAGCGCATCATTTTGATTTTAGCTTATTACACTGTCCAGCTCAGTCCTCTTTGCTCATGCGCGCTGCTGCCAAATGTTTCTAGAACGTCACCCGTAGTGTAGTGTTTATGTGAAATGTAGGACGGAGGGGACAAACGAGCCAGAGAGTCTCTGACATGATTTGCATGATTGGCTCATGCATCACCGGCCAAACTGGCTGGTAAGTTTTTCTGAATAGCCGCCAAAATGATTTTTAACCCGCATTTGGTGGGTTGGCGGGTGTTAATTTCTAACCCTGATTTTGACACATTTAGACATTTTGTCATCTTTGACACAAGATGGCATCTAGGTCTTTGTTTATCATTGTTTAAAGTGTACAGTAAATTACAAAAGGTAAGCACATACACTGATGATTAGCATTTATACCAAGCACCTATTTCTAACACAAATGTTTATATCTTGCTCAAAGCAGTACAAGCTGATATCTGTTCATGTTTTAGAACAGCACAGGGCTCGTGTCAATTAAATATAAAATCGAAGAAGGGGTGAGACACACATCGGCAACACTGTCAGGAGTTGAAGGGCCAGTCAAATATGACTAATTATAAAAAGTTTATAGCAATCAAAGCATAAACTGTAATTCCTCGGTGATTGAATTTCTTCAACAAAATCCCATGTGAGCTCCTTTTTTTCTCCTAAATAATTGCTGCCTTTTCAGTAATCTAGTTGGATAGTTAGCATTAAGCAACATTCTAAACACTGAGCTCAGAAAACCTTTTTGAGCACTCTATGTGTAAATAGTGTGTTTGGTGAACACAGGCCCTTTAAGTTACTTTGTTTAAAAATTCCTTTTTCTCCACGGAAACAGATAATAAAATACGTAATTACGAAGTTTACCTGTAAACTAAGCCTCGTAATTCGGCTTCAGGGGTACAGTTGTACTACTATTTGGAGCATTGTAGTGTAGGCTGACTTATACATAATCAATTTTGTGTTTAAATACGGTACTTTATTTGCAAGTCATTAAGTGCTAATACTATCAGAGTATCATATTATCTCTCATCACATGTTCTAATATAGTGGTTACATGTACCTAAAAAAAATGTATACCATATATACATGTACAACCCAAGCATGTCAAAAGTGAAATTCAATTCATGTTCACTGACTAAATTTATATTTTTACAAAAAGAAAATACTTATTGATTTTAAGCTACTATCTGCCTTGTTATTATTGATTCAACAATCTTAAAGATTATTGAACACTCCACTTCCTTTACTGTATATGGCTTCAGCCCTCCTGTAACCCTCTTTCAACCCTGAGTGGAGTGGAACTGACATGTTTACACTCCAGAGTGGAACTTATTTTATTCCACAGAGGGAGGGAGGGAGAGAGAGAGAGAGAGAGAGAGAGAGAGAGAGAGAGAGAGAAGGGTGGGGGTAGAAAGACAAACGTAAGTGAAGTCCCCTGGGAGGTAAAGCGGGGTTAATCACCCATCCTCTCTCTTTTCCTGCTGTGCATGAAGCCAGGGCAGCTGAGGCTGAGGGAGTGGCCCTTGGGACCTGACAGCTGGCCCCTAACCCAGAAACACAGAATTAGCACAATGGCATGGCAATTAGCGCTCCTGAGCCCTCTCCACAGTTAGAGACACAGAGAGGGAGAGAGAGAGGAATCTTGGCCTAGGGAATACTGGCTCCCTCAGAGTTGCTGGAACTGTGGGTGCGGGGGGAGATACACACACAAATCACACACACACACACATTTTGACGATTGTAGAAATCTCACTATCTCTGTATAATTGTGCCATGATCCCGATGCAATAGCCATACCAATATGGTGAAATGGGCAGTGGGGAAAGCATGTGCTGATGTAATCATCTCGCTCTTTCTTACTCTCTCTCTCACCTACCCAACCCCACACACAAACCCAACACACACACACAAACCCACAGTCAGTTAAGTAATTTTGTATGCCTGTCAGTGCTCACCTTGGTAGTCTGCACGTTTGGAACATCTGACAAATCATTCAGTTCAATCAATCATTAACATGATGAATTTCCCATATTTTTTCATGGCAAGTATTCATTTTTTTTTTTTTTTACATTTGTATGCCCCCCTAATGTTTCATGAATGCTACAAACTGTGGGCAATTCTCTTCAAAAACAATTACTTCAAAAAAGGGCCCCAAAATGGTGCAGCTGAACCCTGATGCACCTTGGATTCATGCACTCTTAAACATTCATGAACTTAAAGGCCAGTTCAGACTTAAGATTTATGACAAGACAAACTGCAACATTCTAAAACTTAGCACCTTTCCCAAATACTGAGGCATTCACACTAATGCAATAACTGGCAATAGGACCATGGTTTCCATAACAACACCCAGATAAACTAGCAAGCAGGCTAGTTTGCAAACAAAGTTAACTGGTTTTGCCCATGGAAGACTGTCCCAAAAACAATTATGTTCTTTTTTGTAACTGAAATTAATTAAGACACTGCTGTTTCTCTTAAAAAGGTAATAAGCATTTCTCTCCATCTCTATTGACCAAAACTGTGTCTTAACATCTCTGCTGGACTGATTTAGTGATGTCACGTCGTTAACGCTGTGAGGGAAAAACATTCTGAAACCTTAAAACTTGACACGGTATGTATTTAGCGACTGCCTTAAACTGCTTGCAATATCATTAAAACAAACAGCAGAGGTCCTGTAGGAGGAAGAGGTAAAGATGGGAGCAAAAGAGAAAAAGAGAACGAGAGAAGAAGCACATTTTCTTCTCATGGAGTTGAGGAATGCAAACAGCAGTGGAGCGTCAGGAGAGAGAGAGAGAGAGAGAGCGCTCGGGCTAGCAGATGGAGAAGGCATCAGCTCGGAGCCCTGGAGCTACAGAACCCGCAGAGGGGCCCCTGACACTGCAGGCAGGCAGGAAACACTCCCACACTGGACGCTGGGGGGCCAGTATATACGCCCATAGCAACGGCCCCGCAAACATCACACAACATCAAAGATGCCTTGCCTCATCAGCCCTATCTCTTTCTCTCTCTCTCTCTCTCTCTCTCTCTCTCTCTCACACACACACACACACACACACAATCAGTGACAGGCAGAATTGGGGTTGTGTTGACAGGTTGAATCCAGGTTGTGGTAGTCATAAGCTCAAAAAGAAGTCCAGTTGCCTTAACTGAACATTACGATTACTGGCAGAAAGAAATACAGTTTGGGTTGAAACATACCTGCCAACAGGTCTGTTGTGTGAGCTTGTGCTAGTGTTTGTCCGTCCTTGTGTGTATGTGTATGTGTGTGTGTGCGTGCATGCGTGCAAAGGCCTGTATGTGTGTGTGTGTGTGTGTGTGTGTGTTTGTGTGTGTATGTATGTGTGTGTGCACATGTGTGTACGTGCATGCATGCAAAGGCCTGTGTGTGTGTGTGTTTATAAAGGGAGAGCAGAGAGCCCAGGCCTGCGGATCTGTGACAGAAATAATTGTGTGGGGAAGGTGGCACAAGGTTAATTAAGCTCTTCCAACACACTGCTGACCTTTCCTGCTGTCGCCGCCACCGCCGCTCTGCGCACATCATCGCAGCACACTTTTTGGACATTTTCAAATGAAAGACTTTAAATAATTTATCTAACTTATTTCCCCCAAGGCCTTCATTAGACTCATGCCATGACATTTTTCCTGAGTCCGCCTCGTGGCTTTCCAAGAATAATCACGGACATTCCGCTGCGCTGCGCTCCCATCTTCCTTGCGCTTCCTCACCTCTAGATGAAGGATGAAGGCAACCGCACGTCGCCTTTGGTCGTGGCATTCACACATGTTACACGACCTGGCTTTCTCAAAGGGAAGATCAGATGTGCTACATACAGCACCTACAAAAACACATGCACACACACACACACACACACACACATACACACACATACAGACACACAGACACTGATGTGAGCATGCAGGCAGACATCACCAATAAACAGAGGCTCACATGCACACAAAAGCGGTAGCTGGAGGTTTTGTTGAAATTGATGTTGGAATTGATTTATCAAAAAGCATTGGCCTGTCTGTGCTGAATCAGTTGGCCAGTAACCACAGCTTGGGCATTCAGCGCCTCACTCAGCAGCAGAAAGGGCAGCTTTTGAATACAGATCCTGCTATTTTGTTTCATTTGTCTTTCTTGCTCGCTCTCGCGCTTTCTCTTCCTGTCTATTCTCTCTCTCTCTCTCTCTCTCTCTCTCTCTCTCTCTCTCTCTTTCTCTCACTCTCTCTGTCCCACTCCCGTTCCCACACAAATCTTCCACATGCCGTGCACACAGACCTTTTGTCGCCGCGTCTCTTTCCTCATTGGTAGCTGGCATTCACAATATTGACTCTTGTTCCAAGCCAGCTTGATTGTGATGAGGACAGATTTGCTGTGTAAATTATTCAAAAGTGCATTAGAGCAGCCAATGTCCCTGCTGTACGCCAAAGCGCTCAATTACAACTAGAGCAGCGGCGGCTGTAGCAGTGGTGCTGGGGGAAATCAGCACTTTTCATCAGCGCTGCAACAGGAAAGAATGAAACGACACGGCACAGCCATTCCACACAAGCACACGATCCACACAAGTTTATCAAATTCAGTTTCCGCGCAGGTGACTCGATCAAATGATTGTGAAAAGAGCGGAAAGAGAAGGGTGGTTAAGTAGGAAGATGTCATTTTCAGGTGAAATAAAAGAGGACGAGTCAACGGTGCATCTGACTGACACTCGACCGCACCACAGACGCTCGAGCCTCTTAGTCGAGAGAGCTTAGGAAGCCCTCTCACTTTTATCTGAAAGAGAGAGCGCGTAGTGCAGTCCCACAGAGGTGAGATGGAGTACGGTGATATCTGGGCGTCCCAGACACTAGAATAACTTACTCCAGCATCAGTTTAACGGCAGCAAGTGTGTGGAATTCACAGGCTCCAGCTGGGATCTGAAAGATGACTCTCAGCGTTTCCTCTTTTTTTTGCCTCACCACCTCCATAAGTATTTACTTCCAGATGCCACTGATAGCTTACTTTGATTGGATTTGTTTTCTTCAGTGCGGCTACTGGCTATGTCTCTTGCTATGTGTGGTGTGCAAAGCTTATACAGTATGTGATGTGTGTCAGGCATTTGTCATTGTTATTGTGTATTTTCACATGACTTTTGTCATGTTGCTCACACACTCTTTCTAATTACACTTTTCCCCTCTTTTTTCCCTTTCCCTCCTTCTCTATCTAGATTCCTCCTTCTCATCCTTACACACACACACACACACACACACACACACACATACATACACACACCCCTCCCTGTATAAGACCTTAATCCCAACTCACCCTGATTGGCCTTTATGATTGGCTGATTAATGGCAATCTGTCTCTCATTCCCTACATTTTCTCTCTCTGAGACTGTAATGTGGCCTGGCTCTGCCTGCTTGCATCAAATCTCAGCGCATTTTCATCTCATCATTCACAAGATACAGCCTAAAATTAATACACAATACCTGAACCTGAACAATGAGTAGGACAAAAAAATAAGGAAATTTCTCTCCTATGCTTATTTCCCTACATGATTTTAAAATACTCCCCTTAACATTAGCCTTGCTGTCATTGGAAATATTAGCCAATCTCTCTCTAAAGAGTCTCCAGGTCTCCAGGCTGTTAGCCTAGTGGAAATTTTGTGGACCCAGAAACATTGAGTAAATCACCTGTTCACTACTAGTACATTTTGGTTGGCATCATGAAGGGGTAATCAGGATATCAGTGAACCGCCCTCCTCCTAGGTTATGAAGTAGTTGTGACTTTGGCAGATGGCCAGTGTATTTGGACCCAAGGCATTAAGGGAAAACTTTTGTACCCCTGAAGCCACATCTTTTCTGAAAGTATACAGCCACAGGGAATCATAAAATATACATTGAGCCGGGTCCCACCTTCCGTATCTCCTTCCTACCTATGTATATAACAATGCGTATTAGTAGTACAAGTCTTGTACAAGTTGAGGTTTTATTATTGAAATGTCTATAGACCCAGTAGATCAAATTAAGCTTGGTTGGTATAAATTGCATATTAGAGAATGTAAACTTTTTATCATTATTTAATTATCACGTAAAAGGATAAGAAAGATGCCCATAATGCACTGCATATTCCATATACAAAACAATACAAAACAAGCCTGAATGCCATGCCCTTTCTTAATGCTTACTGTTTTTGCCTAATTAATGCTTATATATTCCACTATTATCATAGTCATAGCTAAATATTCTTATTAAGCTGTTGGAGGAGTACAGCCCTTCTTAGACCAAACCTTCCAAGTTCACTCTATTCACTCTGAACAATACCACTCTGTGGAACACCACCGAAGAACTAGTTAGTGCTGAATAACAGATTGAGCATCTCGTCATGACCATCGTTGCGGTCATCGAGTGGTAACCCCCACGTTATTTGAACACTACAGAGACACACTGGCTCTGAGCTGGTTGAGCAAGGAGAGAAGTGAACGCTCACAGATAACTGTGAGTGTACGGATCATTAGCTTCCTCCAGTCAGGCAGAGCTGGTCAGTGGTGCCCGCTCTCACATCTCTAGCCCTCCCTCCAGCACTTTATGGAATCATGCCTAAGTGGAAGGATGCTGATGGATGTGCACGCTTCAGGAACTGTGATTTTCAGTCAATCTCATCTGTGCTAGCCCCACATACTTATATTACAGTACCTATATACCTACCGGCCCTAAAATGTCACAAATACAGCAAAAGTACTGTTATATGAAGACTCCTCCCTAATCTGATCATATATCAGATGGATTGAACTCAACATTTGACTCACCATTGTGACTAATAATTATGATGCTAACGAACTGTGGACTAACTGACTAATAGACTGAGGACTAATGGATACTGGATTAAGCTATTCAGCCTATATACTCTCTACTGGAGTTTGGTGTTATCCTCAGTGTGATTTGTACAGGGCATGTATAATAATAGCGGCTCACTATCACTGGGCTGAGGGTGGTAGACAGCATGGGCTGATGTTAAAGGCACACTAGGCTGTTTTTAAGATTAGATCACTAGCTACTAGCATTGATTCACATGCAGGATAACCTTCCAAGAGGAAATGAAACCTAAACTTGATGAACTTGAAATTGCATTTATTACTGGCTTGTCAGTCAATGTAATACATGATAATGGTAATCGCTGGTTCCTATTTATCAATTTGCAGGTAAATTGACATGAGAACGACATGACATGAGACATGAGACATGAGCGCATAGAATTTGTTTTAGAAATGAGCGACCGTAGGGGGGCGCTCCAGAGATAAAAGTAATTGGTAGATCTCAGAAACATCCGGATTTTAGGTTAGCTGGCTAGTAGCAACCATGAGTAGTAGTGGTGAGAGTAGTAGTGGTTAGCTGGCTAGTAGCAACCATGAGTAGTAGTGGTGAGAGTAGTGGTGGTTAGCTGGCTAGTAGCAACCATGAGTAGTAGTGGT
>JAGFZM010001551.1:572126-610115 GCA_017657215.1 Limnothrissa miodon | reverse complement strand
CACACACACACACACACACAGACACACACACAAACACAAAGAAACACTCACAAACACACACAGGCACATGCACACTAACATACACACACACACACAAACACACACAAACACACAGGTACACTCACAAACACACATGGGCACACGCACACAAACATACATACAGTTTAGGCAGTACATGCACGGGCACACACAAAACACACACACACACACACACACCACAAGCACATTTTCACGCCTGAGAGAGCCTTGATGCCGCTGAAGAACTGCAAATTCTCCAACGCCTCCTCTGTTTATGATGTCTCATAAACAGACTTCCATGTTTATGTCACCGCGAGTCTGCATCATCTCGCCAAGGGCAGCACTTTTCCTGCATTAATTTAGTAATCTAGTAGTGTCACAAATATGTGTACTTGCACTTGATTACTTTTATTATTTTATAGTGTGCTTAAACACCAGACAAGCCAAGTGCAGCACTTTTCCTGCACTAATTTAGTAATCTAAAAGTGTCACAAATATGTCTACTTGCACTTGATTACTTTCATTATTTTATAGTGTGCTTAAACACCAGACAAGCCAAGTGTAGCACTTTTCCTGCACTCATTTAGTAATCTAGAAGTGTCACAAATATGTCTACTTGCACTTGATTACTTTTATTATTTTATAGTGTGCTTAAACACCAGACAAGCAGCATTATTATGAGGGATAAAACTGATGTTTTCTTTACGCTAAGATACTGTAGACAAGAGCAATGATGTTGTTCAGTAATATAATCACTGCAATCACCAGAACCAAGGACCATGATATGTCTGATACTAAAGCACAATAAACCTTCCATTGTTTGTTGGTTACCATGCCATTGAAGTAGATGTTTTTGAACCAATAGGCAGTCAGCACTCAGACCTGCCCCTCCTCCCTCCTTCTGTTAGCACAACTGTTGAATGTGTTGAGCAATGCCAGTCTAATGCACAGGACTAAAAAAATAACTGAGATAGGTTGACATCACATTGTGTGGCAGCAGCAGGTGACAGAACTGCCAGTACCAACACCTACACACACCCACATACCCCTACATACATACCTGCACACACACACACACACACACACGTTTGCTTCTTTGTAATTTTCTATCAAATATGTTAACAAAGTATGACATTTTCAGTTTAAACCCCAAGCAGAGGGGGTAATTAAAGTTGTACGTACGGGGGCTTTATTAGTAGCAGTTTCCCTAATAAATATAAGTATTTCTAAACACACCCTAGGGTGCGGCGGTGCTAACTGTAAACTTCTAAATAAAATGGACTATATTTATTACCCATTAAATGCAAGCCAGAGGCAATGCAAGACTGCTTTAAATAAATAAAGAGAGTGTTTATGGACGATGAATGGAAATGCATCGAGGTTTAGCAGACTGTGCTACGGGGCTCTGTCTTATGTTTTCGATAGCGTCCGCCAAGGAGCCGAAAAGTTCACTTCCTAATGCTGAGAGAGTCACTAATCCATATTAGTAGAGATTAACCTCAGATTATATTAATATGAATACGTGGTTTAGCAAACAGTTCTGCTTCGCTTGGCTTCAGTCTGGCAAGCTCATCTCCAACAACTGGGAATACAATCAACTGATACCCACAGCTACATACAACTCCTTTGAATACCATGCCACACTGGTGACAGCACCTGTCAAAATCTACCTGGTTGTCTTTTATCGCCCTCCTGGCCAACTAGGAGACTCTTAGACGAGTTTGATACACCACTCTCATCCATTCCTGAGCACGACTGCCCCTTGCTTGTCTTTGGCGATATGAATCTACATCTGGACAACCCAAGCTCTTCTGACTTCCTCTCACTCATCCATTCCTTTGATCTACAGCTGGTTCATAGTCCTCCAACTCACAAAGCAGGCAAGGTACTGGATCTTGTACTTGTCCGCAACTGCTCTACGGAATCCCTGACTATAACACCTCTGCACCTCTTGGACCACTTCTTCATTCAGTTCAGCTTACGCCTCCCTGTAGTATCTCAGACCGTCCCTCCTCTAGTATCGTTCCGCCGTAATCTCCGCAATCTCTCTCCCTCTCACTTTGCTTCTCTTGCTGCCTCTGCTCTTCCACCAGCATGTACATTCTCCTCACTTGAGGTCAATGATGCCACTGAGTCTCTGTGCTCTACCCTGAGGATGTGTCTTGATAGGCTATGTCCCCTATCCACCAAACCGGCTCGGCCCTCCCAACCGCATCCTTGGCTTGATGATTCCATCCGTCAACAGCGTACAAACCTCAGAGCTGCTGAAAGGCAATGGCGCAAATAAAGAAATCCTTCTGACTTAAACAGGTTCCAGGCACTGCTCTCTTCCTTCTCATCTGATATCACTGCTGCAAAGAAGGCTTTCTATAATGACAAAATTCAAAACGCCACGGAAACCAGGAGACTATTCTCAACCTTCAAAACTTTACTCAACCCCCCACCACCATCTCCTGCTACCAAGCTGACAGCTGATTCTTTTGCTTATTTCTTCAACGACAAAGTAGCTGCCATCAGTAGGCAGTTCTCTGAACCAACTGCAAAGGCTACAACTGGACCATATACTAGCGGAAGCACCTCCGATTGCAATAGTCCTGCCGCGACATTTCCTTCATTCAGACCCCTCACCGAAATGGATGTGTCCAAACTTCTCACTTGCAGCCGTCCTACAACGTGCCCTGTGGACCCGATTCCAACCAACCTCTTGCAATCCATTGCTCCAACTATCACACCAGCTATCACACATGTGATCAACACTTCATTATCAACAGGAATCTTCCCTTCTGCATTCAAGCATGCTCAGGTAACACCTCTACTCAAAAAACCCTCTCTTGCTCCCGACCAAGTAGGAAACTACAGGCCGGTCTCTCTCCTTCTGTTCCTTGCTAAAACTATTGAAAGGGCAGTATTCAAACAGATTACTGAATTCTTGAGCCAACAGAATCTACTCGACAACAACCAATCTGGCTTTAAGAGCTGCCACTCCACTGAAACAGCTCTACTATCTGTGGTTGAAGCCTTAAAAGAAGCCAGAGCGGAATCAAGGTCATCTGTACTCATCCTGCTCGACCTGTCAGCTGCGTTTGATACGGTAAACCACAGTATTCTATTGTCTATACTGTCAAACATGGGCATCAAGGGTGATGCATACTGCTGGTTCGAATCCTACCTCACTGGGCGACTGTTCAAAGTGTCCTGGCTAGGACACACCTCTGCGCCTTACCACTACTGGAGTACCCCAAGGATCTGTGTTGGGTCCCCTTCTTTTCTCCATCTATACCACTTCCTTGGGCCAAATCATCCGCCTGCACGGCTTCTCTTACCACTGCTATGCCGATGATACCCAGCTCTATCTGTCATTCTCACCCGATGACCCAACCATCCAAACGCGAATCTCGGATTGCCTCTCTGACATCTCTGCATGGATGCAAGACCATCATCTCCAGCTGAACCTCTCAAAAACCGAGCTGCTGGTCCTCCCAGCTAAACCAACTATTCACCACAACATTTGCATCAACTCTGCCTCCTTGTCTCTTGCTCCCTCACGGGTAGCCAGGAACCTAGGTGTTATGATTGACGACCAGCTAACCTTCAATGACCATGTTGCTTCTGTTGCCCGGGCCTGCCGCTTCGCACTATTCAATATCAAATAGATCAGGCCATACCTAAGGGTACGTTCACACTTAACGTCTTTTTCTGAGCTGCCGGCGTCTGTTTTACATTATAACCTATGGAGTAGACCGTGTTTTCAAAAAAGTTGCCGGCTTCTTTTAAAACGCGACCGCAACCGTCTTTTTTCTGCAGCTCGAAGTTGAGAAATGTTCAACTTCTGGCGGATAAACGCCTTACGTCAAGCTGTCTTTTTTACAGCTGACCAATCACAAGCGTTTTAATGAGACCTGTGGTTTCCCATGACAACAACAAAAAATGGAGAAGGTACCGGTGGAGAGACTCGTAGTTCTTGTTTCTGAACATAAGGAATTATATAAAATGACATCTAATACCACAATATCCATCACAAGGCGCCAGATAGGACTAGTCCTCGGGGTTTCAGGTAAGTTTATCATCTATTACTTCTTAACGAAACTATGTAGCAGTGTGTATCAGGCATAGCGTAGCTAACGTTAACGTTTAACCAGCGAACGTTAACGTTAACCAGCTAATATATAGGATCATTTTATAGCTGTGGCTGATAGCTGTTAACACATTTTAACTGTAGGCTAACTATTACCCAGGCAAAGCATGCCGTCAGAAATGGAAGTATTTGAGGGATAAATACAAACGGGAAAAGAGAGAAGAGAGAGAGAAAAAAAGTGGGTCAGATGGAGGCGTGAAACGGCCATGGAAATACATGGCAGTCATGTCTTTCTTGGATCCCCACATCCAGGACAGGCCCACTACTTCAAATTGGGAAACCCCACAGAGCATTTTAAATGCAATCTGTAACGGGCCTACAGAGGAAGCGAGTGAGTGAATATTATTAAGAACATAGGCAACATAAGATGTGACTAGACTATTATTATCATCATCTGCATCAGATGTACAAAATGGCCATTGTGGGTTTTACATGTAGCCTACAGCCTGGTATGATTGTTTGATGTTGCTTATATTTAATGTGTTTTCTTTTTTTTTCCCCAGAGTGCAATGGATGAGCCATTGACTTGGCGTCCACCGAGCCCTGGTGCACAACATCAGCCACCACCCCAGCCACACCCTACAACACCAGTTAGACCATTATTAGCACAAACACATCGGGGAAGAAGGAGGGAGACAGTACCAAGTCTCTCCAACTACCAACAGCAGGTGCTCCAGGCTATTCGAGAGGATATTGATGAGCATCAACATTTTCTTTTAAGTTTTGCGCCAGCACTGAGGAGGCTTGAGCCTCGCAAACAAGCCATGGCGAGGATGAGGATGCAGACTTTGTTTTTTGATTTGGAATTTGGGGAATAGTTATTATTTGTTATTTTTAGTTTTAGAATATTTACAATGTTAGTCTAATAATAAAATGTGAAATTACTATATATCCGTATAATATATATTTGTGCTTAATTTTTGTTCTTTAAGGTATGGAAATCATTTTGTAAACAAGAATTCTACAAATTACAGATAAATAGAAATTTATTGTGATAACAATCCTAGAAGGCCATGGATGATAAGAAAGGGTGGGCTTGTAGCTCTCAGTGGATGC
This sequence comes from Limnothrissa miodon, assembly GCA_017657215.1. Taxonomy (NCBI): domain Eukaryota; kingdom Metazoa; phylum Chordata; class Actinopteri; order Clupeiformes; family Clupeidae; genus Limnothrissa; species Limnothrissa miodon. The sequence goes on along the minus strand of JAGFZM010001551.1, from coordinate 604,906 downwards.
TCTGTAGGTAGCCTACAGCCTGTGTGCATATCTGAACCCCTGTGACCTGCAGAAAAGGGGGGAAAAGATTAAAATAGAGTACAGGGTACAGTTTGTACATAAACATGCAAACACAAAGTAAAAATGTTACTTTAACAGCTTTTACTTGGAACAGAGTGCAATACAAAAGCTTTATTTTGTGTTTTAATCAGATTTTAAGCAGAGGTTTTGGGTAGCTCTTAAAAGAGCTGTTGATTTTGACAAATGCTTCTCCATCACTGTAAGCAGCGATCCTGCCAATGAACTTGGCCAGCTGGAGACATGAAGTACCCAGCAAACGTATCCCTCACAGCTACAGCTTCTCTGCTGGCGTTGTTGGTGCCAAGGCGGGGTGCATTCTGCATGGCTAAAGATGGCTCTGTTGGTAAAGCTCTCTGTAAAGCTGCAGTGGGTGCCATTTTGCCGTCCCTTAAGAAATTGTGTAGAACGCAGGTGGCCTTCACAATATTCTCTGCCACCCCTGGAGACACACCCATCGCACTGCGGTAAACTCTCCACTGTGCAGAAAGTATACCGAATGCACACTCCACCATTCTCCGAGCATGGGAGAGATGCAAATTAAAAACTCTCTTTTCTCCAGTGTTGTGGCCAGGGTAAGGGCAGAGGATGTTACGGCGGAGTGGGAATGCCTCATCTGCAATAAACACATACGGCATGGTTCCAAGATGCTCTGCTCCAGGGAGAGGGGAGGGTTCAGGTAATGTCAGGGTACCCTGGCGCAAGGCAGACCCAAAGACAGAGGCAGCCAGTGTCCCCCCATCACTATTTCTGCCATATGTGCCTATGTCTACAACCCTGAAGCGGTACCTGGCATCAACAACTGCAAGGAGAACTATTGAAAATGTCCCTTTGTAGTTGTAATATAGGGACCCGCTGCATGGAGGGGCTACAAAAACAACATGCTTCCCATCTATTGCTCCAAGGCAGTTGGGGAAATCCCAAAGATGATGGAAGTCAGCAGCTATCTTCCTCCACTCTGCTGCATCAGGCACACGCATGTAGTCTGCTAGGAGACAGTTCCAGATGGCCTCACACACCTCCCTGACAATTCCTGACACAGTACTGATACCTACCCTGAAGGAAAAGGCGATACTGCGAAAAGAATTGCCTGTGGCCAGGTACCTTTAAAACAGAGGAGACATTTTAAGAGAAAATATTTTAATATTATGATTTTTATGTTCACATAAACTTTTCATAGCCTAGTTGTGGCAGGGTTGCCACTTGTAAGACTTTTGGTAGCCAGGGGCAACGGGGCAACTGTCAAGTGTTGAGCCCTGCCACGATGTGTAAGTGTCTATTTCAAACAGTAGCAAGCATGACACTTAGTTGGACACTCACCTCAAGCAAATGCAGAGCCGGTCATCTGGACTGATGGTCTCTCTGAATGTTGTTTCATTTTTTGCAATGACGGGTGCAATCATTTGGAGCAGTTCTTCAAACTGATTCGGATTCAGTCTGAAATACTCCACAAACCGACCACTACTCAAACGGAGTTCACGTACTAAATGATGGTATGTACCATACTGCCCTCTTTCCCGTATTATGTCATCTACCCATATACGTTTAGGTAGATGAACATTTTCCTCCAAGTCAAACATCAAAGCAATAGCTAACGCCCATTTTCTCTTCCGCGACATTTTGTATCCGTTGTAGGCTACTTTCTACCGGCTTTGTACTTTGTATCCGCGACGTAACGTTACTATCACAAAAGACGCTTCCGGCTGCTTTTTTGGAAAAACGCTGGCAGATTTTTTTTTACACGTGAAAAAAACGGTCTGCACAACTTCTTTTGTCAAAAAAAGACGCTTAGTGTGAACGTACCCTAACTCAACAAGCCTCCCAATTGCTTGTTCAAACTATGGTCCTCTCACGCCTTGACTACTGCAATGACCTTCTGGCAGGACTTCCTGCCTGTGCCGTCAAGCCACTTCAGATGATCCAAAATGCTGCGGCGCGTCTCATCTTCAATCAGCCGAAGAGGACGCATGTCACCCCTCTGCTAATCGAGCTCCACTGGTTGCCTCTGGCGGCTCGCATCAAATTCAAATCACTGATGCTGACTTACAAAGTGCCTAGAGGATCTGCCCCTTTTTATCTAAGCACTCTCATAAAAGCTCAAGCTACCCCCCGAGAACTCCGGTCCTCCAATGACTGTCGACTGGCAGTCCCGACACCTCGCCTAAGGCAATCCAGACTCTTCTCATGTGTCGTCCCACGCTGGTGGAATGACCTACCAAAAACAATCAGAACAGGGCCATCTCTGGAGGCCTTCAAAAAGCTCTTAAAGACCCAGCTATTCAGAGAACATCTTCTATCCTAGCACTAAAATGAACTGAAGCACTATCCCCTAGCACTATGCTCCTTAAGGTTTCTGCTATGTAGCTTGATTGTTATCCTCGTTTTGTAAGTTGCTTTGGAAAAAAGCGTCTGCTAAATGCATAAATGTAAATGTAAATTTAAAGCCAATATTTCAACATTTTTGTCTCGATAACGTCAAACTTGTAAGACAAAATAACATATCTACAGAGTTTGAAGCATGGTGCAAAAAATAGACCACATAAATAAAAGCAGTGAGTTGATGACACTCGTGGGCTGCGTCTTCCTCCGATGAACAAAGAGGTCACGCTCACAGTGCACCGGGGTTGATTGACACACAAATGCACATCTCAGGTAGAGAAGGTACCCAAGCAGAATACATTTCCTTTGACCTAGATATCTTGGAGGAGAGGGAAAAAAAACGAGAGAGAAAGAGAAGCAGGATGGAGAGAGAGAGACTAAAAAAGAAAGGAGGATGGGGGGAGGGGTAGAGCTAGTGAGGCTATCTATTGCTCTGCTCCCTGGCCTCTCTCCGCGATTCGTGGTGTGTCATGTGATCATTAGTGCGCCTGTGTGTGTGTGTGTGTGGCACGCCTCGGGGGAGCCACCTTTGATGCCAGCGCTTGCTGGAGACTGACTGGGGGAGCAGAGACGTGATGGCTCCAATCCTGCCATGCCAAAATGCCCATTTTATGCCATGAAAGAGTGGGCGCCCTACTCCCACTCCGCCAACAATCCACCCCCAACCCCCCACCCCGCCCCGGACGTCTGCGCCGCCCGACGTACAGCTACACAGTCCATGACATATCTGACAGTGTCAGAGAGCAGCAAAAGTGAGAGAGAAAGAGAGAGAGGGGGAGAGGAGGAAGGGAATGGGAGGGAGAGAGAGAGAAAGAATGGGGGGTGTTAACATCTCATGCCAGCTTCTTTCCCAAGTGTGGAAAGGGTCACTGATTGAGTCCAGAATGTTTTGATTCTGTTCCAAGGGGGGGAGAGTGTATGCGCACACACACACACACACACAATGTGTCCCTAAACATACAGTCGATACACAGTCTTTCTTGTGCTTTTTTGTGTTTTGTTTTGCAATGCACATTCACCTTATTTCCATGTCAAATAGAATGGAATGTTTTACCAGCAGTGATGTCAGTGATGGCCTTTGTTAGATATAGACCGTTGCCGTGGCAAAAACAAAAACGTTGCCAAAACACTATTTCGTTCCCAAACTAGCTTCAGACTGTATAATGCAGTCTATGAGATTAACAGAAGCCCTTGTCAGAACCTGTTTTATAGGTTTTGTGCTATGCCGTTACCAATAAAACTCTCTTGAAGCGGGCTAAAGTCCTCTCTGATATTTCTATATTGTAATGAATGCCTTCTTAAATGTCAAATCAATCATTTTTGTGCTTATTACTGTCCATAGTAATTTATGGGCTTGGCTATCTAGGTCAATCTTGAACATTCAGGGATTCAAGGACTCAAGGAAGGTTTATTGTCACATGCATACATTTGCGGTGTAAAAATGCAGTGAAATTATGTGTGTTGTCAGTCTAAGAGTTGGGGGGGGGTAGAGGTTGCTATATAAAGGTCATGAATGGTCTGGAGAAAGGAAAAGCCTATGAGGGGTAAATTAACCCTACCCCCACACATTAACAAGCAGCATCCAAGAGCATTAAACACTGACATTGTTTTTTATTCTTCCCCTGGCTCTATATAGTATTTAGATGCAAATCCAAAGTCCATTTTTTCCAAATGTGCCATAAAATTGTTTTGGGCAACTTTATTTGAGGGGATCTTCATATGGGCCACACAAGCCTGTTATAACACCCATCATAATACCGGTATACAGTATATGTGTATTGTATATATTCATATAGCCACCCCATCCTCTAATTGTTCCCCCCACACACACCCATTACTTGCCCCATTGCCCCATTCTACACCCCCTCTCTTCTTTATTCTCAATAGACAGATGTCATTTCACTGCATTTTTCACATGTATAAAACATATGAATGTGACAATGAAATTCCTTGGTGCCTTGATATCACAAACAGTGATGACATCTCACTCGTGTTTATGGCTGTTAACGTTATCTGTTCAAAAAGTGCCAGTACTGAGTGTAAGAAACCTATCATTGAAGTCTCAAAATGCCTCAACTCAAACTGCTGTATTCCTATTGCCTTGATCTCTTTCTCAGAGTGTGTGTGTGTTCCCCCTTCAGACTGGGGGCAGTTGTGGGTGAGCAGACATAGCCGTGTGTGTGTGTGTGTGTGTGGGATTGCTGATTATTAATTCCTGGAGTGGGAGACACTCAGACACAGGGTGGCATTTTAAAAAGCCGGAGGAAGCACACAATGACCCGACTGCAGGTCTGCTGGTGGAGATTAGCACTGGACGGCCCAGAGAAAAGCCTTCACGGCCGGAGAGAAAGAGCACTTGACTCATTCTCCCACCCCCTCTCTCCTCCGCTCTCCAGCCCTCTGTCTCTATCGCTTTCCCTCCTTTGCCTGTTCCCACCCTACCCCTCTCTCTCTCTCTCCATCCCTCTCTCTTTCTCTATCTCTTTTTTCCCCTCAACCAAGTCTCTCTTTCTCTCTATCTGGTCCCTCCTCTGTTTTCTCTCTTTCCCCAGACAGTTCTTCACTGTGTCTCACACATTTTCTTCTGTGCCCCTACCCTCCCTCCCTTTCTTTCTCTCTCTCCCTCCCTCCCTTTCTCTTTCTTTCTCTCCCTCTTTCTCAGTCTGTGCATACACTCTGTGTCCCAGTGCCACAAGACTGGCTGCTTTCCAGCTCTACATCTTAGCATCTCTCAGTCTCGTCTCCCTTTTGTCTCTCTCTCTCTTTCTCTCTCTCTCTCTCTCGCTGTCTCATTCTCTCTTTTTTGTCATCTCTTCCCTTCACATCTCTAGATTTTCAGACAATGCTGCTCTTTCTCTCTCTCTCCCTCTCTTCTTCCCTCGCCACTACTCTTTTTCATCAGTCTATGTTCTTCATCTCTTCCTCCCTCCCTCTATCCCCCTCTCATTCTCAGTCTTCAGGGTAGCCTGTGTTTTCTCTGTCTCTGTCTCTCTCTCTCACTCTCTCTTTCTCTCTATCTTTCTCTCCCTCTCTCTATCCCCTTCTCATTCTCAGTCTTTAGGTTAGCCTATGATCTCTCTCTCTCACTCTCTCTTTCTCTCCCTCTCTCTGTTCTCATTCTCAGTCTTTAGGTTAGCCTATGTTCTCTCTCCCTCTCTCTCTCTCTCTATCCTCCTTTCATTCTGAGTCTTTAAGTTAGAGTGAGTTAGGGCCAGTCAGTCACTCATCATTATAAGGGCCTGTGTTCCACATGCTCTAGTTACTCAGGGCCGACATGTACCTACCGCTCCTCTCCCCCTCCCTCTCCTCTCCCCTCCCTCTCTTCACCCATCATTTTTCTCCTGCCATCCTTTTTTTTTTGTTCTGTCAGATGCATGGGATAACACGGCCCTTGGTCTACTCCATTCATTCTTTCCTCTCTCTTTCTCCCTCTCTCCTTCACTCTCACTCACACACTTCTTTTCTCTCCTTGATAATTTCGCTTCCATGTCTCCATTCTGTTTCTGCACTCTTAAGGGTTTTCATTCTCTCTCTCTCTCTCTCTCTCTCTCTATCAAACTCATCTTCTTTCTCTCTCTGTCCGTCTGTTCAGTCCTACTTTGACACGTCTACCCTGGTGTGTGTGTGTGTGTGTGTGTGCGCATGTTCACTGCTGTTCACTATGTGTCTCCATCACTATCTCCATGTATCAATCAGTCTGCTGACCAAAGAAACAACAGTCTGAATCTCTAATCTCTTACACACTGCATGCTAGCTCTGCCTTTTCTGCTTTAGTGTGTGTGTGTGTGTGTGTGTGTTGGGTCCATTTACTAAATGTTTCAAGATATCATTAGTATATTAGGATAAGGCATATTAGGATAGGATTACATAGGATTCTGTGAAAAAATAGTCTGATCAATCTAGTGTGAATGTGTGTGTGTGTGTGTGTGTACTTTATCCTAGACAGAATTCTGGGTATTCACTCTGGGAAACTTGTGTAATGTCTGATTTGTTTTTATTTTTAAATCCTTTCAACATCAACACATACTGTGAATCTCTACATGGATGTCTGCTAGTACTCTCTCTCTCTCTCTCTCTCTCTCTCACACACACACACACACTCACAGTTCTTACAATGGCAGAAAATGAGGTGTTTAAAAATAAAACAGAGTAAGGGATGAGATGGAAATGTAGCACATCTTTACCGGTCTGTGTGAAACACACAACTGAACAGTCTGTCTCTGACACACATTCTCATGTTCCCAGGAGTTCACACACACATATACACACACATTCTCTTTCTCTCTCTCATACACACAAACACACACACACACACACACACACACACAAAGAGACATGTGTGAACAGAGCATGAGAGAGACACACTAAATGTGGGTTTGTGCACTCCCAGTGAGTGCAAACAAGGATCGAAAAACCAGCACTGACACACTGCTCCTGGCGGGACCTTTTGCTGGCCAACTCCAAACACACACACACACACACACACACACACACACACACACACACAGACACACTGGTTTGTCTATTTTCACAGCAAGCCTCAGTGACCTCCAGGTTCCCCCATGTCGGACTAAGGAGAGACAAAGTATCGGAAACCACAGGCGACACAGATAACACAAAAGCATCTTCAGGAGTAGGGTGGAGCAGCAGGGGAAGAGGGAGAAGGAGGGAGGGAGATAGAGAGAGAGAGGGAGAGAGAGAGAGAGGGAGAGAGAGGAAGAGAGAGAAGCACATTCCGCTGTGTACCACAGGCGACACAAGGATAACACAGTAGGATCTTCAGGGAAAGGGTGGAGCGGTAGAAAGAGAGGGAGGGAGGAAGAGAGGGAGAGAGAGAGAGTGAAGGAGGGGAGGACGGGTAACGACAGAAAGACAAATCGAGCAGGAGTGCCACAAAGCCACAAAATCTCACAGACAATCGTTGGGCACTATTTTTATTCACTACATCTAGGCACTGGTTACTGCCTAGGCATGGAGGCACACATCAATTAGCCAACGCACCAAAGGAGAAATAAAGTAAATGAAATGATGACATACCAGCACAGACACGCACACACACACACACACACATACCAGCAACCCAACACACACCATCGCACACACACACACACACACCAGCACACATGCACACTCACACACACATGCACACCAGCATACACACGCTCACACACACACACAGGCACACACGCGGAGACTAGGAGGTTAGAAGTTCAGACCTCTTTAGCATGGAAAGCATATGCATATGGGTCACATGATAAAAAATGGGGAAAGGGAATGGCCTCAATAAGACAAAGCTAATGAAAAAAAGCTAATGCGCTAGAAGCAAAACAGGAGCGTGCGTCACCTCCGAGCAAGGACAAGGGAGAGAGAGAGAGGGATGGAGGGGGGGAAAGACTGAAGTCACAAGGCCAAGTGCCCATGCAAGGCCGTTTAAGATCATTTATTTCCATTAGCTTACCAGGAGCTCTCAGTAATAGCCAACTTTCTTTCTTCCTTCCCCCACAACCACCACCTTCTTCCCTCTTCAACAGCAACACTCAAATTTGACCAAGTTTTTGACCCAGCCATTCTTCACAAGGTCACCTGCTTCAGGCAGAGTGGACTGGGGAGAAGAAGGGAGGAGGTGTGTGTGTGTGTGTGTGTGTGTGTGTGTGTGTGTGGGTGGGTGGGGGTGTGTGAAGGAGAGAGAGACAAGAAAGGGGAGCAGAGAGTAGAAAAAGAAAGGGAAGAAAAATGGAAAGAAGGAAGGAGGTTGAAAGGAGGGGAGGTGAAACACAAATGAAATTGCAATTCAGGAGAGACCCGGGGTGCTCGGTGGGAAGTTTCTGGAACAGTCAATTCATCTGCGCAGGAAAGAAAGAGAGAAGGCAAAGAAGAAGAAGGGGAGAGAGAGAGAGAGAGAGGGGAAAAAAAAGACTGCCCATAAATTCACTTGGCCTCTCACGCCTCGCCCTCTCTTAGAATTCTGAACGGGGCAGACAGTCATTGTGAGGAGGAAGATAAGAGACGGGTGAGGCAAGGAAAGAGTGCAGAAGAAAGTAGCACGAAAGAAAGAAAACAACAAAAGAAAGAGGAGTAGAGGATGCTTGGTGAAGTTTGGTCTTAATGAAAAAGTTTCTGCTTCATGGAGAAGTCTACTTTTTTTTTTGTCTTTATGTTTTCTGGAAGCTTCCCTCCAAGAATCTTCTTCTTGTTACAGTAACACGTGCATTCACCTCACTCCTCTTTGCCAGGTGATTTGGCAGTCTCCTGCGGACTCCGTCTCCTGCCTTTTGCAAAGCAAGAGCATGGGCTTATGTCAGTCTTTCTGCTGCATAGCCCAGTTGTACATCTCTTCATGCATAACTGTCCTAGCAGGGGGAAGGTGGGGTCCAATTTTCATCTGCCTCGACTGTTTGCAAAGAGGTACAGGCAGGAACTAGATGATTCAACGACCAGAAAGGAGGAACATCTCAGTTTTCTGTCCATCCACTATAGCCTGTTGACAATGTGAACAACAATACATGGATTCACAGAAATCTAATGTGTGGAATCTCATTGTTGTAAACAAAAAAAAAAAATTGTAAAAAAAAAAATCAGAAAATTTGTTTTCATTCCATTCCACTGTTCCTGCTTTTATCAGGCTTGGCTGAGGTAGGCCAAGGCAATATTTATTTGTTCACATTATAACACATTTCATACACAAGGCAGCTCAATGCACATCACAAAGAGGAAAGAAAAAGTAAAATAAAAACAGAGACTGGAACCAAAATATGACATAATATTACAAATACAGGAATTATTTTACATTTATAAATTAATGAATATAAATCGATAAATGAGATAATAGGTGATTTTGAATTAAGATAAAAAATATAAAGAAATAAACGGGCTAACAAACACGGAATCAATATATAATTTTACATGTAGATAATAGAAAGTATATCAAGTACATTTAAGAGTAGCATCAACATTGGATCAAGGATTTTATTACATTGAAATACTATAATATAATAAATATTATATAATAAAATATGTAGTGAACTTGCATAAATCAGAGCATTACCTTAGTTAAAAAGGAAAAAGAAAGTAAACAAATGAAAGGAATCACAAAAGCGAATAGGCATTAGTCTATATGGGTTCAGGACGTTGACTTCAGCACCTTCCAGAGATTGTGACTTGGGAGGGAGGAGTAACTATGTGACTATATCAGTCAAGGTGGTTATGGATGTGGCATCGATTGTCCCGCCCGTGTGAGAGTAAGACTTCCTCAGAGATCACTGCACAGCAACCAAAATAATCTGTAGGCCTATGCATCTACCTTCCTCTCCACCTGCCCATCCCAATGTAGCCCTCTCCGGCCCCTGGCCCCCACCCCATGAGTGAGTGGTGCACCCAAGCACACTGCCACCGCCGTGGACATCTCACCTTTACAGCCTCGAGCTCCAATTCATTCCTGTTTGTATCTGCCCAATCTCTGCAGAAGAAGGCTCTGCAGATGAAAGCAGTCAGTGGAGCTAGAGCTTTATCTGGTGGGCAAATTTGCAGATTAGTATAGGAGTACTATATGTGAAAAAATAGCAGAGGGTGAAAATAAATATCGGAACTGTAGTATCAGGCTACCATTGGGCAGCACCATCACCATAGCAACCTTTAGCGTTGTCTTTATCTGTGAAGTTAAGGTGTTAGCATATGAACTTCTGCCATTAACAGTGACTGTAATACAGTAGGTTAGTGTCTGTGGATGGCATCGATAAGTCAAAAAACAAGTAGGGAGGACTCAACCTTTCTCACTGACTTTGCCTTGTCTCACATAATTTCACTTAACAATTGATTTTAAACCTAAGAAATAATCAACATTCATGGTCAAACAATGTGTTCGGTCACTCAAACATTTGGGTCTCAATTTGTCATATAAAAATTTACCAGATAAGGCCTTTTGTTGTACATTAAATTACTCACACATTCTGTAAAGACAACACATTTGGCAGATTGCTTCTGTTGTCAAAGGCTACACTCCTGTACCCTGAACTGGCATTAAGCAACTTTTAATTCTTGGTGTTGGACTGGTGCCAGTGCAATTATTGACTGCGGGTCGTTAGGTTGACTTGTTTACATGCACACAGTGACTGCAGGTTAAAGCCCTCATTGCATTCACTGTATGCAAAACACGGTCACAAAGGTTCATGTGATAAAAACCAGTGCAAAAATGACACACATTCATTCAAATGTTTTTAAAATAAAACAAATGAGAGTATGTTAATGTATGTAATGTGTATATGCGATGCAGGGATGTGAGGTAGTGAACAATAAAGAATAGTAGAAGCGGCCATTGCAGGAATGTGTTAGTGTAACAAAAAGAGATGCTCTACATTCTGAGGGATGATACTCTATGATGTTCTAGCTCTAGGCCTAGTTAGGTAATAACCCCACACAGAATACGAGCATGTTTGATTATTATGGATGAAGCGGATTAGCGTCAGATGCAAATCCAGGCTAGTGGGCTGCCTCCCGAGGCCAGGCCTGCCTGTCTGAGCTTTCATTGCTACTTCATTTTGAGGTGTGTGTGTGCATGTGTGTGTGTGTGTAAGTGTGTGTGTGCACGTGTGTGTGTGCACGTGTGTGTGTGTGTGTGTGTGTGTGTGTGACTATGTGTATGTGTGACTCTCCAAAATTTCGCCCCACTCCCCTCCTCTCTCCTCTCCTCTGCAAGCTTACCCCCTGGGATCTTTGTAACAAAGTACTAATTTGCTTCTTTTCTCAATCGGCGCCTTGGCCGTGTCCTGAAATCAATGCCTCGTCTGCTCTGGCTGGTCTCGGGTGAGCGTTTGCCTCCTCCAATCGGCCCGCTGGTGCTTGTTTCTCCTTGGCGCGCCTCTGTCGGAGACGTTTGATTGATCTGGGGCCTCCTGGAGTCCCTGTGTGGATGCGACACCTCCAGCGAGAGCACACATCATTTCAAAACGGCCTCCTCTTGTATTCATTTGTCAGAGACTGGTCTCACTGAATACTGAAATCCCAATATTGGCGTTAGTTCATGATGATCTTTGAGGTATTCTCAATAGGCCTGCTGAAGATGCTCTCACAAAGCATAATCCCTTAGCACACCAGTTACTTGTGACTGTGGTACAATAAAAGCTCATAAAGGGATAGTAATAGTGATATATAGATAGATAGATTGATATAGATATAGATGTGATTCATATAAAGACAATGTACTACTCTGGTCATGGTATAGTGTGATATAATGTATTAACCAGTACATGGTATGGTATTTTGCTGGCCTTATGGACATAACCAAAGTAATACATTTTCTGTCTAACCGCCCTACTGTTTATGTTAAAACTGATTCTGATTTGTCTGTATAGAAGCACCGTATTTAAGAAGTGATTTTAATTCACCCAATAGTGTGTGGATGAGCCTCCTGGGGGAGCAGGGAGAAATAAGGATGGAGCAAAACAATACAAGCCTGAAATTTCCCTTTGTTTGCCTTTGTGCCATTTTCAATGGCTGCTTGTGCTGAGAGACGAGAATTTCTCCTCTTACGAAGATCTCTGTTGACAGATACCATGCTGAGCGTGTGTGTATGTGTGTGTGTGTGTGTGTGTGTGTGCGTGTGTTAAGGGAAAGGAAACTACAACAGGTGAGATAACAAAGAGATAAAGATAAAGATTTGATGGTGATCTAAACCGAGAAGTGATTCACCACTATTCCAAGCATGAATGCCTTCAAAACAACTTCTGCAAGAGATATGACAGCATTGCACATCTATAATTATTCACATATTCACATTCACTCTCTCTCACTCACTCACACATACACTCTCTCACACACACATATACACACTTTTTCATTGCATCAGCACAACCCAATCACCACACAGGCCTTGCCAATAGAAAATGCCAATAAGCAGTAGGGCCATGAGGAATGTAGTGAAATTACCCTGAGATGGGTCTAGCAGGCACAGTCAGCCTTATCTGGGGTGCTGGGCTAGCACACCTCTGGCACGGTGCAAAGGATGATGGGATGGGAGTTTGAGGGAGGGAGTGGGGGTGATGGGGTGGGGTGGGCAGGGGAACTTGTCTGGTTGATTTGGTCCATTAATACCATTATAAACACACACATACACACACACACACACACAAGCACACACACACACACACAAGCACACACACACACACACACACACACACACACACACACACACACAGTGAGTGAAAGCGCGAGAAGTTATGTCCAAAACAGCTTAACGTAAGTCAGGTCACTATCTGTCCAAGGTGAAAGACGCAGGGTTTTGCTGAACTGAAAACTAAATACATTTGTCATCAATACACAAGTTTTTCTTTTCTTTTCTTTTTTTAGTATCTTATTCATTCTTACTGTACCTTTAAAAATGATTTTAGACACTGACTTGGTTCCCAAGTCTGAACCTTAACTGCGGCTGTAATCTTTGAGAAAGTCTGTACGAGTCCACCCAGGAGATTACAAAAACCTGCTAGTACATAAACCATTCTTGGCAGAAGCTGATCCATTGCTCATGCCTCCCACACCTCCATGTCAGTACAAATAATTTACAAAGCCACAAAAGACTGTGCTGGGCCAGGAGAGAGAGAGAGAGAGAGAGAGAGAGAGAGAGAGAGAGAGAGAGAGAGAGAAACACGAACATGTTTATGTTGTACAGAGAAGGCTTTTATACCGTAGCTGTCAATGGACATAGTTCCTCCTCAATTTCTACTCCAGCGCGCTTTCCTAAATATCACTAAAGGTCACCACTGAGCGGGAAAGGAGTGTTGAGGGTCTGAGCCATGGATGCATGAAATGGACGTGCGAATACAACAACAATGTGAGGCTTGCAATAATGTCAAGCTTACTTGACCTCCCAAACCTCATGTTAACAGCTGCATTCAGTTTGATCTCAACAACAGGCAACCACCACAGCTGACACCTATGGCAGAATATGGGGATTCACAAATATATTTCTGTATGAACAAAATACTGATAATGTGAAATGCTACGTTTGTGTGTGTGTGAGTATGTGTGAATGTGTCACAGCTTTCTCCTATAGCAGAATATAAACAAAATACTGATATTGATGATGTTAAAGGCTGCAAGTGTATGTATGTGTGTGTGTGTGTGTTCGTGTCTGTGTGTTTGTGCATGTGTGCATGCCTGTCTGTGTGTGTGTATGCATGCATGCCTGTGTGTGTTTGTGTGCAATGTGTCTATGTGTGCATGCCTGTGTGTGCGCATGTCTGTGTGTTTGTGCATGTGTGCATGCCTGTGTGTGTGTGTGTGTGAATGTGTGTGTATGCACGCATGCCTGTGTGTGCGTGCGTGCGTGTCCGTGTGCAAGTGTTCCTAGAGACTGCCTCTCGGCACCAGTGCAGCTCACCCACTCTAAATGCTGATAGTGCGGACCTCCACAGATGAGCTGAGTTGATCTAATGATGCTGAAGAGGCTCCAGTATGTGCTGCTTCAGATTGCTGCTCCACTTTTCTCATGCCTCACTGAACGCTCAAGGACCCTGGTTCCTCACAGCTGTACAACCTCACACTTTGCTAAAGCAGGCATAAAGTGCTGGACTTTTCTATGATTCAGCCTGCAAATTTTTTTAGGACTTAATTTAGCAGTTCCCGGTCAAAGACAAGAGTTTGGACTCCTGATCTAAGTCGAGGGGGGCCGGCGATAGTGAGAAACTCCAAAACTTCCCTTTTTACACCTAATTGGAACATTGTAAGTTGGAGAGCGGACAAACAAATGGGAACGCTGAGAAGTGGGACTCTGTCAGCCTCCACGCCGGGGCCAGGCAGAGTGTGCTTCAAGTGTGTTCATAAGGAGGAATCTCATTTACAGCAACTTTTACACATTTTTCTACCTGTGACAGTTGCACTGACCACTGAATTATGCTGGAGATAAAACTTTAGGAGTTTATTGAATAATAATCCAGGGAGGGGTAGCATGTTTCGAGAACTTTTGAATACTGTTTTTTTTTTGTAATGGCTTACACACCATTTTAAAAAATGTTTTTTTTATTCATTACAGTTTTCCTCCTTGCCTGAACCTTATAGACACATGCTTAACCAATTAGTCCTCAAGGAGTGTTGTTCGTACCTTACAGTAGCATATGTGCTAGTGAGTCAGTATTTACACACATGATGAGTGACTATGAAGCACTGAGAAATATGTGTGTGTTTGCACACATGAGGAATGACTATGATGCATGAGGGAATAAGTGTTTGTGTGCGCAAAAAGGCTGAAAGAATTAGAACAAATTTAAAACTAATTTTTGAAACAATATATAGTTTAACATTTTGCAGTTTTGTTATGCAGATTTGATGTCAAAGTGCAATGATTCAGAAACAGAAAGCAGTAAAAAAAAAAAACTGTAATATGCTCTGCACTTACTGTATCTGGTGACAGATTTACACCCTTTGCACCTGTCATAAAGTTGTAAGCTGTGCAAGTAGAGAAAGGTCTATCATGGCGGAGTCAGCAAGCTTAAATTATGATCAACCTGACACACATCTAAAGTAGTCAGACCTTTCCCTGCTATGGTACTGTAAATGACAAGCTCTAAAGATGTCACATTCTTGTGCAGTCAACTGCTGCATTCCTATGGAACTCCAAAAGAATGGGGTGGTGGTGGTGCTTTGAAAAACTCCACCCACGTTAGAATCTTAATTTAGCTCTTCTTGTCAGATGTGCCACAGGTGTGTACTGATCAAACACAGTAACAACACAGCTTCTAGAAGGATGACAAGAAAAGGAAGAGCATCCAAGCGACAAACTGTGTGTGTGTGTGTGTGTGTGTATGTTTGTGGGAGAGATAAAGACAGACAGAAAGGCAGCCACTAAATACAAAGGGAGACAGAGAGAGAGAGAGAGAGAGAGAGTCTACTCTGATGTCTATGTGTCTGTGCGTGTGTGTGTGTATGTGTGTGTGTGTACAGTAATACAAGAGAATGTTTTCACTATGTGTGTCTGTGTGGGTGACTGAGAGAAAAAACGAGAGTCTGATGTTTATGAGTGTGGGTGTGTGTATATTCTGTTTTCTGTGTGTGTGTGTGTGTGAGTGTGTATATGTCTCTGTGAATGAGAGAAAAGAGAGAGAAAGAGAAAGTGTCTAATGTCTGTGCTGCTTCCTTTTGCTCCTCAGAGCTAATTTGGAAGTGCTGCGACGAGATGGGGTTGGAACGGGAGTCATAATTGTGGTTCCCCGCATTCCTGAGGCTTGCCAGGCTGACAGTTGCCACGTCAGGCTTTTTTCTGAAGCCACACCATTAACTTCAGTCCCTGCCAGCGGGCCTCTCCACGCGCTTGGAGGCCATCTCAATGGGAGACTTGAACAGTAGCCAAGTGTGCACCCATTCAGGCAGTGTAAGATATTATAGTACAGCGTGTGTGAAGAGGGACGTTTGAAACTCTGAGGAAAAGAAAAAATGTTCTTAGAGGATTTAGATCCTCAGACATCAGTATATCCAGAGTTACAGCATGCGAAGCAGTGGCATGCAGTATTGAAAGCTAACAGTATTTGACTGTTAAAAATATTAGTATAGTAGTATATTGAACAGTATGGAAAACAGCAGTTGAAAGTATAACACTGGAAAACAGCAGTATATTATATTCAGCAGTATGGAAAAGTAAAGGATAGTCTAGAAAAAAAACAGTGTATCAAGAGTATGAAGTATATCAAATATTAGTACGTTAAGAGCTATACAGTATGAAAAACTGTAGTATAGTGTCATATGGTATGGAGAAGGGCAGTATATTAAAAACTGTATAATATGAAATTGAAGAGAATATTGAGAATGTTACAGTATGGAAAACATCAGGCTTTTAAGAGATATACCAAAAGAGACCACACGCCACCGTCACCCACATGCCACTGAACGACTATGGTGAAATAAGTACTGTAATTCTTTGAATAAAGGCCTGGGCCTAGGCACCAGAAGCAGTTGTTTATTCAGGCAGGCTTTGTATTCAGTCTCAAATGTATTCAAGTTTTTTGCGCATCCGGTTCTTTTTAATCTAATTCTTCTTAAAGGCTTTGTCAATGCCAGTGTGAAACAGCGCCTCCTCTGGTCAAACTTCAGAAGTGCAGCTGGTTTAGAGTAAGCGAGAGGAGTGACACTGACCTGGCATCCCAAGACTCTCCCTCTAGCTCAGGGCCTCCTGTAATGAACGAGCATAATCCTCATGAGTAGTCATTACTGTAGCTCACGACAAGTGTGTGTGTGTGTGTCTTTAAACTATCCTATCTGAACCTCTCTGAGCAACAGAGGGACACAGTAATAAGCACACTGACAAAGAAAAAAAACACATCATTGACAAGAGTATCTAAATGTCAATGTAACTCCTAAGTTCTAGACCTTGAACGCTTACAGAATTTTCTAGAAAGAATCAACAACATTTTTGGCTGATCCATGCCAGTTATGTCTTTGTGGGTAACGGGCTTACGAATTGGGGTCATGTTGGGATATTTAACGTCAGAGGCCACAGTAGTAATAAAGCATGTATGTATTATCTCAGAGGACTGTTTGGGATCAGTGATGGATGTGACATGATCTTCAAATGAAATCGAACACTGACCTGAATGACTGCCTCCACTGACATTTCATATCAAGCTGGGGAAACAGCATATGATGCTGGATCTCGACGTTGCAAAAAGGTTTTTTAAGCAGAGACAGAGAGAGTGAGAGAGAAAGATACTCTGTAGAGAAACACTTTTGCACAATCCTAGCTCATTGTCTGAGTTGGTCAGCACTTGGAACAGCTGTTAAAGGGAACTTAGTTCTGCGTTCCTATGATGACGCTGGGTCCCATTGGAGGACAGCAACATAGAATTCCTCATGCTCACTAATCTTACTTCTAACCTGCAGAGATGAAACTATGCATGCCTATAGTTATTGCAGTCACTGTTTGTGTGTGTGTTTGTCTGTGTGTGAGTGTCTGAGAAAGAGAGAGAGAGAGAGACTTACCAGAGATTTATAAGGTCAGGGAATACATCCTCAACATCTGTGTGTGTGTGTGTGTGAGAGAGAGAAATAGTATTTCTAAGGTCAGGGAATACATCTTCTGCATGTGTGTGAGGGTGTCTGTGTGTGCACGCATCATGCTGTGTGAGTGAGTGGGTGTGTGGCTGAGAAGAAGAAAGACTGAGAAAGGCAATGAGTGTTGGATACTGTATAGTCCATGTCATCACTGTGTGTGTGTGTGTGTGCATGTGTCTGTAATTACTAATTTCTCTCGCCGCGGTGTCGCGTCTCGTCTCATTAGCGTGTCAGCTTGGCGCACCAGCGATGATTAGTGGGGCGTCGCTAGAGCCGAGGACCCCTCCGCCACTGTGGCGAAGCTCTGAGACGCCCACTCATCTGCCCGATGGCCCTGTTAGTGGCAGCAGTGCAGCGAAACACACTCGCAGACACGCACACACACGCACTCTCCTTGTCATGCATAGACACACGCATAGAAACCAACACAAAATCCTTGTCACACATACACTAACAAACACACACACACATACAAACACACACACACAGTCCTTGTCACACACACACCCTCATATGCTCATAACCATACACTTACACACACACACACTCATGGTGCTGAAATGGCCCTGCTGTAAGTGCCAGCAGCTTGCCATTCAGGCCCACTAATGGCCGTCTTTCTTCTCCCCAAAGCCAAGCGGGTGCCGCGAGAGAGCCACAGGGACTGGTACTGGAAACAGAAAGAAGTAAAAGTGTGTGTGTGTGCTCTTCCATATGTGTGCTTGTCTTCTTTTATAGTTGTGTGTGTGTGTCATTTGAGTGTGTGCGTGCGCGTGCGCACTTCTATATCACTGTTGTGCGCGTCCATGAATGTCTGTGTGCATGTGTGTGTGTGCGTGCAAATGCCTAGAGTGAGTTCTGATTAGCCTGAGGTTGGACAAGAAGCGCTTGGGAGATCTATGGTCGACATTAGCAAAACATTAATTAACCAGAAATTGACATTCACAAAAAAAAAAAAAACACATTTAGTTAAAAGGAAAAGATTGGGAAATGGATTCTGGAGAAAGTCCTGAAATAAGTGAGCAGTTTAGGTTGGTCAGTGTCAGATAACGGTTTATTTATTTGGCTCCTCTGGAAATGGAAGACAGCTGAGAATGATCATCTTGTCGTGTTGAGCATTATGGTTAAGGCTGAAGGGTCTGGTGCAATTAAACACACACACACACACCCCATTCAACATCATCCATGCTGGTTGATAGCAAGATGTTTGTGAATAAGGGTCTGTTGGTGGATAAGTGTATCTGTGTATTAATAAGTGTGTCTGTGTGTATGCAGAGGTGCACCTTGTGGAGGTTCTTTGATGTTTAAGATAGCTTATAGACTCCAACTGTGAACTGCTCTCTATTCTGCTACTGTATCGTCTCCTCTTGCTTTCTCCATCTCTCTTCTCTCCCTCTCTCTATCTATCTCTTCTCTTGCTTACTCCATCTCTCCTTTCTCCCTCTCTCTCTCTGTACTCTCTATCTATCTCTTCTCTTGCTTTCTCCATCTCTCTATCTCTTCTCTCCTTCACTCTGTTTTGCTCTCTACACACCGCACACACATATTATGGGCGTAATTTTTATCAAACGTAAAAACATATCAAACATTGTAACATTGAAACTAATCCTTATTTGAGTGCTGTTTTTATAACGTGATTTATGGAGCTGGAGTTGGTAAATCTGCCGGTTGCTAACCAGCTTCATTTAAATACCATGCCCTAGTAACACTCTGAAGGTGTGTGCACAAGAAAGAGCAAAAACATAAAAATATATCCCTAACACTGAAGCAATCTCATCAAGCTTTATGATGGCTGTTTTTTTTGTCACGTGATGTTGACACACAATGCAGACATTACAAAAAAAGTTTATAAAGTTTGCAAAGAACACAAGTCTCTTGTGCTTGTAGGAAGAGCATCTTTGGGAGAGAAAAAATAGGTTTCCTGCCTATAAACCATTCAATTCATACACAGCAATAGTGTGCCTCAGGACCAACAGGTGTTTTATGGTTTTTATTTATATATGTATTATATACACACCTTCCCCTGAGCTGGCATCCATAGTCAGGACTTGATCTGAGACTTGAGGGTAGTCACTGCCAATGTTCAAATTGCCGAAGAGACGTCTGTCCAGTTTGCTGTCATACCTTTGTGTTTGCAAGTGAAAGCCAGAGTTCATGTTTTTCCAGAACATTCCTGGCCTCATTTCCAAGCTCTAATAGCTACAAGTAATTACAAACTACACCCTCCTGATCCTGCACACCTGTGTCAATAAATATCCATTCACACACAGGTGACCCTGCAGATGTGCTGACATCACCCTCCCACCCCCCCTCCCCTCTTCCCACCTCTCCCTCTCCAGCCATTGGCTCAAGCCCCATTAAGCCGGGCGTGCTCATGGGAGTTGTAGTATCTATCACAGCTGTGCCCTGTGCCACCGGTTATCTGCTCGGCCTCCATCTGCCTCATTTACCCAATGACCTTTGGGGACAATGGCGCTCCAGCTGCGGCCAGCTCCATCTGGCCGAGTGCTGACCCAGGGTGGTGCAGGGGGGGGGGGGGGCGAGGCAGAGATAAGAGAGAGGCCCACTGTGGCCTTCAGCACAAATGGACCCCACCTGCAGAGCACAGGCACTGCCAAAGCCTCACAGACATGGGTGGGAAGACTGGATACATTATTGTACTGAGTCGTATCGAATAGGATCTGTCTATCTGTCTGTGTATCTATCTATCTATCTATCTATCTGTCAGTCTGCCCACAGTATGAATATATCTATCAATCTATTGTTGGCAGTTAGATCTATCTATATCTATCTATCTATCTATCTGTCTGTCTGCCTGCGTATGTCTGTCTGTCTATAAATATATCTATCAATCTATTGGCAGTTAGATCAGTTAAATGTTTTATGTATTTTTGTTTTGTTTTACTTGTGTCATATAAAGTGTACTTATTTTATTATCTTTTATTTTTGATCTGTATCTCCCTCTCTCTATCTACCTACTGTATCTATTTTTCTATGCATCCCTCTGTTTCTTATTTTTTCTCCCTGAAAGGCCTCATTAAGAAACAATACCTCTTTTTCCAGGGAGCCCTGGGCGATTGGAGCAATTCTATAAAATAGAATGGAAGGTGTTATATATTACAGTAACACTCTGCTAACTCTCTCTAAGAATCAAGTAAGCTGCTCAAAAAAATAAAAGGGACACTTAAACAACAAAATGTAACTCCCAAGTCAATCACACTTCTTTTAAAATCAAACTGTCCACTTAAGAAGCAACACTTATTGACAATTAATTGATTTTGTTGTTGGCACATTTAACTATGTAAAGAACAAAGTATTGAACACGAATATTTCATTAATTCAGATCTAGGATGTGTTATTTTAGTGTTACCTTTATTTTTTTGAGCAGTGTATATACTGCTTATAACATATTACAAACACATTCATTAAGGGTTATAAACAGTTTTTATGATTTTAAAGCAGCACCAAAGCTTTTAAAACCTTAAAATAAGGTTTTCAAAATCGTTTTTGGTGGTCCATCAACACGTAACAGGGTGACCGATACTCGCTGCATCTGCTCTGCGGCCCTCAATCGGCTTTAACGGCACTAAACAAGTTTGCCCAATTGGGTAGCGATCTGTAGTTTAAGTACAGATCGTTCCAATCTGTAGAGGGTGCGATTTTCAAAACTCCTTGGTGCTGTTTTAAATGACAGATTTAAGGTACAATGTGATTGGTTAGGGGTTGTGTTATTTTTTTCAACAGTGTTTTTTTTAAGCGTCATTTTGAGTGACGAAGGCCCTTAGAGGGTTAACTCTGTAAGAACCAAGTGTATACTGCACATTACAAACACATTGGGATATAAAGCATTAGAAACACATTCAAATAGGATTGTAAGACTTTACAAATAAAACTCTTAAAGCATTATAAAGCTTCATTTTGTAAATTATCTTTATAGACTTAATTCCTCAAACCAAACAAAGCAGCTGGTTTGCTCAGGAGATGGAGATGGTTTCTGGAGTGAATACACAAACGCACATGCTCCGTGAATGGACAGTGAAGTAAAATGATATGTTAAAGAAGATTTTAATGCTCTGTGACATTTTAAGTTGTATAGGCATATATGATAACATTAACATAATTCCTCACGAGTACAGTCATGAGAATGTATAAATATTTCATCATCATGACTTATAAAGCATTGCATATGCATTTAACCATTTATGGATACATTTAAAAGTCTTTATTCGATTCATAGAAAGACTTACCTACAATAGAGTAAGTACTGATGAATCTTTCTGGTCAAAAATGAAACGTCTTCAAGCTCCAGGGTCCAGTTTCCAGGTTCCTTTAACTGTCACTACCATGACCTGGATGAATGAGAATCTTGATAGACGTGTTACTTAGAGGGTTATCAACAACAATGGTGACGTGTGCTGACTAGCTATAGCACACGTGCTGTAGCTAATGATACAAACTCAGGCTCCAGCTGCATACGGCACATATAGCAGCAGTATAATATTTCAGAACAAAGCAACACAACCTACTGCAGTGCCTAGAGAGACCGATCATGTGTACAGTATGTAGACTAGACATAATAACTCCCATAACATCCTCTCCCACTACTGCCTGCTTCTGCAGATCACGGTCTATAAAACGGCGCCCCTCTGCTGTCTGCCTCTGTCGTTTACGCTTCAGGCCTCCACCGCCTGCATATAGACATTCTCAGATGAAGGCTTTGTCAGGCGCACTCCTACCTTGAATGGGCAGTTGCATAACAACCTCCAACCTTTCATAACATTTTTTTTTTACTCAAAGAACAAAGGTAAAATGTTTATTTCATTTTTGTATAGAGTATTTGCATTTATTTGGCGACCCACTGTTCTTCTGTATCATGCTCCCTCTCTCTCTCTCTCTCTCTCACACACACACACGCAACCTACAATCACACTCTTTCTTTCTTTTGATAAAACATTGCAGGAGGAATGATCGTGTTAGCTTGGATAAGAGAGAGCACTGAGGTATTTGAATTCCAAAAGCAACACAAAGGATATGTAGGATATTAAATCCCACCACTGTTGGCCAGAACTCCAGAATTTAGGAATATACGTGGATGAATGAAGGATCATTTTATATTGCTGCTACAATATTGATCTGTTTTTGATCCACACAAATATTATTCTAGTTGCGTGCAAATCAGACCATGTGGTCCATGGTCTATGTGCTTGTTTTTGTTTAATACAGGTATGGCATGGACTCTGCTTCTGTACTGCTTCTCAAATTTTTGATGTTCATTTATCCATGCTGTTAATTTGGTTTCTCAAACCTGTGAGACCTATTGTATTGGGTTAAGTATTGACCTAAATAGGTTCCTTTAATTCTTGGACTAGCACAAAATTGCCCACAATGCTACATTGCCAGTCACCTGTGCACTCATTTAGCTTACCGTAATATGCAGAGTTATACGAGCTAAATAAAGATAATTTCGTAGGGGTGTCTTCATGTAAACAATACACAAGTTCTCACAATCACTGCAAAGAGACCTATTTTACCCCTCCGCACGAGACAATAGCCTACCACTTACTGTGGTGAGTCATTAACCAAGAATAGATGTCTCATTAGAGGCCATTACTGTAAAAGAACATAAGGAGAAATACGATGAAAGAGTTTTAAGAGCTGTAAACTGGTGTAATTAGCCTCTCCTTCACTGGAGTTGAGATAATATTTCAATGGATGCACCCTCCCCACATCCAAAAAAAAAAAAAAATGTGCCGACCTTCAGTTTTAAAAGATGTGTGCACACATGTATGTGCTAGTGCCTGTGCATGTGTTTGTGTTTGTGTGTGTATGTGTGTGTTTTTATTCATGTATGTCCTTGCTTGTACATGTGGAGGAGTGTACTGTATGGAAGTACAAAACAATACTCATCACACTTCATTGTCAGCGCATGCTGTGGATGATCTAGGGTCAAGGCCAAGGTCGCAACACAAGGCAATCACGACCCACTTGAGTCATCACCACACCGTGCTGTGCTGTGCTGTGCTTCCACCATACTGTAGTCATGCCGCAGTGCTGGGGCTGCCGCTCTGTGTAGACCCCTTATGGTGAAACGTCACTCAAAATGTAGCCTGATTTTCGCACAATAGCCTAATAATAAGACTACTTGTTCTTCACTGGCCTAACGTTACACTGTTGACCAAGCTGTCCAAGACATCCTTAGGAATTACAATGTTGGATAAATTAACGCTAGCTGTACTCCGTGTAAGTAATCTCTATTTCAAAACATATTTCTAGCAGACACAAATAATGTTAGCACAACTTCCATTGCTTGTGAGGAATAATCTTCCACACACAAAGCAGTGCCTGTTTTTTCTCTACCGTTACCACTATGCAGGTTAATACAAAACAACATTTATTCTGTATGTAGATTTCATGAGATATGGACCCTGATATTGTTGTCTGAAAAAAAGAATTGATTGAATTTGCCTACTTGTGATAGCATTTGACTAAACGTTACTTGTGATGTGACATCGTAGCATGTCAGATGTGCTACACAAAGATAATTTGATAATGCCAGATATTGTGATTTTTGTCATGGGAATTAGATACATTGGTAAACGAGAGTGGTCAGCATGGAAAGAATTTACAGTAGGTGTGTTTGTTTTGATCGTTATGAAGTGAATGTTAGCATGTGTGTCTTAGACAGCCGACAGCTAGGGTAATTGTAACGCAGGTTACTGGATGTCCAACATGAGGTTGTCAAGTGTGGTGGCCTACTTACCCAGCCCTGTAGGTGCAGCTGTGCTTTCTATTGCTAATAACCCATGGGTCATACATGTTTGTATTCTGGCCAAGAACTTAGGCAAAAATATAATAATATAGAACAACTCTGTGAAGTTGTGGTAGGCTTTGCTCAGAGATTGAACATAACGTTAGCCATTCAAGACATAGCAGCACATCCAAATCAGTTGTATGCCTGGAGTTTTAATCTTGTGTATGCATGCTTTTCAATTTAATAGGCCTATGTTTAAATATCAGGCCACTCCACTGTCGGCAGTTTCATCAAATCTTTGAAGACAGTCAGCATGTAGCTTGCTCCAGTTGCTAACGTTAAATGTTAATGTGATCTGAGTGATCTAACATACTCAGATAAACACCCGTCTAATAAACGTTTGATGTACATCCTCCATTATTTAAATATACTCTAAACAATACCAAAACAACAGAAGAACAACTTAAAAATGAACGAACTTAATGAATCTTTTTGTCTCCAGTTTGCTGCTCGTGCTCAAAAACGTCACAATGTTTACAAACTCAGAAGGGATCTATATGCAACCCCTGTTCAGATCGCCATGGAAACAAATCAGGTATCTCAATTGCTTCTGTATTTTGAGGGTGTGGTGGGGGGACAAATCAGTGGTGTGTGTGTGTGGTGGCAGGGGGTCAGGGTCTCTTTGTGTGTAGTCACATGTTACTTATGCTCTTAATTTGTGATGAAATGTGTGTATTACATGTATAAGTGTGGCTCCTGGAGTGAAATGTTTCCTAGGGCTATTTTCTGTTAATAACAAGATCATTACCCACAGTAATATGTTATTTCAACCAAAAGTGCTACCAACACAATGCATGAATCGTCTGAGAATAGCCCTAGGAAGCATTTCACTCCAGAATTTTCCTTTAAATTGCATATACATCTGCTGTACAGTGCATTTGCTGTCTCTTAAAGAGGGACTAAGCAACTTTTTCCCTCACTGGAACGAGATCTTTCCTTTACGTGGACATGGCCTTTCTTGCTGGCTCCGTCATGCTGAATCTCCTTGTCTACAGCTATCGCCATCCCGATTTCCCCTGAATGCACTATGCATGACTGCCATAGTGATTGATTGTATAGTGATTACCCCCACCTGAAGGTCTGCATTGAAATTGCATAGGTGGGGCGCTGCTGTTGAACTTTGCAAATGCGGTTCCGATCGTTGTAGGTGCTTTCTATACCGTTCGTTCGTTTTGTAATGACTCATGTTATCATCCTAAACAGTATGAAACGTATTAATTAACTTAAAAAAGTTACTTAGTGTGCCCAAAACACTATTATCTCAAACTTATCCAGGCTTAGCTTACTTCATCTGCCTGGCTAATGCCTTGTTTTAAACACCGAGGCATTTGGATGCTGTGAATGGGCTTATGTGTGAGTGATGTTGCCTGTGGCTTTGGAAGTCATGCCGCTATCATTGCTGTGGGTGAGATGTAAAGCTCTGTTCACACTTGCGCTTCGGGATCTCAACTTTTTGGCGTTTTCAAGATTACTGACGAACATGGAGAAAAGGAGGAAAGTGAGATGGAAGGTGAAAAGAGAGGGACAAAACAAACTAAAGATGGTGAGTGGAATAAAAAGGACAAAAAAAGTAGAGAGCAAACAAAGTAAGAGAGGAGAAAAGGAGAGGAGAGAAAGAGGGAGAGGAGAGATAAACAGAGAGAAGGAAAGAGGAGAGAAAGAGGGGGGCATTGTGATCCTCTGTCAGTTTGTCTGTGGCAGCTGACACTAGGGCAGATGCTCTCAGAAGAGGCCAAGGCATGCAGCCTGATATAAAAAAGGCCCCAGGGACCTGTGTGTGTGTGTGTGTGTGTGAGAGAGAGAGAGAGAGGAACCACATTTGTGTTTGAGTGAAAAAGAAAAAGTGGGTGTCTCGAGGACAATGGTTGTGTGAGTGACTGCGTTTGTGTGTGACTGTGAGAATGTGTGTGTGTAATTGTTTGTTTGTGGAGTGTGTGTGTGTGTGTGTATGTGTTTGTGTGCTGAATGGTTGCCCATGGGTGAGTTTCCAGCAGTGACTCCTGTGTGATGCATGTCAAAGACTCTGACCTGTCAGGTGAGATGCCACAGTGATGCTTCCCACCAAACACACACACACACACAAACACACATGCACACACACACAAACACACATGCACACATGTACACACACAGATAAACACACACACACACATACACACACACACAAACAAACAAACACAAGCACACATGTACACACACGTACAAACACACACAGACACACACACACACACAAACAAACAAACACAAACACACATGTACACACACTAACAAACACACACAGACACACACAAACCCATATGTGTCATTGTTGTCATTGCTCCTAGAATCTTGAACACTGCTCATGTGGTAAGTGTTCATTATTTCCGTCCAGAGCTGTGTGTAACAACACCAGTGATTTGGCTGGTTGATGTGAGACCGTGCTGAGGCGTCCAGATGTTGGTACCACACACACACACACACACAAACACATACACACACACATGCCTCTCATGGCCCATCATGATGAAGGCCACTTATTGGACATGATGGTGCGTCTGTCTCGCAAGTAACAGATGCTGCCGCCATCTTGGCTCCGGATCCCATCACTGATGCATTTATATTGCCTGTCAGAGAGGGCATGTCTCTCTCTCTCTCTCTCTCTCTCTCAGTGGAAACATATGGCCGGATTATGTCGTCTGCTCTCTCTCCTTCTCCCTGGTGTGCTTGTGTCTGGCATCTGGCAATGGCCGTGGGTAGCCAGGTAGAGAGGACAGGACAGGACTGGATGGCACTTGTGTAGGTGATGGGGGTGGAGAGGTGGAGGAGGGGAAGAGGTATTGGTAGTTGTGATGCTGACGGTGGAAGAGGTAGTGGTGGGGGTGGTGGGTGGTGGTGTTGGTGTTAGTGGTTGTGATGGTGGAGGAGGGGGTGGTGGGGTTGTTGGTTGTGATGGTGATGATGGAGGTGGTGGTTGTGATGGTGGAGGTGGGGGTGGTGGTGGTTGTGATGATGGAGGTGGAGGTGGTGATGTTAGTGGTTGTGATGGTGATGGTGGGGGTGGTGGTATTGGTGATTGTGATGGTGATAGTGGAGGAGGGAAGTAGGGGCGGTAGCTTGTATGTCCGCACCATGCTCTAATCAACCCCCTGATCTCCATCCAATTAAAAAGGGATTTGAATCAGTGACACTGTTTGACAGCAGACAACAAGGAGAGGAAATGAGAAGCGCTAGCACAAGAAAAGTAAAGGAAGGAAAAGGGAGAAGAAGAGTGGGGGAGAGGGAGAGAGACAACACGAGGAGGAAAAGAGAGAGAGAGCCAGAGAGAGAGAGAGATGGGGAAGAAAATAGAGAGGGAGAGAGGAGAGAAAGATAGAAAGAGAGAGGGAGGGGTGTGAGAGCAATAGAGAGAGGTAGAGAGGATAGAAGGATGCAGATGTGATTTTAATTGGCCGTTTCTACTGTTAGCTTAGTATCTCTGAAGTGGGATGCATAAAGTAGCTTTCAGACACCTCTGAATTTTTTTTGTTTTCCCTTGTGATTGTTAGCTCTCCTCCATACACACACACACACACAGACACACACACACACACACACACAGACACACACACACACACACAGACACTCATAAAGACACCCACCCACACATTGTGGAACACTTCCAAAAACTATTACCTGGCACTAATGAAAAGACCAAGGCAGGTTCAGTGCTCCGCGTGATTGCTGTAACATGACATGCCTGTCACAGGAAGACAAAAAAATGACATGAAACATTTCTGAGTTTTAGACCCAATTATTCCACCATTGGTGAAGTGCGTCTCTGCAAACTATGGCTGTTATTTTGTGTAAGATTGCTTTTGTGTTCAGAGCCAGGGCTCTCGCTACCAGACACACACACACACACTGTGTAGTGTAGCATTGGATAGAGCTTAATGAGAAGGGTGGAATTAATCAATGACTGACCCCTTAAGTTGACCTCATGCACAGATCAAGTTTCATGTTACATTAGTGGATGTCGTACTGTATATATAAACATATATATATATATATGTGTGTGTGTGTGTGTTTGTGTGTGTGTATGTGTGTGTGTGTGTGTGAGAGAGAGAGAGAGAGAGTGAAAGTAAAAGAGAGAGAAAGTGAGAGACATTGACCAAATAACGAGGACATCCATCATTATACATACAGCGCAAGGACTACTATGGACATGTGGGGCATCAAGATAGAGATAGAGAGAAAGAATGACAGAGTGGAGGGATGAGAGGTGATGAACAGAATATGGAAGAGGAAAAGGGATGACTAGGAATGGTAGAGTGAGAAGAGGAAAGGAATATAGGACATAAGGGGAGAGGATGTGTGTGTGTTTGTATATATCTGTGTGTGTGTGTATGTGTGGATACAGTGAGGATAGGTCTCATAATAAGGGGCCACTGCTGAGCATCACTAATGATGTAAATCTCAAGGTAGCAGTGTGTGTGTGCGCGCTCTCTCTCTCAATAGTTATACAGCAAAGAGAGGGGAGATAACATAAAAAGCATGGAACTGCATGAAGGCACATGTGTGTATGTGTATGTTCAATGTTGGGGATTATGAAGTCTACAGTTGTGTGTGTGTGTGTGTGTTTGTGCGCGCGCACGTGTGTGTGTGTGTGTGTGTGATCTGCTGGAAATTGTGAAGGCTGCAGTACAGTCCTAACCTGCAGGGATGCAAGAGGTGTCAGGTCAAGCAGAACACCAAGACAAGCATCAGTCTTCTTTTAATAGACTCGTCTTTCACTCATCATCTTTTTTCCCCTTTCTATTTTTCTCTCTTTCTCTTCTCTCTGTCAGCATACAGTATCTTTCTTTAGCCAGTTTTTTCTTTCTCTCTCTCTCCCTCCCTCTCTCTCCCCCTTCTCTCTCTCAGCATACAGTATCAGTCATTTCCAGTCTCTCTGTCTCTCTCTCTCTCTATCTCTCTCTCTCTCTCTCTCTCTCTCCCCGGCAGTCTGTTTCAGGCGGCGGGAGCTGCCTCACCTCATTGAGGGTTCCTTGATGTCTGGAGCCAGTAGGCAAGACACCGCCTGCAGCAGTGCAGCCTTTGTGGCCCGGCTACAAAGAACAGGGGCTGCTGGGTACTTCAACGGCAAGGAGACAGGAGAGAGAGAGAAAGAGAGATGGTCAGAAATGGAGAGAAAGGGAGAGAGAAGGAGAGAGAGAGAGATGGAAGGAAAGACTAAAGGAGGTGTGGAGAGGAGAGGTTGTGCAGATAGGCTGGTAATCTGTTTACACACAGAGGAGCTCGGAGCACTGTCGGATTCTGGCCTTTCATAAGTTATATGGCAGGAAGGGAGGAGGGGACTGACCCCACTGTTGAACTTAACTCTGAAGGCACCTCTTGTGGTTTCTTTTTTTGGGGGGGGGGGGGGCTCGGCTTGCATTGCCTTTCTTCCTGCATCATAGAAAATCATAGAGTGTGGAGGGATGTGACTGGAGATTTAAGTAACCTCTATGACTCTCTCACTCACACACCACCCATTCACCCAACACACATTCTCACAGACACACACTCATTCACACATTCTCAGACACACACTCATTCACTCACTCTTACACACACAACCACTCACACACTGACTCACACTCACTCACTCACAAACACACACACACACACACAGTACACATACAGTACACGGAATCCCTGCTGGGTGAGCTTCCTAAAGGAGGGCTGTCAACTTCTGTTATCTCAGCCACCAATCAGATTTATTTACACAGTCAGGTGACCTGTGTACACTATATGGGATGCTGGATTAGAGAGGACAGCAACGACAGAGGTCATATTAAATCACATTTGCCTTCCCCCCATCCTGCCTCTTTCTTTCTCTTTTGCTCTCTCCCTCTCTGTTTGACCAACCCATGTTGTAATCTCGTCTGCCCAGGTAGAAAAAAAAGGAAAGAAAAGCAGATGGTGTTGTGAAAAAGAAAAATGACAGGTTATTTGGAGAGTCACAGAGAGGAGGGAGTGGGGGTGGTAAAATAAAAAAAAAAAAAAAAAAAACACAGAAACAAGACACACACAAACACACACTCTCTCTCTCTCTCTCTCTCTCTCTCTCTCTCTCTCTCTTCTCCCTTACGCTCATATGTGTGTGCAGTGCAGAGGCCGGATGCATAGAGAGCGAGTTGCACTAAAAGGCTTTGGACAGAGAGGAGGGAAATGTCCTTGTTTCTTCATCCAAAGGGGACATGGATAAAGAGAGAGGACAAGGATTGCATTAGACCCCTACCAAGAGACTTTTTAAAATAACACTACTGCTATGTATCAAATTTATATAATGTTGACGTTTTAATTGTCATTTGTTAATGATTTACTTGTGGAGGATGCAAGCCAAGACAAGTGTTTTTTTTTTTCATTGTTATTTCAGCCTTATACACAGTAGAGATGGGAATTACCAGGGATCCAAATGGTGCTAAGCTAACAATAAGAAAGACATTTGGGACAGGCTATACAGTACGTATGGTGCACACAGGCTAAATGAAGTCTACTTACATGTAGTATTCTACATATAAATTATGCTACATCTGCTGTGCCTACATTATAAATATACTATTCATAAAGTGCATCAAGACAATAAGACAATAGACAGGACAGTAAGAGAGAGTATTGAGGTAGGATTAATGGTATTTAGCAGCATAATACAGCTGTATATTCAGTTTAGTATATTGAGCAGCAGAAGGTGCATTGAGGTAGAGTATAATGGTATTTAAGCAGAAGGTATGTGAAGGCATATGTTGTCAGATCAATGAGGCAGCATAACAGTCATGTATGTTCAGCAGTGATAGTTCGACAGTCCTGTTTTGATCAGCAGTCTCACTGCTTGGTGGATGAGGAAAGAAGCTCTTGCAATGATTATTTTGATAAACGACTTCAGTATCAGACTTTTGAGCCCACTGAGGCTGTTTGCATTACTATTTAATGATCATTTGAACACTCATCTTTTTAAAAATGCTAGCAGTGAATGAAATCATGAAGAAATAGACAAAGACAAAGACCCTGACACCCACACAACTCTTTGACAACAAGGGACTTGTTATGGATTCTTATCAGATGGCTGCTTTTGGGAGGGTGGTTCTATCTGTAGAGTGGCACTAGCAATACATGCTAGCATAGTGGCTAAGGAGAGAGATCCTAAATATCCAGGTCCTATATGGTTCAGTATATAAACCAGTATATATATAGAGAGAGTGTGATTGAAAATGAGAGTGTGTTTATATATTTAAAAGCACTCTCATTATGTTTTGTATGTTGGTTGGTCGGACCAGTTTCACAAACCATATTATGCATTCTGGCATTTGACTTATATGAGTTATGTTAGAAAATTGAAAAACAAACTGGTGAACCAATATTCGAGGCCAACACGATGCCCTTTCTGGCAAAAAACATACTATATATTGAGATATCCCACCATAATGATCACCTCACAAAATTTTACCCTGCTTATTTGATGGCTACCTATTTAATTTCATTAAATTAATAAAATGGCACCAACCCGTTTTAACATGTGTTTAATTAATAAGCTATGGCAGGTAATAGCTTCAAAAAAATAAATAAATACCTTAACTGAAAAATAGAACTTTGAGGCAACGTTCTAATCAGAATTTTGGTTTGGTGATAAAGGACTACTTGCACAATAATATGAACAACACAATTCAGAGGTGAAACGTTCATTTTCCTTGAGAGTCTGTTAAACTTGACAACGATCCGTTATCAATAAATATCAGACTGTAGAATGTTAGGAAGTCCCACTGAAGTGAATGTAGTATTCTACAGCACTATAAAATGCTGTGTAATAAGTATATGTATTTTAGGCGTAGTGCTAAATATCTCACTACATTTGCGACTTTTACAAGGCTTTGAAATTGTAAACTCATAGCACTTCATCAGTTTCTCTGGGGGAGATTGGCCCTGATAAACAGACCAATCAGCAACCAGACAAGACTAAGGCAAGGCTGCTATGATTCCTAGCAACAGAAATTCCACACTGGTCTATTTCAATAGGAGGAGGCCTGGTCCTGCTATTCCCAAATGGCCATTGGGATGCAATGACTGGAAACCAACCCTGTGGGATCATGACCAGCCCTTTTTCCAGAAGTAAAGTTGGGTCTGTTTATACCAGACGGCCCATAATGTTCCTTCAAGATAACCATGGTGTGTGTGTGTGTGTGTGTGTGTGTACGTGTGTGTGCGCGTGTGTCTGTGTGTGTTTTTGGGTGAGCTCATCTCAGTAACTAATGAACAGTCAATATTAGCAGACACAGTAAGGCAAGCAGAGCAAATTGAGAGACTTTGAAAAGCCATATTGATACAACTTCTCACTTGGCAGAACAAATCCTGTAGCAAAAGATTTTTTTTATATTACAAATGAAGTGGTGATAATCTGCTCTCCTTGAGTAAAATGCCATCCAAACATTGCTGGATATGCTCATTCCTCAGTTATCCAAGGCCTCATTTTAGTTCTGCGTTGGTCCTAATGGAACTCCTGTTGGATGTTTCC
>JAGFZM010001551.1:536450-556651 GCA_017657215.1 Limnothrissa miodon | reverse complement strand
TAGTATCTACTATCCATACAACATTGAGGTTGTACAGCAGTATAGTAGTAAATAGTGTGACTGATCATGTGTGTGGTTGTGTGTGTGTGTGTATACACATGGTGTACACACATACACTCTCTCTCTCTCTCTGTTTCCATAGAAGAGTAGCACCAAGGCGATGGTAAGTTATTACCAAGACATAGGCTTCCATGGCGATAGTTATTGGCTCCATGAAATGCTAGCATAGTAATTACAACCTTCCCGCCGCCTCCTTTTAGGGAATCACAAGAGCTCGTCACAGGCTAATGAATACAGAACAGCCAGGTAATGATCCGGAGTGAAAGGGAGAAGGAATAGAAGTTGGTCCTAAGGGTGTGTGTGTGTGTGTGTGTGTGTGTGGAAGGTGGGTGGGGGTCTGAGACGACCTTGAGGATGATGTAAAGAGATAGAGAGAGACTAGCCTGTAATTAGGGTGTAAACCTGTGTAACTAACAACCATGTTTGACCGGCACAGAGAACACACACACACACACACACACATTCTCACTCACAGGCACACAAAGTAGCTCAATTACTGTCTGAGTGAGTAAGTGTGTCTGTGTGTGTGTGTGTGTGTGTACACGCTGGGGGTAGTGGTGACAGTGGGATGAGGGATGGTGGCAGACAGATAGTGACAGACCATTTATGTGTATGTGTGTGTGTGTGTGTGTGTGTGTGTGTGATGGGGATTCGTCAGAAGCAAGGCTCTTTCCCCTTCATTGACCTTGATGCTGATGCCACCCTGGAGACAGCGCTATTTCCGCCCGTGTAGCACACGGCTCCAGGGAGAAACGGCGGCGGCTCCCCTTCCAGCTAGACACCCAGCCAACATCTGGCCTCGGATGGTAATAAATAACGCATAAAAAAATAAATAAACAAAGAAAAACGGGGTAAACAAGCATCTCAGAGCACAGTAGCATGAATCACCTGAAATAGATAAGCGTGTGGACTCGATGGTGTAGGAACAACTTGGCCTTATGGAGGATTTGAAAAGGGGAAATGTGCTTGTGTGTGTCTGTGTGTGAGTGTGTGTGAGTGTGTGAGAGAGAGAGAGAGTATATGTTTGTATGTTTCTGAGTGTGTGTGTTTGTATGTTTCTGTGTCTGAGTGTGTGTGTGAGAGTGTACATGTGTGTGTGTCTGTATGTGAGTGTGTGTGTGTGTGTGTGTGTGGTGGAACTTAACTGAAGATTATTAGTCATCTAGCAATGTGCTGGCCTTTTGGCTGCTGTCATGGTTACCGCTGCCCCAGTGACAGGCTGCTAATTGCACCTCCGCATTCACAAACGTCGACGGAGATAGACGAGGAGAGCGGCGTGTCATCCTTCCTGATGTCTCAAGAACACCCTTCACCCTCGACTTTTCAAAAAACATAAAATAAATATATATATATATATTTTTTTTGAAAATGCATAACGAAAACATAGCACACCACTCAAAGAAAGCTGAGTGTGTGATTCATCTGTGTATTACGTGCTTGTTTAATCCGCTGCTTTGAAGTGGTGTGGGTGGGCTGCAGGTAAAAGTCTTAAGTCGCCAGAGTTGGCCAGAAACTCGGGAGCTAACACTGAGGAACGCTGAGAGAACGTTAAAGATCTCAATCCAATGTATTTTCATTAATTTTGTCGTGGTCTCTTATCTAAAATAATGTCACGAGAGTTGGTTTCGACAAAAAATATGCTGTGGTTGTCTTGTTTCAAGCTATTTTAGGGATAGCTCAAGAGGATTCTTATGAATATTAATGATATGCAAATGTATCGCCTCTGATTGGCTAACAACACTGTGACACTCCATCTAGTGGGTCTGTCTGCAGGCAGCCTAACGTTTCTTGAGGGCGGGTTAACTGCATAGCTAATGTTCAAATTGACGTACATATGTACAGCTTTTCCGATTCGCTCGTTTTTTCCTGCAGTTTTCTATCACAGGCGAATACAGACTACAGGGGTAGGAGAGCATTTTGAAGTTGAGCATAGTACAACTTGGGCTGACCTATGGTAATGTAAAAACATCAAGTCTTAAACGGTTTATTTTGGAAGGAGACCTTTAAAGAAACGTTGTGACATGTTTTTGCGATTTGCCTGCGTGTGCTGCAGGGAACAGTAGGATGGCAAAGCACTAGTGCAGGAAGAGCATGACAAAAATCACACACACACACACACACACACCATCATCATCATCATCCTGGTTGGCTCTTCATACCCACTTAGATACACATATTATTCAGAAATATATGGTATATGATGTGCACAAAAAAAAATATATATAGTGACACACACACACATGCGCACACACAAATACTCACACGCACACAAACAACAAAAAAGAGAAGATTAAAACAGAGGTTACTATGATGAAGGCATGTCCTTTCCTTGTCAGACATGCATTTTTTTTATCTACACACACACACAAACACATACACTGACAACTTTACAAATAAGAAGAAAAAAGAGTAAAACAGGTTACTATAATGATGAAGGCATGTCCCTTACCTTTCATACACATGCCTTCTGCATCTCTCCCTGACACACACACACACACACGCTTCCTGTGTCTGAGTGTGAGCGTGATGGGGAGATGGGAAAGGGTGTTGGGCTTGGTAGCGGCAGCATCAGTGCACTGTGGAGTCATTTTGCACTCGGCCCTCTTCTGAGTCTACCATCTGGACGCCTTCTGTTTGAAGCCTCGCGCTTCAGAACGCTAGCGAGATAATTATGAGTTTGAACAACACACAAGCAGCTCGCCTGATTAGTTCGGCTACTTGTGAGCCCTTGCGAGATTCAAGCTCAACAGGAGACGTTTCTCAAACCTGTTTCCCATGTTCAGCGACAGATGAGATGCAGTCGTTTATTGGTAGAAAAGAAGCATAAGAACCTTTGCCTTTGGCATTACACCTTTGGGAACAATCGCTGTTAGTGCAGAACTCATTAAGCTGTTGTGTTGAAATCCATCTTTACACCAACATCAAGTGTTTTTTTTATCCACTTTCTTCTCGTAAGCATTAAACTATTAAATGGAGAGCAGAAATATGTGCTATCTGTTCTCTCGCCCATAAACAAACACAAACACTTATGACGCCTGCCTTTAAAAAAAAAAAAAAAATTTTTTTAAATAATTACACCTTTCATAGGACTTCTGAATAATGATAATAGCCTATAAATTGCCAGAGAATAATTACACTTTAATTATGACAAATTAGATCAGGGATTAATTATGTCAATTTGCCCACCTGCTTGTGCCACAGTTTATTTAATCTCTATTTTCACAGTTCATAATCATCTTTGCACAGGTTGGGTTTACACAGCAGTGCTTCCAAAGACACAGACGTGAAGCGGACGACGGCCATTTACAAGTAAAAAAGTTCAACAATCTAGTCATACATTTACCACACACAGAATAATGACCACACTTTTACATAGACCGCACACAAACCACATATAAATGAAGGAAATATACTACATGTATATGTACCTTTTGTACCTTTCCTGACATTTTGTCCCGATGGTTATATTTCCCAGAAAACTAGAGTAAGCATCTCATTTCTGTGTGATCTGTGTAAATCAGTGGCAGCTGCTGGTCTTTGGAAGAGGGGAGCTCATTGTCAGTTTACATCACAAGATTTGTCAATTTCTTTATATGTAAATTCTGCATTAGCATTCATTACAACCGTTAAATTTCGAGTCAATAAAAAAATATGTTCGATTGAAGCACACAGACGTTCAACGTCTATGGTCAAAACCATGCTGTTCTTGACTTTCTGTTGTTATGTTATGTTATGTTATTTATTATGCACCTGCTGAGAGAGATCCTCACCCGAGTGCATCAACATTTTCTTTCTAGCGAGGAGGATAATAAATCGAGTGGTTTGAAATACAGACACAAAAGCAGGTTCAGGGGCCTATGGGAAACCACATACACTGTATATGGATCATGTCTGGAGGTCATCTTCAATGCAGGCACCTACGGCTAACACTGATACTGTAGGATACCTCAGATGCCAATGTTTATGTAACATTTATGAAGAAAAATACAGATGAATGAAACCTTAAAGGTGCTCTAAGCGATGTGACATGTTTTTAGGACTAAAACATGTGTTGTTACATACAGCAAACATCTCCTCACCATCTGCTTGCTGCCTGTCCCCTGAACACACTGTAAAAAAACGCGGTCTCTGTAGACAGCCCAGGCTCCACAAACGGCAACAAAACACAGTGGGCAAACCTAGCATAACAAACGAAAATGAAACATAACAGTGTTCCAGCCAATAAACAACAAGGTTCATGAGCCTTTCGGGAGGCATGGGAGGGAGGGGGAGGAGTGAGCTATAACTTATAACGCTTGAACCCTCTCTGGAGCTATCCTCCGTTTTGTTTGACAATACTTCGAACGTCAACAAGAAGTGCCGTGAAACAGCATCGCTTAGAGCCCCTTTAAGTTGGTGTAAATTCACTTCTTTGTTGATCACCTGAGGTTGTACAGTACAGCCACACTCAGTTGCTGAGTTGCTAGAGAATTCCGACACTATGGCAACCACCGGCTGCTTCATCATAGGCTCATTCATACATGCAATTTCTATGACAAGGGGCTGGCGTTGCTTAAGTCTTGTACCTAATCAATAATCTAAATGAATCCATTTTGTAAATGCTAGTAACCAAAGCAGCAGTCTAAAATAGCAAAGTTATGAGCTCAGAGCAAACTCTTACATCAACCAGCTTTGACTGGCCAACAGTATGTCTGATGCTGATTGTAGCGTATTCTTCCAAATTAAAGGGGAAATCCAGTGTGATTCAATCCATAATCTATCTGTCTTAGATTGCCAAAATTACATTTCCAGTTATGCATTCAGCAGATGCAGTTCAGGGCCAGTCTCCCCAATAACTGTTTAGGGGCCTTGCCCAAGGACACAGCGGTGGCAGTTGGGATTTGAACCCACAATTTCCATGCTGCTAGAACTACTGTATCAAATTCCTTAACCCCTTCGCCACCACCTCCTCATTGAGTTAAAAGCAGGAAGTTGTTGTTTTTTCTCCCCCAAATGAATCCTCTGAATTAGATTCATATTCCTATATAGTAAACTGAAAAGGTGTAGATATTGAACTGAAAACGTAGATTTAGATGAGAATTTTAAATTAATAAATTATTTCATTAATGATGTCTTCTTTCCTCCTGTTTCAGATGAAAGACCATGACGAGCCCTGTCCCTCTGAAGCCGTGTGGGGAATTTGATGTTGGGTCTCTGAGCCCATCTCCAGCTGACTTCACAAACACTTCTGGCTTCTGATTAAAAGTTTATCATTTCCGAGTTATCCTACTGGCACAGTGAGGAAACTTTGTGGATAAATGTTGATTCAAGTGCCGACTGAGAACCATCATATCATGAGCACATTCTCAGTGAAAATATGAGCTCAGTATTATATTACCATAGTGTGTTCACACTATTGACGTTCAGTAGCTTAGCTAGGCTATATGTTTATTGTGTGAGGGTGAACAGTATTTGCACTGTAGACTCAGATGAATGTACACACATTCAAATATTTTCCTTCAACAACCAGCTACTTTGATTTGTTGACTTTATAAATACTGTAATGAATATTTGGGACAAAGGAAGCTGACAGTATACATGTCCCTACCCATCAGCATGTACTTATATGCTGTACTCTTTATAGTGACATTCCACAATGTTTTTCTTCCTCTGCTAGTCAAGCTGAGCTCTGATTTATTTATTTAAATGTTCAGAGAGTTTGTTTCTAGTTTGTGCCCATCTAAATCCACTGTGTCATGTAAATTAAAAATGGACACTCCTCAGATGATGGGAAAAGATCAAAACATAACATCGCTCTGTTTGAAGTTCACTTTAAAAGCTTGGATGTGAAGCTGGATATTGGTCAAATCTATACAGCTTGGGTTATTATGACTCTGTAATGATCTTCATTTTAAAACTCTGCATCAAATCAAATTAATATTGCATTCAATCTTATCTTGACTAGAATATTTGCATAATTATGCACATGTAACAAATGTCTGTTAGCCCAGTGGTGCATGTAGAACTTTCTTTCTGACATCTCAAGAGCTCCTCTTAAAACTAATATCCTTTTCTCATGACTTTCTCTGACTTTTTCCATTCCTTTCCCTGATTTCTTCCCTGGCTTCTTTTCCTGACTTTTCCATGATTTTCTCTGACTTTTCCCATGCCTTTCCCAGACTAAAATGCAAAGCTTCTTCAAAAGCTTCACTAAAATGTAGCAATAATCCCACACAGGTTGTGCTATATACAATGTGTTTAGCATAGCCGAGAGTTTTAGCTGTGTTATGTTCATGGTATAGGACATACTCCATACTTTTTCAGAATGGTCACTGCACATACAGTACCTTTTTATTAGACAAGTCACAGCTACAGTACAAGGCATTAGGTAGGTTTATTCCTGAACATCAATTCCTAAGCCAAGGAATATTTTTCCTTCAGCTGAATGGTTGCCAAGTAAGGCACAAATGCAGAACGTAACATTTTCAATGGCAGAGGAATGGAAAACGAAATGTATCTCATTAAGAATACACAATGGCATTAAACGTCATGGCAATGGCATTCAAACAATCATAATCAAGGTAAGAATACAGTATATCTGACAAACGTCAGGTCAGTGCATTAGGAAAAGACATGCAAACGTCACCTATGTGTTACTCTCATACTGTAGATGAAAACATTTTGCTCAATCAATATATTAACCTTGATTGAGATCTTGTTCATATTTTTTTCTCTTTTCTTTTTCATTTGTCAGTCATTTTGGTCAACAATTCCTGGCCCACTGAAATGAGCAGGCCAAGTGAAATTCAGTGGCTATGTAGATCTAATTGAGTTTTATGTTGTGGTTCCAGATGGGGGAAACTACTGGAACGGGTTACAATTTATTGACTTTCCATGATTTTCCAGGAATTCCCTGATCCATTGGAAGGCTGCTCTTAGACTGGTGTGTGGGGTTCTGGGCTTTTCGGTTGGCTGACAGGGACATGCGCCTCCTGTTCAGAGGTCACTGTGAGGTTGTGGAGGCTGTAGTAAGAGTGGTTTGTGTGGAGGTGACTTCTTTTCATGGAAGATGCAGCCCTGAATTATAATAAGGGCTTGAGGCATGTACCTCTAAACAATTAAAAGAGGTAATCTTCTCCGACAATCAGGCGTGGTATGTAATTTCAAATTTTAAGATTTAATTAGAAAAATATAGATAATAAAACAAATAATAAAATGCTCCGGAAAACTCTCTCTATTTCATACACTCTCTGTGTCTCATTGTGATAAAGAAAAGAGCACAAGAAGCAAAGACAAATTTGTGTGTGTGTGTGTGTGTGTGACATGGGTGTACATAAAATGTATTTATTAAGGTCAGGCTAAATGCAAATCTGCCCTTTCAGCAGAGTAAATTTTAATTATTATAAATTTCCTTTGCTTAAACTCTGATAAGACTGAAGTCATGTTGATTGGCCCTAAAAACCTGACCAACACTTTACCCCATCATCAGAGCTTACTTAGTGACCTTTCACTCACACCTAACACAAAGGTCAAGAACCTTGGGGTGTATATTGATCAAGACCTCTCTTTAAATAGTCATGTAAAGCATATCTCCAAAACCTCATTCTTTCATTTACGCAACATTGCTAAGGTCAGAAAATTCCTTTCTTTTGAGGATGCAGAAAAACTAATACATGCATTTGTTACCTCCAGACTTGACTATTGCAATGCACTGTTCTCTGGATGTGGTACTAGCTGCATCAAAAACCTTCAACTAATACAAAATGCTGCAGCACGAGCACTCACAAGGACAAAAAA
Organism: Limnothrissa miodon; assembly: GCA_017657215.1. Taxonomy (NCBI): domain Eukaryota; kingdom Metazoa; phylum Chordata; class Actinopteri; order Clupeiformes; family Clupeidae; genus Limnothrissa; species Limnothrissa miodon. The sequence goes on along the minus strand of JAGFZM010001551.1, from coordinate 548,815 downwards.
ATATGAACATATCACACCTGTCCTTGCTTCCTTACATTGGCTTCCTGTTAAAAGCCGAATTGATTTTAAAATACTTCTCCTAACATATAAAGCCCTTAATGGCCTTGCTCCAGCATATATTAAAGACTTACTTGTTCCCTACCACCCTTCTAGACCCCTAAGGTCACAGAATGCTGGTCTCCTAGTAATTCCTAGAATATCAAAATCAACAATGGGCGGAAGAGCTTTCTGCCATCGTGCGCCTGTCCTGTGGAACAAACTCCCTTCTAACATTCGTCAAGCGGACACTCTCAACACCTTTAAGTCTAGACTCAAAACCTTTCTATTTACTGACCCCTTTAGTTAGGGATGGTGTATGGTAAGCCACATCTCCTCAGGGTTTTATTGGAAAGGACTGCCTCTGCTGTAAGCTCCTGTCCAGGGCTTGGTGGCCACTGACCATTTCCTTTGGTGGTGTTGGCTTGTTATACATCATACCTTAGTTATGCTGCTATAGTTTAATGCCGCCACAATCCACCCATGTGTTAAGCCGTACAATTTTCACTCTGTCTTTCTCCTCCTCTCTTTTCCTCTCCACTTACTTCTCTCTCTTCACTTAGCCAACATCTGTATATGGTTTCACATGCAATATAACTCACATTCTCAGAAATCTGATGGAGACTGTTCTAACTCATCTCCTCTCTGATTTTCCATGCCTTTACCACCCTGCCGTGAGTCATCACTGCCTTCCACTGGGTCATCACTTCCACCTCCTGGGTTCTCCTGGGACCTTCTTCCAACGTGATCCGGCGGCACTCCTGAATGGTCCTCAACCCACTCCACTGTCCATGCCACTGCCTCCCTGCTGAGGGTCACCCCTGCCCTCCACTGCCTGATCCTGCATCTCTGGCTTCCTGGGCGGTCTGCCTTCAGCTCACAGATGACCCTGACATGATTGTTACAGCCTCTAGCTGGCCCCTGGCTTGACTGCGCCTAATGACATGGGACTATATCCTGGGATTCTAATGGGACTCCTATATTACTGTACTTTATTTACCAAAATTTTCTTGTAATATGTATCTAATGGAATAATAGTGGACTACTCACCATCTAAGAGACTGAAAACCTGCCCTAGGCAGTTGGGTTAGCCCCTTGAGCCGTCGGAACTGCCCAAGGTTTCTTCCTCTACCATAACAAGTAAAAACAAAAAACGCTGCGAGGGAGTTTTTCCTTGCCCCTGTTGCTCATTGGGCCTCTTGTGTTAAGCGCTTTGTGACATGCCTTTTGTAAAAATGTGCTATATAAATAAAATTGAATTGAATTGAATTGAATTACTGGATATTACATGAAGCCATGCACACACACACACACACACACGATACATAATTTAGCCAACAGATATACATTCAAAGAAAAACAGCAGAATATTAAACACTGAATATACATTGAACAACTAGAACAACAAAACACTGCATTAGTTTACTTCAGTGCACCTGCATACGGTTATTGGTGGGAAAGTGTGTGTGTGTGTGTGTGTGTGTGTGTGTGTGAGACACATGGAGGAATAAAAGGTGACAGGGGCCTGGGGTGTTGGATAGGATTCAGAGCAGTGGTTGCCAGTAGCAATGCTTAGAGTGTAGGGTTGACGACAGGGTACCACCGACTGTGATGAACAGATTGCTGAAGTGTGTGTGTGTGTGTGTGTGTGGTTGCATGGGGCAGGAATGCCAGTACTCCCTCTGAGTAAGACCCCCAGAAGAGAGACCATGGACCAAAAACAAGCCTTGTCAACAGGGTGTCGGAAGTGTGTGTGTGTGTGTGTGTGTGTGTGTGTGTGTGCGCGTGTGTGTCACAGTCAGAACAAGAGCAGTGTTCTGAGTTGTCCATAAGGGCCTGCACCCCAGCAGGTGTGAAAACAGGTTTCAAATCAGCCTGAAGCAAGTAAGGTGTGTTAGCAGGGGAGAGATAGAGAGAACGAGGGAGACAGAGAGGGGGGGGGGGACTACACGCTGGGACTCAGGAGCGAAGTTAAAGTGTTTTGTGAAGTTGTTATAGGAAAAGGGAACAGTTGCAGGACGAAGGTATAGTGTGAGAAATGACACTTTTGCAGTGATATGAAAGACACTGTAAGATAAAGAAGCAAGTGGACCAGACAGGACACAGTGTTCTCTGAAGAGGCTGTGCAGTACAACTCAGCCCCATGCACACCAGGGGGATTCCAATCTCTGTTAATTAATTGAACTGAATTCAATTCAGTCACTTTATTTGTCATTGTATGACTTCAACGAGATACAACAGTGCAATCCAAAAGTGCATAAACAATAATAAGTAGATAAGTTAGATCAATAAAATAACTTGGATCAATAAAATACAAAAAAAAATGGACCAAACATCAAACATATAGTCACATTTTGCCTTATAGACCAGTCCCCATATGGTTGACCGAAAGATGTCATCACCAATTCAATTCAATTCAATTTTATTTTTATGGCGCATTATATTCACAGTATTTGCACCAAGTGTGAATGTGAAGAATTGTTTTCTAACAATCTAATAAGCTTAATGATCTCCATCTTGTTCTGATACTTATAAGGATGTGAATAAGACATTACTGTGTAGCACATCACATTGCATTTATTTAGAAGGCAAATTTGGCTTTGACAGTGTGTGCGTGTGTGTGTGTGTGTGTGTGTGTGCGTGCACACCAGGATGTGACCTTTCAGTTTAATGCCTACCTGAAAATCCTGCTAATTGTTATCTCTGACACATAAATGACACTCAGCTATTTCTCATTGAGATAGACAGAGAGAGAGAGAGAGGTGGAAAAAAGGCTGGAACACAACAGACACACACACACACACTCACAATTAAGCTCAGTGTGTGTGTGTGTGTGTGTGTGTGTATCTGTGTGTGCATTTTTCATATATTCTACCATTTTCTGATGACACCATTGCCCCAAACTCTCTCTCTCTCTCTCTCTCTCTCTCTCTCCCCTCTTTCACTCCTTCTTACCTTGCACAGTCAGGAGGCCAACTTAAAGGTCTACTGACATCTACTGACATCCCCTCCCTTTGAAGGAGAGGACCCAAGGCAGAGCAGGAGAGGAAAGGCAGGGAGGAGCGCAGCCAAAGATGGCCTCTCTGCTAGCAAAGCCGGAGAAGCTGAAGGTGTGAGGGTCAGGTATGATCCATTATTTCTCCGTGACACCTTTTCAGTTTGCACATGTGTGTTTGCCAAGGGGTTGCCAATCTAGAGCTGTAAACAGAGGTGGCCTCAGACAATGGATAGAGGAGAGAGGGCTCCCCTGGTCTGTCTCTTGGAACTCACTGAAGTCAGCTTTAGGGGAGGTCTCCCGTCTGAACTTCAATGAACAGTCCTGCCATTCAGAATAGCAGGTTGCTGACACTGTCTCTTTGTGTTGCCACTACCTGTTAATGTATATTATATCAATAGGATAGGCTGTGGTTGACATGTTCTGACGTGTTCTGGCTAACGGTGTAGTCCTTCTACAGTCCTATGAGCGCCTAGTGCTGTAGGCCTTGCTGGAGAATAATATTGTCTTGCTCGTCAGTAGCTTGTATGGCAGCAAAAAGAGGCATGGAACATCTCTTCCCTTTGGACCCTGTTCCGACCCTGTTGCATTGTGGGAAATGGACTCCACAACAGGCTTGAACATATTTGCATGGAGATGAAAATGACCCAGAAGGGTAGCAGATAATTAGAAAAAAGATGTACATGTAAAACTTAATGAGAACATGCACAGCATTGCATGTCAAGACGCAGCTTCGCCAACTCACGGTTGTTGTTATGTTGTTTCGCTTATGATAAGCAATATGTACACATGCATGTACAAGTAAGGTTAAAATGAGAAAAAGCAAAATGTACAATACCACTTTGTACAACCAAGTGTGTTTTCCATATATCATTTAGTTTAATATTGTATTTATTTGTCATGTTTACAGTCTAATGAACCAAATTTTTCTTTAATACTATTCTTTATAGTTTGAAATTTGGCAGCTGATATTTGGCTTTTTTCATGCAGTCTGTCAACTGGTCTGTTGTCTTGTGTCTGTTACCTTGTGTGGTCAGTTAACTAATTTGTTGTGTTGTGTCTGTTACCTGATGCAGTCTGTCAATGGGTCTGTTGTACTGTATCTGTTACTTGATGCAGTCTGTGAATGGTTCTGTGGTGTTGTGTCTGTTACCTTGTACAGTCTGTCAATGGGTCTATTGTGTTGTGTCTGCTACCTAGTGCAGTCTGTCAATGGGTCTGTTGTGTTGTGTCTGTTACCTAGTGCAGTCTGTTGATGGTTCTGTTGTCTTGTGTCTGTTACTTTCTACAGTCTGTCAATGGGTCAGTTGTGTCTGTTACCTTGTACTGTCTGTCAATGGGTCTGTTGTGTCTGTTACCTAGTGCAGTCTGTCAATGGGTCTGTTGTCTTTTGTCTGTTACCTTGTTATGTTGTCATCTTTAGCACTGGAGGCCCACTGGAGTGAATCTGCTTGAGTCCTCAGCACTTCCGAGAGGGAGACAGGGAGGCCGTGTGATGGATGCAGAGATATCAGTGTATCAGACAGCAGATGACAACAGAGATACCATGCTGCACTATTCAACCCCCCACACACACACTCACACACACACACACACACACACACGCGCGGACCATATGTCTCGGAGAACCGATCTGATCTCATAAAGTCTCAGTGTCATTTGGGAATGTCAGCGTTGAAGTACTGAGAGGTTTGGTTTACCTCTTGATGTATTTGTGTGTGTGTGTGTGTGTGTGTGTGTGCATGTGTGTGTGTGTGTTTATGCATATGCGTGTGTATGTGTGTTTTGCATATGTGTGTGTGTGTGTTTTGCATATGTGTTTGTGTGTGTGTGTGTGTTTGTGTTTTGCATACATGTTTGTGTGTGTGTGTGTATGTGTGTGCGTGTGTTTGCATGTGTGTGTGTTTGTGTGTGTGTGTGTGTTTTGCATACATGTTTGTGTGTGTGTGTGTGTGTGTGTGTGTGTGTGTGTGTATAGGCCTCAGGTGGCTACTGCACTGAGCATGGCCCCAGACAGATGGTGACATTCAATCCCCTCTACAAATGGGCAGGAGGATTTAGGGGAGAGGCAGCCACGCTTGTGTGGGTGACACACGTCAAATAAGATGCCTGGAGGAACTGCATCCTACTCTTCTGATGGATAGACTGAGAGAGAGAGAGAGAGGGGGGGGGGGGGGGGGGTTGACAGAAACTGGCAGAGAAAGTAAACACAGGCTTATTGACCACATTCTGAACATCGACGGAATCTGTCATTGAGATTGTTCCTCTAGAACAAATAGACTGTAAGACTGAGAACCACACTCTTCTCCCTCCTCCTCCGCCTCTTCTTGTGTTTGACAGATGGAGGAGTGTCTTTCTTTCTCTTTGGTGCAGTAATTAAACAGTCTATTCTCCAACTCCAATTAAAAAGAAGTCAATGGCAGACACATAAATCAACACACATTTTAACACCCTTGGTTAGAAATGGTGGTAGCGTAGCCTTTAAATCAGTCACAGTGGCAACTCAGGCATCAGATCGTCCCTTCTAATGACATATTTGTATTTTTGGACAACTTTGTCACTTTTTCTTCTCCCTTATTTGAGTGGGACTATTCACTTATTCTGTCGGCAATGCTGTTGTTTAAATACATGTGTCACTGGTTTAAATACATGTGTTGCTCATCTGACTTTGAGTAAATGACAGAGTGAAAATGAGAGACGTTTGACTTTATTGAACTTATTTTCATTGAAATATAGGCCTCCTATGAAAGGGAAAGAGATAGAATACTCAGTATAGCTCTGCTGATAGAAGGAGCATCTCCCATATAATAACACAATTGGGAGATGGGGAGAAGGGAGAAATACTGACTAGAAAAAAGGGTGACCGTGAATGGAGCATGAGGGAAAACATTTGTGATTCTATACGCCACAAAAGCACACAGAGATCACAAGCTTCCATTTCAAGATATTTTAAGAGGCTTTGAGATATTTTTGTGCACCAAAAATAATTCCACATTTCAACCTAATTTGACAGTACAATGGCTACACTTTTTTACATTCTTACTAGATTGTGCTGAAATTTTACTGCAAATGCAACCACACAAGGTGGACACTTAGTAGTTAATTTCGTTTTTATTACATAATATGATTTTTGTTGTCCTGCATTTCGGTGTTTCCTCTGTGCCGTACTGCTGTAAAAGAACAATGCAACAGGCAAGACACAACAAAGTATTTGGTAAGACTTAATTTGTGAATCATGGATCATTAGTTTATTCGCTACCTTTCAAAATTATATATTATGATAAGTCATATACATAAAATTGTAATTCATGTTCATCATGTTTATAACTGTCTAAAGCCATCTACCTCAAATAAAGTGATACAATTGAGTAATAATGGGGTTTGTTGGGGCTTGGCTGGGTTGCATGCTCGAAAAGTTGTTATTTGACTCATTTTAGAAACTTTATGTCTCCATTGAAGGCCTTAATTGTTCTCTCTGTCTATTTTTCTATTCTAGTCGATCAATAACTTACATGTTCATGATAATAATGCTATAGCATTCCCTGTCCATGAATGCCTTTTGGACAAACGAAATGTTCGTCTGGGGCTGACAAACTGTTTGTCTGGGGCTTTGTGGTGTGTGTGTGTGTGTATTTATGTACTTGTATATGTGTATGTCATTTTGGGTTTATGTCTGTTTATGTGTGTGTATTTGCTTATGCGGTTGTACAGTATATGTGTATGCCATCAAACGTTTCTGTGTGTGTGTGTGTGTGTGTGTATGTGTCCCAGAGAGAAGCGTCGGCCTCATGTAGTGCTGACTTGTATCTGGACAGTGTCCAAAGTGACCTTGGCCATCTGTGGCGAGTCGTCTGGGGTAAGAGCGCGTCACACCTGCGTCTGACCACACCTGTGTCTGCTCCACCTGCTTTCCCCTTTTAAACACCTCTGACTGAGCTCCGGTGTGACACAATAAGGACACCAGCCATGTGACCCCCCTCCACTCCCACCCGCACCCCCACCCTCTCGCCTCCTGTCAAGGGGAAGGGCAATAGAGTGACCTGGAAGAGCCAGTGTGCACTCCCTGGTCAAGGGCTGCCTTGGGGCTACTGTAACTAAGTGCTAATGTCATTATGAGAAATTATGTCCTGGCAGAATGAGCGGGATGGACTTTGACACTGAATGATCTCTGGAATGAAAATGAGATCTTGATCCTGTTGCCCTGAACAACGGTCATTATCCACATATAACTAACCTCAGAATATTGGTGATATCTATTCAATGTCAGTGGACGATCACACAGCCCTTTAGCGATCTCTCCGTCAGAAACACAGGTAAACACCCATAATTACTTACTTTGAGGTGACTGACAAACTCCATTGATAAACTTAACTCAGCTGTTAGCTGTTCCTTTGTGTGTATCATATGAGGTCACCCATATGAGAAATCCAATCCGGTAAACTTAATGATAATTTTCAAAACTAGATCAATTTGAAACAACCTAGACTATGGTGACCAAAGGACTGGTACAAGAGCTGGACTATGAATATCAAAGCACATTTTAATGGCTTTAAATTCCTGTTGTTGTCCATGGCTTTTATATTCGACTCATCCTGTTATTTCTCCACGCCCTTATTATCCTCTGCACCTCTGTGTGGAGTTGTCTGCTGATTGGCAGTGCTGACGTCACGTCTGTGCTATCAAGCCCTGGGGTCCTGATTCCCAGAGATTGGAGCTCTGACTGCTTTTAGTGTCAGATCGCAGGGCCCCACAAATAACACAAGGTGTTCATTTACATGGCAGCTTGTCTCAGCCAGTGTCTCCTGGAGAAGTAAGACATGATACTTTGTGTAACCTCTCTCCCTTCCTTCCTTCTTTCATTCCCTCCTCTTTCTTTCTCCCCTCCTTCTTTTATCTATCTTCTCTCCATCTCTCTCTCTCTCTCTCTCTTTCTCACTGTGTGTGTTCAGAGAAGAAATAATTGATGTGGGTAATCCACTACATCCTCCAAACCACCAAGAGACATCCTCCCACCTATTAATGATCACAACCTTGCCAAAGAGGTGACCGGAATCTTATTCAGTTGTTTATTCTTTCTTTCTTATTCTCTCTTTCTCTCTCTCTCTCTCTCTCTCTCTCTGTGTTTGTGTGTGTGTGTGTGTGTGAACCTTTAACACTTAACGCTACGCATACACATGCATGGGTATTTATGAAAATTGTTATATTCTCTATCTCCGAATTAAAATATAATAATTAATGTACAACATGCTCAAAAATAGCCAGAGGAGGCTGTCAAAATCATGTCAAACAAATAGAAACCCAACCAGACATCTGAAAGCCGAGGAGGGACTGCCACGTCACAACGCTAATCCTCATGAAGCTGTATTTGTTTTTTAGAGGTAAATAATAGGCAAAAAAAGTCTTTCTGCCTTTTTTTCCCCTTTAAAAAAAAAAAAAAAAGATATCCTGCAATGTGTACACGGGGTCTCAAACCAGTGCACCTCCCCAATCAAAGGCAGAACTATTTCCTATTTCCATGACAGTAGAGCCGGCAGACAGACATGCAGGATTAGAGAGAGAGAGAGAGAGAGAGAGAGAGAGTGGAAGCAAAAGGCCTTTGGTCTCGGTGGCGAGCATGATGAAATCGCTGCAACATCACGGGAGTGTGTGGAGCGGCGGTGCCATTGCGTCAGATCACACCGCATTAGCCAGCCTGCTCACTGAGGCCAGCCACAGCAGCCACAGACACTGCTGCATGCATATTTGATGGCAGCTGCAACAGCAGCGGTAGTGGTGGTGATGGTGGCAGAGTGTGCCAGTAACTGGGGTTGTATGGTAATCTATGCTGGACCTCCTTTTAAAAATCTGCCACTGTGTGTGTGTGTGTGTGTGTGTGTAGTGTCTTCCAATGTATGTGTGTGTGTGTGTGTTTGCGTGTGTGTGTGTGTGTAGTGTCTTCCAATGTATGTGTGTGTGTGTGTGTGTTTTGTGAGTGCTAGCCTGTTATGCCTGCTAGCCTGCTATGAGCTAATGAAGCAGGAGGACCTGGGGGGTATAGATGGGGAAGGAGCTGGGGAGGATTCAATGTCCATTGATATGGCACTCCAACTGGGCAAATGGCTTGAGGCTGGGCCCAGGAGACCAGGAAGGATGCAGTGTGTGTGTGTGTGTGTGTGTGTTGGGGGAAAGAGTGATTTTTTTCTGAGTGTGTGCCTGTTAGGGTGTGAGAGAGACTGCATGTGTGTGTGTGTGTGTGTGTGTGTGTGTGTGTGTATGTGTGTGTTTGATCGAGAGAGCTCCCTCAAAGCTACAAGTCAGAAAACTTTTGCCACCTCTCTAGTGATCTTTGATAAGGCTACAGAGGGGAGCTCTGGAGGGCTGATGATTGTTGCAAGAAAGAGAGGAATAAAAGGGGTGAGATAGAGAGAGCAGGAGAAACCCAGAGCATGGTTCAAAATTAGGGTTTGGACATCCTTTGAAAATGGGGAGAATACTGTTTGAAAAAGAGAGAGCGAGGGAGAGAGAGAGAGAGAGAGAGAGAGAGAGAACAGACTAAGGAGGAAAAAAAAGATCTCTTATCTCTTAACAAGCACCCCAGTGCTGGCAAGGAAAGCATGTAAGGGAAAGGTCAGACGTTTCAATACTGTACAATGCAAAGCACGGATACATGTCCTTATGGCACAATATATCCACATTATTAAAATAACAATAAAGAGGACGGAAAAAAAGCTGCATGTAATTTCTCTACGGAAGAGGAGGGGAGATGAGATGAAATGAGTGCGTAGGGAAAGCGGACAGAGGAGGAGAGCTGCGGCTCTTTTTGTCTGGTCGGGGTTACAGAACGTCCGCACACAGGCCAGCTGTGGGATCAGCAGAATAAAAACACTGGCCACATGAATCATGGGAAGGCCGGAAGGGTGGAGCGAGGGAGGGAGGGAGGAGAGAATGGCGGGCGGGTGGTGGCACCCAAAACAGCAGAGTCAGGGAGATAAAAGAGAGACTTTTACTATTTCCAGAACATGTTGGTTAAAAGAATCCATTGTGCTGACAGACACATGCATATATTACAAAATACAGACACACACACACACACACACACACACACACACACAAACGCATGGGTATGCACACAGCAAACACACTGATTCACAAAAACATACATACTGTACACACAGCAAACACGCTGATTCACAAAAACATACACCCACACATATACACAAACACAGTAAAACACTAATTCAAATGAACCTTCCTCAAACTTTTCAGACACCATCACACAATCAGAATGGCTTTGTACATGTGGATGTGGATCCACTGAGAGCCTTATTCCTGATCCATCCAAATGGCCACTGTAGCTGGAATGACCAACAAGTTTTTATTGCCATTCATACTGTAAGTGTACTCTTTTTATTTTTTGCCATTAGACGCAGACACCAATGGACACCAAACCCAAAGTCTCAAAGTCACCCCATCCTATCCGGCACTCATCTTGTCATAGGTAGGGCACCACCAGTTTCCCACCAGTTTTGCTGTCGCTGCTTTTTTGTTGGACACCGTGGCTCGAGCAGTCAGCTGGGGCGGCTGCATTTGAGTGGTGCGTACGTGTGTATGACTACATGAGCCTCTGCATATCTGAGGATTACAGCTGAGTGGAATTAAATTACATGGGTAAAAAATAGGGGGAGGGGGGCGGATTTCCAGCACAGCCCGGGCTGGTCAACCCATGCTGCAGCACTGCCCTGGCTTTGTGCCTTTGACCCGGCCCGGGCTCCAGCTCAGATGTGTAATTCATTAAAACACAGATAAACCCCCCCGTCGACCTCGCGTAATCTCTCATCCTCGTTAATCAGCGGCCGTGCATATAAACGCTTGTGGAGGCGCACAGCGGACTGGCTGAGCCAGACAGTAATATGATGATCTTTGCTGTTTTTCCCCTTTAAATATTCAGCAGGGCCGTTAAAGTCCTGATCTGGTTAACTTCTCACCCTCTTTCTGGCTGTTTGCTGCTGTTTTTCATGCCTGAGGTGAACTCCAATGTGTGTATGTGTGTGTGAGTTGTAAACCAACACCCACACTAAACCAATTCCATCCCAATTTCAGCATTAGGCCAAAAAGCCTTGCAGACCTCGAAATATAATCTGGGAGGTCTTCATACTGCACTTTTTTTAAAATGCACTTTTCAGCTCAACATGTGTAATTACATTATGCATGTTATGTAGATAATGTCACCGGATGAAAGTCAACGGCAAACTGAATGTTTAGTTTGTAAATAAGTGGTCTAGAAAGGTCTAGTAAGGCCACTCTTGTGAACAGATAAATAAAATTGAAAATTAAAATATACAAAAAATGAGAGAAAGGGAATGAAAAAGAGACAGACAGATAGATAAATAGAGAAAGAGAAAGAGAGAGAGATGAGCGGGATGAGGGGAGGGAATTGTGGGTTTGTAATCCGAGCAGCTGAGAGAGCTTTTCAGGGTAATCAATCTCCAAAAAGGCTCTTAATGGAATCAATGCTGAAAAAAGCCCTGCCATTGATTCCCACATCTACCCACGCCATTTTTAGCTATCATTTAGAGTGTCAAAACTTTGGGTGGCTGAGGGTTGGCGCTGGGGTTTGGAAGGAAGGGAGGTGGTGGGGGGGGGGGGGGTTCCATCCAGCAATATAGGTTAATTGTGTATCGGACAAAGAAGGCCATTTGTAAAGTGGCACACTTTTCCCGTAGTGTCTGTTAAATATTACTCAGCCTCAAATACACCCTGAAATAGTGAGATAGATAGAGAGAGAGAGAGAGAGAGAGAGAGAGAGGGGGGGGGGGGGGGGGGGGGGGATGAAAGCGGCGAGAGATTGAGAGAGAAATAGAGAGAGATAGGGAGATAGAGAGAGACATTGAGAGAGAAGCACTTCCTTCTACACTGTACAAAAAAGGACATTTTGAGAGGGTCATATTTCACCAGACTCAGAAAATCTATTTCGAATTTCAAAAGCTTGAAAACAATGACAAAATGACCGTACTGGAGAGGAACTCTCATGACCTGGGGGACTTAACTTGAGTAAAGCTACGCCAGTTTAGGTTCTAGTAAAGCTTGTGTCAATAGACCTATATTTACACACTCGCACACACACACACACACACACACAGACATTTGTCTTGTAACAGGGCCTACAGTACATAGGCTAGGCTACTGCAAATTTGCAGCTTGATTAAGCCAATGCAGCTATTGTTAAGCCAATGCAGCTTGATTAAGCCAGTGCAGCTATAGTTAAGCCAATGCAGCTATCGTTAAGTCAATGCAGCTATCGTTAAGCCAATGCAGCTATAGTTAAGCCAATGCAGTTATCGTTAAGCCAATGCAG
>JAGFZM010001551.1:516298-530935 GCA_017657215.1 Limnothrissa miodon | reverse complement strand
AGAGAGAGAGAGAGAGAGAGAGAGAGAGAGAGAGAGAGAGAATAATCTAGAAGGTGCAATAAAGTGTTGTGAATTGGTCTTATAAATACAGTGTTTTTCTCGACCGCCTACTCTAGTCTGACACATACAGCTGGAGAAGAAGCACTCAATGTCAAGAAAATCAAGAACTCTTATTTTTTGTGATTAATGGATCTTTGCTTGTTGTTCAGGTCATTTGTATTAAACTGATTTGTTTTTGACAGAAAATATATTCCAAAAGTTTGTTTAAATCAAATTAAAGAAATAAGTCATCTGTAGAAGATATTTCAACTAGTTAGAGAGTTGGTTGCCAGATGAGATAATAACACTATGTTTGTGTGAGAGTGTGTGTGTGTGTGTGTATGTGTTTGTGTGTGTGTGTGTGTGTGAGAGAGAGAGAGAGTGAGAGAGATAGAGAGTGTGTGTTTCTTTTGCAATGTAAATAACATCCATGCCACATAGTGGTTCAGTTTCAGATCAGAGGTTTTTCAGGACACACACACAGTAGCATTCAAACACACACACACACACACCGACCGGTGGCCACCCCCAACAATCAAAGACAGGGTCCCACACAGTCTCTTCCTGTTGACCCTCACACACACACACACACACTTACACACACACCACCCCTAACAATAAAAAGGCCGAGGTCCACACAGTCCCCTCTCTGTGGTCAGAAACCTGCCACCAGATTGTCGGCCATATTTCAGCCTCTGTCTTGGTTGACTGCCGTTGGCTGTAAGGGCAACTGAGAGGCCACTGTAGAGCGATGGAGGGAGGGAAGGAGGAAGAGAGGGAAGGAGGAAAGGAGTGGTGTCCTTTAAGTTTGGGAAACATCAAAGCCCGCTTTTATGTCTACAGCCCACTGTCACCACCCTAAAGCTTGAAGATAAACGTAGGTTCTCCTTCATGATACTGGTATACCACACACACACACACACACACACACACACACTGTGGGGCTCGAGTAGACTTTGACTGAAGAGTTTTAGCATGACATTTGGTGGTGAGATCTGTAACAGCATATTTTCCATAATAATATGGAAAGTATTCTGTGAGTCTTCCCTTTCAATGCTTTTGAGGACCAGTGTATCTTTGTGGAGTGTGTGTGTGTGTGCATGTCTGGCCTTAACCACATTGACACAGACCCAAAGGACAATCTTATCAGATATGGCTGGGCACCACCTCCTTCAGAGTGCTCTGAACAGATGCACTTAAACTCGACTTTACCCTCTTCCTCTGCTCCATGGGGAGAAAGGGGTTGGGCTACATCACATTTCAGACTGGAGGTATTTTCACATATCAGAGTTGATTTCATTTCAGCCGCTCAAATGTGCTTCTCCGGGATTCGCTCAGCTGATAAACAAAACTCCCAGGGACTCACAACTTTCTCTTCTTACCATAGCATCAGTAGAAGGGCTGGTCCTTATAGGCAAGAGGAGGATGTGAGCATTCTTACAGACAGCAATAAATTGTGACAAGCATATATTTAGTTTTATTTGTTTATTTGTTATTTAAAATAGACTCCATAAACAACTTATAATTTATATCTGTTTAGTTGGCAAGTTCTTGAGCTCCTCTGCCAGGCTTGGGCTCAGAAGGCCCAAGTCAACAGCCAGGTCCCAGATCCCCGGAATGGCACTGATTTCCTCGATGGCCTTGTCAGAGACGAAGAGATCTACAGCGCCGCTCTCCCAGCTCTTCTTCTGCGGGGGTTCGTCCCAGGTCCCTCCGAAGACACTCAGTCTCTTCCTCTGGATCTGCTGAGGCCAAACTGAGGCCTCCATTTGCTGAGTGAACTCAACCCTGTGTTTAAGCTGCTTGTAGTAGGAGGCCATTTGCTGATGGTACTCCAGCATCCGCACATACTCTTCCCTGGTGTACTTGGGCGCAGAGGACTCGGGGGGAGTTGGGTTGTCACCAAAGGCCCCAGTGGGGAGGCTTGCTGACTGGGCTCCCGAGAGGGACGGGCCGAGGCTGGTGCTGGGGGAAGCAGACCCGTCCCGGGCCAACTGGCTTCCATCCCGCTGTTGGAGGACCTCAATGGGGAGATCAAAGTTTCCCACAAAGGTGAGGGGTCCCACCTCCTTCAGCAAAGCAGCGGTGCTGTCCGATTTGTTGATGACGTCCATGACATATTTGAGAGACTCCGCACTCTCGGAGGATCGTGCGGGGGATGAGTAGATTGTCCCCACGTGGGTCAAATTATCAGTCGCTCTTTGATGACACGCGCCGGCAGGCTGCGACTGCTTTGGAGCCTGCACATTCACAGCTGACAACAGACAAACATACATATTAGTGTCATGTTTTTATGACTATCAAGGGGTTGGACATAGTTCACTGAGGGTTTTCTTACTTGCAGATGAATGGGCATGTTCCCTAGCAACACCACTGCCACTGCTACTAGGTAGAGTGGGATTAAGCTGTGTCTCCTGGGTAGAGGCTTTAGCTGAATTTAGCATGGCAATAATCTCTTCATGGGTCATGTCTGGAGTGTGGGCGATGGTCCCCACGAGTCTCAGGCTCTTCTCCTTCCCCGCTGGAGCGACAACTAGGGAACTGTTGGTGGGAAGTACCAGACGGGTCTCGCCATTGGGGGGCCAGGTGGGGATGTCACCCCCAAAAGTAGAGGTCTCCGTTTCATTAGTGGAAGAGGACAAGCTGGCCACAACACTGCATTGCTCCTGGTTCACAGCAGAGCAGCCTTGGGACTTCCTCCAATACCTGCCTACAAATATAAGTATATATTTATCCTAAACAAACGTATGAAAAAAATTAAGAGTGTATAAAATGTCATACTGTGGACTGAATATAGAATCAGAAAGGATACATTTCTTACTTTGTGAAAACTGAGTTGATCGCACATATTGGTACTGCTGCCTGGATGTTGCTGACCAAATTGGCACAGTACTACTTATTCCCTCTGATCCATCAATCTGGGATCTTTGATGATTTATTCTTCCTGCATATGAGTCCATTGCAATGTTTTAAAATCCCTTTTTTCTGCTGAGCCCTTCTACATGTGACTTACCTTCAGCTCGCTGAGTTAAAACTATTCTACTTTTACCAAAATCCCACTTTAGCAACATTCTAAAGCCATGCATTCCAATGTAAACATCTTGGTTGCTAGTTATTATGACATCATCAAAATAACCTATTCTTTTGAGATCAGTGGTAAAGGCTGCTAATGATTGATATCTGAACTTTCCAAAATATCCTGTTGAGCTGTTGAGGCACATAAGTTGATCAATGTGGTATTGATAATTAGCAGTGGTTCAAAACCTATGCACCAGTGGTTTTGGGTTTGGCGAGGTCCTGGGTTGAAAACAAACAACCTACAGTAAACAATAAGACATACACAGAAAAAGAAATATGTATATTTAAGCAATATGATTGGCTACTCTTGGTTATGGGGCTGTTCTTGTATATACCCATGGCTGTGGTTCAGCCGAAGTCACAAAGCAGCCACAAAGTCAAAGGCTTAATGATGTATTGTAGATGTGGGTATAGACAAAAACAGCCCCATGACTATGACTGTTATATTAGGTTACCTTAATACAACAGTTACTCTACCAACAAATAATTGTTTGTATGTATACAAGTGTTAATTAATTGTCAGTGTTTCCTATGAGGTCGTCCTGTTTCAGCTGATGTTTTTTTGGATGCTATGCAATGAATAGAGGACTTTCTTGGCTACTTGTAGACATTGATCTGGACATTCTTCTGAACTGTGCATCTACAGTACTACGATAGGATGCATGAGTGGGAGAGAGATATAGGGTGGGATAAGGAAATGACCTCGGGCCGGACTCAAACCCCCCCATGGCATGGCGCCTTAGACAACTGAGCCACGTTGTTTGTACCTTAACGCTAGAATATTCAAGGTTTCTAATTGTGCCACTTATGTTTCTAGTCAGAAACTCACAGAACTGTAGATGTGTCTTTCAGACAGTTCTCAGTATCTCAATATCCTCAGGAAGGGATATAGACTCTGAAGTGTTAACTTTAACAGTTATAGATACTTTGCATCAAAGAGTCTACTTTGGGTATAGTGACTATTATTTGTGAAAAGTCTCCTATGGCATATTAGTGGATATTCCCTCAGAAATTGATAAAACGTTCAACCAGACCTGGTGTAAAAAAAAAATGGCTTGTACATTAGTTGTATTGGGTGAATATGCTGCTTTTCCTTCTGAGGACTCCAAATTTAAACTTGTTTACTATGGAAATTCATGCAGATTGAAAGACACACACTCACACACCACACATACAGGCTGTAGGCTCTCACCACTCATAAGATAATGACATTTAATTTGTATGTTCTAAAATGATTTAGATCAGCATCACAAATGAGGCAGATCTGAGTAGTATACGCAGTATACCCTGCACCCCCCACCCCCAGCCCCCCATGCCTCACATCACAATGACTCCCCCCCTCCTCATCTGCACTTCTACAGGTTGAAATCTGCTTAGGGGAAAGGCTGCTATTATCCCTTTCAAGCACTGACAGGGATCCCTGCTCCATAGGTTTCAATCACCATGCTAATGTTCTGAAGGACTGTCACATTTTCACACGGCCAGTCTCACACAGCGCTGTGTGTTTAAAGGGGATTTGCTGGGCTCAGCCCCTTGCACAGCTCTTCAGAGGCCCGATTAATGCCTAAAGTGTGGTGACGTGCTCAGACACCTGACTCAGACGCGTCTAGTGATGCCAGGCCAAAGTGACGTTCTGTCTCATGCCTGGGATATTACATCTCTCTCTGTCTCTCTCTCTTTTTCTCTCTCTCTCTCTCTCACACACACACAAGCTGACACGCACACACACACTCAAAAAAACACACGCACACACATCCCCCCTTGGTACACGGCTAACACACTCCACACTCTCTTTAGACAGTAAATGTGAGTGTGATTATTACGAGACATTCATTTCACCTTGACACCCAGCATTAAGAGATTATTTGTCCTCCCAGCACGAGCCCCTGGCTCCCCCCGGTGCAGTTTGCTTTCTCCCCTGGTGCAGTAATGGAGTTAAAGTCAGATTGCTCCTAATACACCTTCCCCACAACCGTCCCCCCAACACACACACACACACACACTTTCTCTTTCACCCACACACACACACACACACACACTTTCACCCAATTCACCTTCACTCTGTCATGCTGCCAGGCCAGTATGGAAAGCAACTCTTTGGGAGCTCTTAAAAGCAACCACAGCATCCAGAGTGGCAGTGCAAATTATGAATAGTTTCTCTCTCTCTTTCTCTCTCTCTCTCTCATACTCTCTCTCTCTCTCTCTCTCTCTCTCTCTCACTCACTTCCATTTTCCATTTACCCTCTCCTGAAGTTATTCATTTGCTTCATAGAGCATTGATTCATCAGGAAGACCAAAAGTGTTACTAGAGTGCCAAGGGAATGTCTCTAACCATTGTGGATAAAATTATCACCTGTTGATGACTGATATCAGGAAAGTGAGGCGAGGGGATAAGAAAATGAGGTCCTAAATGAAATGAGTTTGCACTCTCTTATGATTTGGCACAAAACAATGAAACACCGCCTGGGCCAAAGCTCCATTCGTTCCTAGATCGGATGACTGTGAACGGACTCGGCCGCACAATTTTGATGACTCACTCCCACCCCAAACAAACACACACACACACACACACACACACACACAAACACACTCTTTCTCTCTCTCTTTCCAAAACTCAGCACTCCCTCGCCTTGGAGACGGGACCTTTTAACAGCATGTCTGACGAGGCACATTACTGGTGCTGAGTTGTTACACAAACGTGTAAACATGTAAACACACAAACATCCACCAAATAGAGAGAGAGAGAGAGAGAGACCACGCCACTGTATCCCCACAACAATGCAGAGGCCCTTACTGTAGCACCGCAAACCTCCTTATCACAGGTCCTCACAATGTTATTTTTTCACAGGTTGTAGCCTGGTCATATGCTGTTGATTGGGACGATGTTTTTAATTGCTTGATCTAATGGGAAGTGCGAAAGAGAGCGGTGTGAAGGACATTTAGCACTTTGTGGATGGTGATAATTGGATGATGGGAGAAGCGGCAGCCATGCTTTCTCACCCTTTCAGCCACAAGCAGAGCCTGTGCTAAGACAAACACACTTCATGCTCATCCACAGTCGACCCTTGACCCTGCCACATCCTGAAGGAGCATCTGCAGAACTGTTTACTGTAATGAATTATGGCCTCACTGTTCAGAGATACTGTATGTAACTCAGACACCTGTTTGTTTGTTTGTCACTACTCATTCAAGTAGTTATTCACTGGGTTGCCACTTGCACTTCATTTAGATTTCAGACTTTAGGTACACAACTGGAAATTCCAGAAAACCTAACAGAGAAATGCAGTGCAAACTAATACGGATGGCATGGAACCCTGAAAGGTAATGAAAGCCTGTTGAGGCACCTGTATAGTTCATTATAGTTCACTAAGGATGAAGGAGGCAAAGGAATAGAGGTCTAGAGTTAGCTTGTAAATGTGGAATAAGGTCAACTCCAGTCTTACACTGAAGTTGTGTTTTCAGGGATTCAATGGGTTTCAGGGAATAAATGCTTCAAGCAAAGCGGTGCTTTGTTAACTGTGGTTTCAGCTATTTGCATCAGTCAGTTAGTGTGTGTGTGTGTGTGTGTGTGTGTGAATGTCTTTGTGTCAGTGTCTGTCTCTCTGTGAGCGAGATGTCATGACAGATGGCATGTTGCGGATGCGCTCACTTTGGAGGACTTGACCTCAATTTGACCCCATTTCCTGTCTCAGTCACTCAGATGTAAATTGGTTTCTATTTTCTATTAAAGGCATTTTCCATTTCATGACAAACACTGATGGGAAAGAAAGAAAGAAAAGAACAGTGTGTGTGTGTGTGTATGTGTGTGTGTGTGTGTGTGTGTGTGTGTGTGTATGTGTGTCTCTATGTGTGTGTGTGTGTATGTGTGTGTGTATGTGTGTGTGTGTGTGTGTGTGAGAGAGAGAGAGAGATGAAAAGAAAGCAGGTCAGCAATACAGCTACTCTTCCACACACAATCAAGTTAGGTGTCACTTTGTAACACGTCTGAGGTTCATCTTCATCTTGTGTCCAAAGTCATCTTATGTTTTTTTTTTTTCCTGGAGAGAAAACAAAATTCTCATCTGAAACACACCACACACACACACACACACACCCACACACACAAACAAACACACTGACATACAGAGAGAAAGAGAGAGTTTTTCAAATGAACTCTGCGACTCCAATCAGCTTGTATTTGACGGGGAAAATAACACAAAACGTTCGCTGGTGTCAACATCCACATGAAGTCAGTTGAAATGATTAAGGATAGCATTAACCTTAATTGCCACATGAGGAAAACTCAAACACTAGCATGGAGCAGTAATTATTTATTTATTTACTTTATTTGCTATTATGAATATTTTGCATATTTGTTGCACATGAGGTAGGATGATTCCCTCCATAAATCCTTACCTGTATACAAGCAAGGTGGAACAGCCCATCTTCCGTAGACGTGGATCCTTTATAAAATCCTATCTCTATTTCTGATGTCAGCACTGTCGATGGTCTGACTGTGACCAAAACCTTTTGCACTTCCCTTGGTAGCATGAATTAAAGGTATACTATGCCTTAAAAGTATACTTTTGCATCTGCATTAGTGGTGGGCAAGGTCTTTTTGACTGCACACTTGCGGTTGAGAATCGTCTGTACCTGAACCCTTGGGAAGGCAGACCGAATAAATATGTGAATAATCAATTTAGTAATAAGTGTGTGAATTATTTCAATCATAATTTCTTGCACATATTTGAGTAGTGAGAGGAGTAAAGAACATCACTTGTTTAAAACTTGCTCTCGCTTTTTTCTCCTTTGTTTTCATTAGAACACATAATTAATAAGTTATAATTATAATAAGTAATAAGTATAAGTAATTATAAGAATAATGGTAAACCAGTCAATGTGCTGTAGCTCCAAATGAAATTGCAGCATGCTATTTAGTGTCTTAGAAATAAACCTTGGATCCAAAATAAAATCATCGCCTGCTCACATGTAGCCTTTTCAACAGAGGAGATTACTTCAGAGAGGGAACCCTTGTGAGTGAATCCTTTGAGCATTCAGGAACATAGAGGCCTTGCACGTCTTATTGATCTTTCTCCAGTGTCAGGACAGCACTGATCAGTATTGCTCTCTGTATGTACCGATGTAATTGTGTTTTTTCTTTCTTTCTTTCTTCTTTGATCACTTTCTTTTCTCCCCACCGATCTCCTCTCCCTCTTTAATCCCTTTACCTTCCCGCTCTCTCTCTCCCAGGTTCCTGGGCAGAAAAGGAGACAGACCGCTCTGAGAACAGATGGGTGATCCCCACCTGAGCAGCTGTCCTCTCAAATTACCCAGAATTCTCATCTCGCTCCACCATCACAATCACACCAAAAAAAAAAGCAGAAGAAGGAAAATAAAATTCTCTCTATTTCATCTGTTGCCTCTCATGTGCTGTCATTGCACAGTGTTAGTGAGAGAATAGTCATAAGAACAATAAAAGAGATGTCTTTTTTCTTTCCTACTCTCTGCTCAAAGCTCTGTAAATCACATATTATGTGCTTAGAATATGAACTCCCGTGGATCAATCAGTCACGCTTTTCCTCTTGTCCTTCATCTCTTGTCTTATTCTTTTTTCTGTGTCTTCTGTCTGTCTACTTGACTGCCTCTTCCTGAGTCACCAAAGCATCCCTCTGTCATTCCAATTAAATATCCTACTCCTCTTGGAACAAGCTCAGTCTCCCTTGAGCATACCTTCTTGTGTGACTGTCTCATTGTGTGTGTGTGTGTGTGTGTATGTGAGTGGGAGAGAGAGGGAGGGAGTAGGATGATGAGTTTGTGTAACAGATGAAATCAGTTCTAACTGTGTGTGTGTGTGTGTGTGTGTGTGTGCGAGAGAGGGAGAGAGAGAGAGATAGAGAGAGAGTGTGTAACAACAACATCGAGTTCTATCAGTGTGTGAATGTGTGTGCATATGTGTGCATGTGCACGTGTGTATGTGTGTGTCTGTGTGTCTCTGTGTGTGCATGTACATGTGTGTGTGTGTGTTCAGTGTATGAACATGTTGTCTCACACTGAGTGGGCATATGTGCTTAAATTGCTTGTGGCTCCACTGGCCTTACTGCCTCCGTGCCATGTCTTCAAGTCACCGCACCATTGCAATGAGCTGTAAGAGATGGGCAGAAGCGCTCGAGATGGAATGAGGTGATGGGAGAGAAGGGCGATGGGGGTGGGGGTCGTAGGTAGAGGAGGGGAAAGAGAGAGAGAGAGAGGGCAAGAGAGAAGGATGGCAGACAGAAGTAGTGAGGAGAGAGTAGGCTGAAGAGGATGTGTGTGCTACACTGGCAGGATTTGATTCACTCGGAACAGATTGCCGAGAGGTTATTCTGTCTAGAGGTCACACTCATAACCGTCTGACCATGTTCTTCTTTATTAGGACACTCTAACTCTCTTTCTCGAACACACACACACTCAGTCTCTCTCCTTTATCGTTACACACTCATCTCTCTCTCTCTCTCGTTCCCTTTCCCTCTCACACACATGTGCTTTGAACTAGCCTGGTTCCCAGTCTGCTCCATCTATCTGTCTATCGATCTATCTATCATCTGATCTATCTATCCATCTATCTATGTCTGTCTATCTACTAAACTGATTATATTCTCTTTATAGAAGTATCATGAACATACAGTTATACCATCTGTTGTATTGTCTAAAACAACCAACTTCACATTATATATATATATATATATATATGAAATGTCTTCAATGATCTCTAGTATGCTCATGAGGTGGCATTCTTTCACTACTCTCTCTCTCCATAACATTTTATAATTTCCATCTTTCCCTCTCTCACTCCCTCTCGCATTGTCACACACACACACACACACACAGAAACCCACTTATCTCATTCTGCAGTCTTTCCACCATACCTATACCCATCTCTCTATCTCTCTCTCCGACACAAATCTCTTTGCCTTTTCTGTGACCCTTCCTCCTCCACTGGCTTCTATCTCCACTGGTCTGTCTATCTGCCCTAATCAACAACCTGGCCTCTCTTTTCATCCCGCCCCGGTGCTTTTTCTCTCTTCTTTCTTTCTGCCTAATCCACTCCATTGTATTTACAAGCCAGTGCTTAGCCTTCCTGGTTCATTATGCATGTCACACACTGATTTTTGTCATCAGAGGTGGATAATGTGGTGTGTGTGTGTGTGTGGAGAGAGAGAGAGAGAGAGAGAGAGAGAGAGAGAGAGAGAGAGAGAGTGTGTGTGTTTGTGAGAGAGAAAGAGTGTGTGGGTGTGTAATTGTGTGTTTTTTGTTTGAATTTGTGTGTGTGTGTGTGTGTGGTTGAGTTTGGATGTGTGTGTTTATGTGTGTATGTGTGTGTGTGCTTGAAGGACAGCAGTGCGGTGTGTGCGAGCAGTGGTTTTGTGGCGTGCGCTGATTGAGTGTGTGCTTTTTGACTGGCCTTGAGGAGCCTTCTGATTATTTTGCTTTTCAATTAACGTCTCCTTTGTCCACCGCCGGGACTCTGAGTGGAGGGGATTAAACCGGACCGCTCGGCTCAGAGATAACTGGGGGAGTAGGGGGACATGGAGGAGGAGAGGAGAAGAGAGGAGATGAGAAGAGGAGACATGGAGGAGGAGAGGAGTACAGAGTAGGGGAGAGGAGATGAGAAGAGAGGAGAGGAGAGGAGAAGAGGTGACACAGAGGAGTAGAGAGAAGGGGAGAGGAGAGGAGATGAGAAGAGAGGAGAGGAGAAGAGTTGACACGGAGGAGTAGAGAGGAGGGGAGAGGAAAGGAGATGAGAGGAGAGGAGAAGAGGGGAGAAGACATAGACGAAAGGAGAGGACAGGAGAGGAAGTGAGGACATGGAGCAGTAGAGAGATGAGAGAGTGATGATACAGTAGGAGAGGAGGGGAGAAGAGATGATAGGAGAGGGGAGGAGAGAGCAGAGGAGAGGGGGAGTAGAGAGGGACATTTAGGGGCAGAGAGAGGAGAAAAGAAGAGAGGAGGGCTATATCACAATCATCACTCAATGATTTCAGGTAGGGAGGGAATGTTTGTGGGAGGTTGTTTGCCTGTGGGTGTATTTGTTTGCTTGCTTGTTTGTGTGTTTGTATGTGCATGTGTGTGTGTGTGTGTGTGTGTGTGAACTTCCTGTCTAGCCTGTGCAAATAGATTCATTTCTAAATCCAAAGGCTTCTCTCAGCCTCCCCCAATGATGCGGTTTCCCTCATAAAAAAGGGAAAAAAAGTATCTAACCTCAGGCAGAGCTGCAGGCTAACCAACCGACTCTACAGAAAGCACACACACACACACACACACACACACACACCAGGACCCACATGATAATACTTTTGATGAACATGTACAGTATGTTAGTAAGGAGCTAGCCCTGGTCACTGCCCTGGTCAAAATCCACCACTGGCTTCTAGCCTTTGTATTTGACAGCTGGTTGTTGTTGGACCTTAGCCGTGATAAATGCATTGTGGATTTGTCTCTTGACGCAGCTGGCATATAAATATCCCACTCTCCGACGGAAATAATTCCGATAACAAGGAAAATTTTTTCTCTGGGTTCTGCTTGTAGTAGATTTGGACAAAGGCTTGGCATCACTGCCCTAGTGACCCAGAGTGACCCCACAGTGACCCCGTCTGGCCTGATCCCAAACTCATATGGATTTCCTGGTATTCCCTGGACAGCCAGTATTACACAGATATCAGCCAACTTCATTTACTTTGGTGAATTGTAATCCAGGGAGAAATATACAAAGCATAGACGCTGCTAGACACTGCACACACACACACACACACACACACACACACACACCTAAACACAACACACATACACTTAAACAAACATATGCATGCACACACTCATATACTAACACACACACACACACACACACACACACACACATACACATAAACAAACACATGCATGCACACACTCATATAATAACACACACGGATCCAAAAAATCTCAAACACACACACACACACACACACACACAGCGAAACATACTCTCCTTTCTAATTGTGTTGATTAATCTCCCGCTTCCTGTATTAGCTGGGTCATGTTGTTTGGGGTCAAAGGTCGGCGCTCAATAAAGCCTTTCAGCTGTAAGAGCATTAGAGCTCAAAGTGTTCTGGATCCCCTCCACCTCTCTACCTCCATCTCCCCAGCTCCACCCAGGGCCCGATGCTCTCCCTCCCTTGGCTAAGCCTATGTGATCCCTCACTTAGAGTGGGAACAGAAACCACTGCTCTCGACACACACCCTTTCTGTCTCTCTCTCTCTCTCTCTCTCTCTCTCACACACACACACACTTACACACTCACACACACACATACACGCACATCACACTTTGTCTCTCAATCATTCTCTCTCTCTCAAATTCTCAACCATTCTCACTCTCTCAAATTCCTTTTATTGCCATGACAAATCAAAGTTTGTATTAACAAGTAGAAATTCATTAATAGAAAAAAAGTTAACATCAGAAAAAAAGAAAAAAAATCAAAGTTTGTTTCAACCTGTGCATGAGAGTGAATCTGAGGTGATTGTTCATGTCTGATGGCCCCAATGACTCGTGCAACCGCTAATCACCTGTGCATGAGAGTGAATGGATCTGAGGTGATTGGTAATGCCTGATGGCCCCAATGACTTATGCAAGTGCTATCCACCTGAGAATCAACCCAAATTAGGAGTCACGTTTCTCATTGCGGCAGTAAAGCAGGGAGGATTAATGCAATACACACACACACACACACACACACACACAAACACACATACAAACTGAGCTCCAGAATGTCTTCATCATTGGGAACTGTGTATCATCACAATTTTAATTCATTCAATTTGATTATTTTATTTTGACAGTCAATAGTCCCAGAGTATTTATTTCAGTATAATACAGTGAGTCACTCGGTGAAAGTGTCTGTAAGGGCGCTTTCACACCACTAGTTCAATTCTTTGGTCCGCACAAGGCAATAACGTTGTTACTATGTAGCATGCAGGCCACAGTGTGGTCTGCTTTCATACCGGCAAACGAACCAAAATTTGTCTGACGTTTCATCAATGTTTAAGTTCAGGTAGAAAGCTTAACGTTCAGTCATTGCTAGGCTACTTGCTCAGATCCTCATAAATTAGGTTACATTTTCTGTATTAGCCATTTTTAGCTAAATATTCAGTTCGAGAAAGTTGCAGTTTCGTCTTGTGAACAATCTGCTGATGGACTGGAGCCGCACGTCATTTCAGTCAGGGAAGAAGCGCTATTTTCATGAATGTTGCCATGCTGACTATGAGGCAAAGATTGCTGAAAAAAAATCCCACAAGGTCGGCTACTGTGTGTCCTGGGTTTTACTACAGAATCTGTTATGCACTTCCAGTAGGCTACTGGGCAATTTCCCACAGGCACCCATGATGCATTTCGATTACTTCGTTTTTTATATAGTCTATGGTGTGGACCCAAGTTCTCGTTCTCACCAGAGGGACCGCACCAGAGTTTGGCCTTTGATGCAGAGTCAAGCGGACCGAGACCACCTCTTTTTGGAGGTCTCGGACCGCTTGATTTAGTGCGGGTTTGAGTGCGATTGATGCTTTCACACCAACGCAAACTAACTGAACTAAGAGCTTTTGGTTCGAATGAAACGTTTGGTGCATACTAACTGCTGTTGGTGTGAAAGCACCCTAAGGCTTAAAAAAAATCAATCAATAATCAATAGAATCAATAGAACTGCTATGTCATGCACTACTGCATGGTGGAGGTGATGCAGTGGCCAGTTAGGTTAAAACGCAAGTGAAACATGTAAAATATCTGTATTACAAAATCTATAACCCTTTCTTGCATTGTTTATAAATTGGAGCCCCTCAGATTTACCTAAAATAGTTTCCTAAAACTGCAATACCAGTAAACCGCAAACAGCACTCATTATTGACTGCAGTTTAGTGCAGTTCTGACAGTAGAAGAAAGAAAATAAATGCATTGCGCCATGTACAACCCCTCCCCCCTACACACACACACACACACACACACCGGTATTAAGCTCCTCCATTATTATTTTTGCATTAATCTGAGTTAGTAATGGGGTAGTGTGTGTGTGTGTGTGTGTGTGTGTGTGTGTGTCTGTGACAGAGAAACTCCATTTGCCTGGTGCTACTCATTGATAATTGCAGGACAATGTGGAGAGTGGTGCTGTGAGCCTGTGACAGAGCAGGCCTGATGCTGTACACCCACCCCAGCCCTTCCACAGGCCAGGAGCTCAGAGCAGAGGCTGGAGAGCACAGCACACATGCATGCAGTCAGCTCTCAGGGACACGTCCATGCCCATCCCCATGTCCGCCACATCTGGGACTGGAGCAAGGGTTGATGGCTGCTGTCAAAGTTCATTAGTGTTTCCAAAAACACCACCTCCCCCTCCCTCTTCCGCCCTCCCGTAACAGAGTGCACACACACACACACACACACACACACACACAGAGAGAGAGACACTCCTCTCCGACTCTCTCACGCACACACATGCGCACACACACACACACACACACACACACACACACACACACACA
>JAGFZM010001551.1:491227-507623 GCA_017657215.1 Limnothrissa miodon | reverse complement strand
CTCTCTCTTTCCACATCCTCTTCTCTCCCTCACTCTCTCCACATCCTCTTTTCTCCCTCATTCTATCCCTCTATCTTTCCACATCCTCATCTCTCCCTCTCTATCCCCACCTTCTCTTCTTTCCCTCACTCTCCCCCTCTCTCTTTCAACATCCTCTTCTCTCCGTCATTCTATCACTCTCTTTCTCCACATCCTCTTCTCTTTCTCTCTCTCCACATCCTTTTTTCCCTCTCTCGCTCCTTCTCCGGTCTTTCCTCTCCCTTGCTCTCTCCATGTTCCCCCCTCTACCCACATTCTCTCCTCTCTTTACATCCTCTCATCTCTCTCTCTCTCTCTCTCTCATAAACACACACATACACACAAGCCTACACAGCCACATAAACATACACAGAGAGAGAGACCTTGGTTAGTAACACAGGTACATACAGTAGATACTCTATCAGACATAAAAAAACACCTACACACCAACACACATGCACGCACACAAACACACTTTGGTTAGATTATCCAGCACAATTATTGGTTCTCTGTCATCTTTCTTCCTCCTCAGCATGTCCACACACATATCCCTCGCTCTCTCACTCTTTCTTTGCTGGTTCTCCTTAATCCTCCCTCTATCTTCTGTTGTTTTCACTCTGAGACCTTCACTCACAGTGAGTGCATCTACTGTAGCCGGCCTTCCCTGAGGGAGGAAGTTGTGTGTGTGTGTGTGTCAGTGTGTGTGTGTGTCTGGGGGGGAGGGGGGTGGACTTGCTGGCAGAGGGGAGGTGAATTGTTCCTGACATAGAGCCTGTTCAATGAACACAGTCAGCTTGCAACCTCCCGGCGCACACACACACACACACACACACACACACACACACACACGTGCACACACACACACAAACACACACACATGCGCGCACAGACACACACACACACACGCGCGCGCACACACAGACAGAGCCATGGGGAGTGTGTCGGGGACAATAATGGGAGTATGCGTAATGGCCAGGGCCAGAGCAGCTGCAGGGGGAAATGGCTGTGCTCCTGCTTGGCTGATGGCCGGGGGTGGGTGAGTGAGCCGCGGCCAGCCTGGCCTGGTCAGGTGCCTGTCCTCTGAGCCGCGGGAAGAGCCAGGACACTGAAATGGGTCAATTAGCAAACACACACACTCACACACACACACATGTATACAGTACACTCACACAGACAGACAAACACACACACACACACACACACACACACACACACAGAGTCTGTATCACATACACACAGTGAAACATACACTCCGACACACCCCACTCTCATAAACATACACCCCAACTCAGAAGTCAGAACGATTACTGTGACTCAATTCCAGAAGTGTCCATCAGAGAGGATGAGTGCAGGGGCACAAGGCATGGAGTAGGAAAAGAAAGGAATGAAGGAAGGAAGATAGGAGGGAAAAAGAAAGAATGATAGACAGGGCATTCATTTTATTATTGTGGTGTCTTTTGTTGTCGTTTTGGCCCCTGTTTTATTGGCCTGTCAGGTGCTGCTTTATTTTAGGTTACCTAGAACAAGGTACTGTAGACATTAGTTGGAGGCTACAGAGGGCTAGCATGTCAAAACATTTCATTTTCAAAATACACTGGTTTCCTAGATACTCAAAATCACCTCCAGTATGCACACACTGAGATTGACATTAAAGAAGCAGGTAACACTTTATTTTAAGGATACACTGTTACAGTGTAATAAGTGAAGGTTTTTTTTATACTGTAGTACTTTGCCAAAGTGCTGAATTCTTCAAGGATGGTACTAGACTGGCCTCAGGCCCTAAGCACCCTAATGCTGGAACAGATGAATCAATGCTCAGGACACCTTGATGTTTAGCATCCAATTGAGGGTGCCGAGCTCAAGGGGAAGTGGCATCATTGTGGTATACAAACCAGTTCCAGTGAAAGGTCTTCATTATCTATATTCATATGACATGTATGTTTTGAAATGTCTTGGAACATGTTGGCTGTTACAACATAGTACATTGAATACCCCAACAAGTCAATGGAGCTCAGATTTCTCAAGGGATCTGGATTTATTAGGAACACCTCATTATGAGCACTGTGAGTCAGCCCCTAAACCAATCAGTGATCAGTTGACCATTTCTAAACTACCTGTTTGGCTTCATGCATAAAGTGAAACAATTTAGTGACATCTTTCTATTAGTAGTTAAGTATAGTTCAGATAATTGAAAAATATAACAGAATGTACATGGGTGGAGGTTAATCATGCATTATCTCTGATAAAAGCTTGAAACATATTTAAAATAATAAAATAAAATTAAAATAACATTGCAGACGTTTGGATTTCTTAATTTATCTCCTTTGAATATAGTCCATTACCCCTTAATGCTGACCCCAAAATGCTGTTTGCATGTGTGTATTTGTATGCGTCTGTGTATGTGTGTGTGTGTGTGTGTGTGTTTGCGCCAGCTACCTCCTCCAAACCACCAGGAGTGAGCGACACCTGAGCCCCCTCCTCTGCCACTGATGATGGTGATGAGGGGTTGTAGAACCTGATAATGTAATAAATTCCCAATAATGTAATAATCCTGATAATGTAATAAAAAATTCCTCATAAGTCCCCAAAATATGTAATAAAACCTGATAATGTAATAATTTCCCAATAATGTAATACCGTGCATTTCCCAATAATGTAAAAATTGCCATACTGATAATGTAATAAAGTGTTACATTGATGGGGAGTTATTGCATTATCGGGTTAGCCTCAATTTTGCAGAACCCGATAATGTAATAATTTTCCAATATTGTAATAACTTTGGTCAGTGCTGTAGCATTAGGCCACCAATTTCAGGGGTCCAAATGTTGAAGCTCGTCTGGCATCAGGTTCTCTCTATCTTTACCCTGCTGCTTTACTATTTGCAGATATTATTTATTTTTACATGACTGTGAATGCAGAGTTTTTTTTACAGTAGGCCTATTAAAGGGATTTGTAGTAGTAATAAACCAATAGGCCACAGAGAAAATTAATTTTTTTTTCTTTGAGTTTCTAACAGTCATTTACATTGACCAACTGGACTTGGAACTGGCCTATGTGTTGATTTGTGCAGCAATGTCCCTTAATAATTACACAATATACTGTATGTTCAATGCATTTGCTCTATTTTCCCTTGGCGTGGCAGATGAATGAGGCACTTTGAGTGGGTCCTCTGTTGGCCTATTGTCCTTTCAATAGGTGAAACACTACTGGCTGAAGACTTCAGACTATTAAAACTACTTTTTCAGGTCCTTTCCATTTTTTCATCTTCCATTACTCATGTCATGCAGTAGTGATATTTAAGGCCAGCACCAACATCATCATGACATTCAACCCAACCCGCTGAAACGGAGACAGGGGAAAAAAGAAACCAATAGTCCACTGCCATCACCTAGTGATGTTAAAGGAACAGTAAAAAAATAAATGTACATGAATCATGAAAAGGCCCTGATGTACAAACCGGATTCCAAAAAAGTTGGGACACTAAACAAATTGTGAATAAAAACTGAATGCAATGATGTGGAGATGGCAAATGTCAATATTTTATTTGTAATAGCACGTAGATGACAGATCAAAAGTTTAATCTGAGTAAATGTATAATAAGGAAAAATGTTGATTCAAAATATCACGGTGTCAACAAATCCCAAAAATGTTGGGACAAGTAGCAATAAGAGGCTGGAAAAAGTTAATTTGAGCATAACGAAGAGCTGGAAGACCAATTAACACTAATTAGGTCAATTGGTCAACATGACTGGGTATAAAAAGAGTTTCTCAGAGTGGCAGTGTCTCTCAGAAGCCAAGATGGGTAGAGGATCACCAATTCCCACAATGTTGCGCAGAAAGATAGTGGAGCAATATCAGAAAGGTGTTACCCAGTGAAAAATTGCAAAGACTTTGCAGTTATCATCATCAACTGTGTATAACATCATCCGAAGATTCAGAGAATCTGGAACAATCTCTGTGCGTAAGGGTCAAGGCCGTAAAACCATACTGGATGCCCGTGATCTCCGGGCCCTTAAACGACACTGCACCACAAACAGGAATGCTACTGTAAAGGAAATCACAGAATGGGCTCAGGAATACTTCCAGAAACCATTGTCAGTGAACACAATCCACTGTGCCATCCGCCGTTGCCAGCTGAAACTACAGTGCAAAGAAGAAGCCATTTCTAAGCAAGATCCACAAGCTCAGGCGTTTTCACTGGGCCAGGGATCATTTAAAAGGGAGTGTGGCAAAATGGAAGACTGTTCTGTGGTCAGACGAGTCACGATTCAAAGTTCTTTTTGTAAATCTGGGACGCCATGTCATCCGGACCAAAGAGGACAAGGACAATCCAAGTTGTTATCAACGCTCAGTTCAGAAGCCTGCATCTCTGATGGTATGGGGTTGAATGAGTGTGTGTGGCATGGGCAGCTTGCATGTCTGGAAAGGCACCCTCAATGCAGAAAAAATATATTCAGGTTCTAGAACAACATATGCTCCCATCCAGACGTCATCTCTTTCAGGGAAGACCCTGCATTTTTCAACAAGATGCCAGACCACATTCTGCATCCATCACATCATCATGGCTGTGTAGGAGAAGGATCTGGGTACTGAAGTGGCCAGTCTGCAGTCCAGATCTTTCACCTCTAGAGAACATTAGATGCATCATAAAGAGGAAGGTGCGACAAAGAAGGCCCAAGACGATTGAACAGTTAGAGGCCTGTATTAGACAAGAATGGGAGAGCATTCCTATTTCTAAACTTGAGAAACTGGTCTCCTCAGTCCCCAGACGTCTGTTGAGTGTTGTAAGAAGAAGGGGAGATGCCACACAGTGGTGAAAATGGCCTTGCCCCAACTTTTTTGGGATTTGTTGAGACCATGAAATTTTGAATCAACATATTTTTCTCTTTAAATGATTTTCTCAGTTGAAACTTTTGTTCCGTGATATGTTCTATTCTGAATAAAATATTAGAAGTTGGCACCTCCATCATTGCATTCAGTTTTTATTCACAATTTGTATAGTGTCCCAACTTTTTTGGAATCCGGTTTGTATTAGATATTAATAAGGAATCATGATTTCAAATACTATAATCCAGCCTGAATTGATGATTTCAAATACAGTAATCCAGCCTGAATATTTCCATTACAAAAGTGAAGTTGCAGTCCTCAACTTATGTTGATGTTGACATATGTGTATTGTGCTTTGGCCTGGTTCTCCACCCTCCACCTTTCTGATTTTGGCAACCTAGCTGGGAACATTTTGTCTAAGAGGAGGGGAATAGGATACTATGCACTGCAGTATTTTGAATGTGATTGCAGTACCAGTTTTGCCCACAAATGTACTGTTCCTTTAAATAAGCTCTGAGTACACTGTTTGAGCACTGAAAATCTTGTAATATCTGCAAGTGATGATGAAGAGACCTAATACAATTGGGACAAAATTATGAGCAAAATAATAGTGGGTGGTCACATACAGAGCGTCACCACTTGGTACAAATTAACTGGTGTCCTAACATTTCAGTTCTGACCAAATTTATTACAATATTGGGAAATTATTACATTATCAGGTTCTGCAAAATTGAGGCTAACCCGATAATGTAATAACTCCCCATCAATGTAACACTTTATTACATTATCAGTATGGCGATTTTTACATTATTGGAAAATGCATGGTATTACATTATTGGGAAATTATTACATTATCAGGTTTTATTACATGTTTTAGGGACTTATGAGGACATTTTTATTACATTATCAGGATTATTACATTATTGGGAATTTATTAAATTTTCAGGTTCTACAGGGGTTGTAAACCATCTGTGTGACGGCCACGGGCAACGGTGTCGGCGGCAACCGTTGCTGTGGTGCGTGGCTCTGCACTGGCGGCGGCGGCAGTGACAGCGGCTGCGGCTATGAAACGGATGTCTCTGTCAGGAGGTGTCCTCTGCCAGCCATCTCCTGACACACACAAAAGCTGGCAGTAAAAGTTAAGTGCCGTCGCCCTGTGCACCAGGGCCAGATTTACACCCACCTGCCAGCCCTCGCTGTGTAACAGCCCGCCATCTCCACAGGATTTACGCTGCCGACACTCCATCCTCCAGATATACGGGGGCTTCACAATATGTATTTACACCAGAGAGAAAGGGAGAATCATGTTTTAGCAGCCTATGCATTCGCCCGAATAACTGATTATACCCCAACTAGAGCACACAGCTTGGCTTTTTATCCGCAAAAGAAGAAACCTTACAGGACGTGATTTATGCCGTCGCCATGACATCAGTGGCAGACGTGAAATATTAGGTTTATGAAGAATACGGAAATATACTGTATGAATGAAAGTGCACTTAAAGTCTGTGGTGCTTCCCACAGTAGGTTGATGAAGCCAACATTGTGTGAGGGAATATCTGTTCTAGAGAGTGCTGTAAATTTCAACCAGTAAAATGTCCCTGTTGATATGCAGTTATGTGGTAGTGAATGGTAAGAGCATGCCCCTACCTTGGCAGTGGCTTTGTCAATGTTATAGACTGTATACAGTAACATTGTTCTTGTTGTTAATAAACTGTCTGTGTAACTTCTGTTTCTTGGTTTTAACAATTTGAGTGTAAAACTAATAAAAAAGACAATGCAGTTTACATATTATTATATTGTACAGTAGAAAAAAAAGTTACTTTGATTTTCTTGTAAACAATAAGGCATATGTTGACTAATTGTCTCAGATAGGGGTGTTGGGTTGCTCTAAAATGAAATGAAGATTTTATGCAGAGCAGAAGATCAGGTATCGTCAGTCGTCTGTGGCATGTAGTTGTTATTCACATCAAGAAACCTAATCACTAGCTCAGATCTTATATTCGTTCTTCATCACACAGGGCCAACATCGGAAAGAAGGTCATAGCAGTACTCTAAGGTCGTTCTCATGCAGCTAGATCCCAATAAAGCTCATCTCATAATGAGGAGGTGTACAAGTTAGTGTTGCCCCAGCTGCAACCAAATATATGCACGCCTTATTAAAATGTGTAATTTGCTCAGCTTTTAAAGCAGGAGCTTCATTTATTGGTAGCACTTTCATTTGAAGGAGTCTACTTACGGGTGAAACACGCCTGATAAAAAACATGACACGGTAACTACAGTAAATAAGTGACATGAATGACACTTGATTAATGTCAAGTAACTGATCAAAGCTTTGGGCCAAATCTACAAAGCATTTCAGCATGGGCACAGATATGATGTTCCTAAGTGTCATTCAATCCAAAGTGTCAAACTCCTTAAATTCAAATGATTAAGTTGACTGTCCACACTCAACAGTCTGAACAGAACTGAAATATTAGCGTGTTATTAGTGTGATTATATACTGTATATTCAATTCAATTTTATTTATATAGCATGCAGACGTGCAGGGGGCGTCATGATCTACTGGTCATGATGTCCACTGCATCCTTTCTGTTATTATTTATGTATTTATTTTTTTTAAATCGGGGGTGTGTTATTTACCAGCAACTCAATGCACATCAGTAAAATCTCACCCAATCATGCACTGTCCTTGTTAGCAAATTATTGGTGGTAGACTGATAATTAGGATATGCTGATGATTGGTTTGAAATGACAAATGACTATAAGAGAACACATGGCCAAAGGATGTTGCCCCTGAGTGTTTAATAGCTCATTTCCACAAGGTTCGACTAAGTTCAACTTTATCTCAACTCCCCAGACATCTGAAATGCTTCCCCGACTTCCGGAACACTTTTAACAAAGATCACACTGTCACTCAATAGAGAGTTAATGATTTCCGGCGCTCTTGCCTGTTTGAACACTTTCTCTCTGAACACACTGTAACTCTGCAGTTGTCACTCTGAATTCATCTCTCTAACTTGCCTTGACCGCATGATATTTCCAGCAAGGTCTAGGTAAAGTGGATGGCAAAAATGAGAATATCACAGGATTAATTAAAGGGGCCCATATCCATGCTTCTGACAGGGTCCTGGAATAAAGCAATATTTACCCTCACGGTTTTTCAAACGTTTCATCCATCAACCAAAGCGCATACACACCCTATCATACTCCGACTTCTCCAACAAAAACAAGAGAGAACAGCACTTAATTGTTGCAGCAGCATTACAAAAGGAAAGTGATCATAAGAGTTGTTCCTTTGGTCAGGGAAGTGCCTGTCCTGCCAATTTAATCCATGTGGAACTCCCGAGATTGCGTGCCAAATCTGCTATTGGAAAGCATGCGATAAAAAGAAAACAAAAAAGCAGGTGAACAGAGCAGGGTAAAAGAGAACATGACAATATTAATATAAACCATTGTGTGTAATCCATGCCTTTGCACTCAGCTAAGCTGGCTTTGTCTGTCAGACTTACCGAATTAGAGTCATGAGTTAAAACAAATACAAAAAAAGCACAGCTGTAAAATATTCTGCACTAATAACTTTTGGAGATCTGTTGAGAGTGAGGATGGGGTCATTATATGCCACTGCTGTTGATAAAACAAGATAAGATAAATATACTAACATACTTAAGAGTTTTTTTCTTTGCCTCAGTCTAGGTTATTAGCCTTTAAGGCCTTCTATGTTTGGCTCTGTATGTCTGTATTTCATTGTGCCAAACACTGCTGTAGATAGAGAAGTTTATCATGGTCATGTTGCATGTACTGTAATGTCACATGACAGGACTACAGAACTCAGAAACACTGAAATAGTGAAGTTTATATGGTCATGTTACATGCCAAGTCATATTGATGTCAGAAACATTGTAGCAGTTATTTCAATGATGTAATGTGACAGTTTATTTATACCAAGAGAACCAACAGTAGTTTGCGACACCAAAATTAAGATAGATCTTGATCTCTACCAGCTTGACAAAAAAAAAGGAAAGAACTGGAAAATAACATTGGCCAGCCAAATCATGTGCTTGTCATTTATGACACACAGTGGATCTAACTAGAACTGACCTAATTAGATTCAGTAGACTAAGGTGCCTAAAATTATGTTTATCCCTAGTTGCTAATACTGTACCATTAGGTACTACAGTATCAGATTACCTTAAAATTGTCTGTCTCTTTGTCGGTATGTCTATCTATCTATAGATGTGACATAGTTAACAGGAATATGGTATGTGTCTCATTCACACCATACAAAAGACCTGTAGTTTCACTGCCATTTTGAGTGACTGGTCTTTTCAAGGAATTGACCAAGTATGAAGCCTATAGCACTCAGTGTGAGTAAATGTGACAAAACAGTCCTAGAAATGAACATAGCCTCTTCAATTTCCCTGCACATAATGAACGCATTATGCTTGAATTATATAAAAAAAAATGCTTTTCTTTTTCTTTTTTTTCTTTTCTCCTTTCTATGTTTCCCTCACAGCTGGTCCTTTGGGAGCTCCAGTCAGCGCAGTGCCTCAACGCTCAGCGCTGCACAAACATGTTTTATAATGATCAAACTAACGCTCCTGGCATTGTCATCCACTTCAGCAGGGGTGCTGTGTGGGCCTTCTTTCAAATGCAACGAATTTAGATAATTAGTTTTGGACCCTTTGTGCTCATCTCCCAATGCATTTAATACCAAACTACATCTGAATAAGTGTGTTCCATGTCTTGGGAAGTTTAAAATAAATATCCAGAGAGATTACAGTGTTGAGTAAATAATATGTTGCTTCATGCAGGCTATTTTTCAGCATGAATAATAAGAAAAATTGAAAAAAAAAAACCTTTGTTCCTCCTCTGTGAAGTAAGTCTATATACTTTCTACTTTTTTCCCATTTGCTGTGGCAAACCTCAGTGACTTGCGAGGCGTGGAAAAGTTAAATGTCATTTTACAACAGAAACTTCAATGCATTTCAGTCTGCGCAGTCAGTCCTGACTGTTATACTTTTAAATGAGATCTACCGCTGCTGCTGGTGGGTGGTGCTGGTGTTGGCGCCGGAGGTTTCCGGGGTGCTCGGCAATGAACTCTATGAGTGGTCTCAGCTCAGATGATAAGGCCCACAGAGCTGGCCAGGTTTGAAACTCAAGTTCTCCGGCACATAATTGGGCTCAGGGATCCCCCTCGTCTCCTTCCCCCAAATACCTCTTTAGACACTCCGCCGGTTTAGTCTGATGGCTCAGGCAGAGCTTCCAGGAAAACTCTTTAAAAAGAGTCTTGCCGACTCTTGTACTTTTGTCACTCTTCTCCTCATTTAGTCACTGCACTTTTGAATGTTTGAATGACTTGAGTGTGTGTGTGTGTGTGTGTGTGGTAGTGAGGTGTGTCTGTGATTATATGGGAGACCAATCAGAACCGAAAGAGTTGTCACTGTTGCCAATTCCATGCACCCTGTGATAGGACAATAACAAGTAAAGTAACAAAAGAAAGACAAAAAAAGGGAAAAAAAGAGAGAAAAAGCTAAACAGACAAAAAACAAGATGGAGTGAGTTCTTTTTTCTGAAAACGTACTTCTCTGCATGAGATCACAATGAGAGCTGGAGGGCGATGGGGAAAAAAAGCCCTACTCACCATGAAGGGTCTGCAGGTGGACGTCGCCCACTAAGATCGCCTCATAATTGCCACTTTAAAGCAATCAGCCCTCTGATTGGTCCGTTCCTGTGTTCCTTTCCCCCATTCACCCCCAGGACCTGTTCCAACAGCTCCACCAAATATCAAATTGCTTAGAGAGGAAATTACTTTTTTTTTCTCCTTCTTTTTTGCAGCGGGCTTCTTTTGTCCGACTGGTGGAGAGTATGGCATTAGTTGGTGGGAAAGGATCCACAATGTGGCGTTGGCAGCGCACAAGCTCTTCAGACTCCCCACAGTCTCTTCAGGCTGGGTTGGTGCAAATTGGTGGACTTGTAAGATCTCCGCTGCACATTATGTTTTGGCACCTCAGCAACACCCGAGGACATACATACAGTAGCGCCACACAAAATCCTAATCTCACCGAAGGCTTCGTGGCACCGCAAATACATACAGCTGTGCGCCTTGGTTTGTGCCAGGAATTGGAATTGTTTTTGCACGGAAGGGATTAACACTCCAATCCCTCCTCAAATGAATGTGCAGACATCCCATCCAGTGAAGAGGTGACAAGCTGATTAACAATTAGAGGGAATTGGGACAGATCACCCTCCTTAGAGGACAGTAATCCCGTTTTGTTATCGGAAATCCTCACGGATGTTGTGTATAGCCTTAGGTGAGACACTAACAGTGTTGTCTTAGGCTCACATGTTTGTTTATTTATTTATTTTATTTTGGAAGGGGGTGACTTTTTTTCAGGCTGTGGTTCAGTAGGTCTGGTTTCTTCGCTAGAGACAAGATCTGGATGGATATTTCTTGTTTATCACGTATGTTTGCTACACATTAGAAGTTACTGTAGATCACTAGACTTAAATCTTAAGAGACTTACACTCTAAATATTGGCCCTTAGATTTAAATGTATGTGTAAATATTATGCACTTAAAAGTAAATGTCAATGAGCTTTTCCTCAATGGTATTTCTGCTGTGAGACTCAATCTACCTGGCTATAGGTCAAAGCCAGTAAACATCATTAGAAGGAGAACTGCTGTATTTGTTCAACTACACTCTGTTGAGGACACTTGACTTAAGATGACGTGCAGGTGCTGTCATATTAAAGCACCCATATATTCATATGCACCTGGCCTACCCCAGGGCTACACTGTATGCATTACGCTAGCCTTATCTCAAGTCACGTCACGTCAAAATACTTAAAGACTAGTTGACTTATTTTCTAAATGTTCAGTGTGCTGCCTTGTTTAGTGTAGCGTCAGTTCCAAAGATTATAAATAAAGCTAATTGTGACGGCAGTTGCGTCTTTACAGACTTAACGCCTCCGCAACATATCCAGTGTAGCGCCCCTGTTAAGGACACTTGACTTGAGATGACTTGCAGGTGCTGTCATATTAAAACACCCATATTCATACGCACCTGTCTAAGGTTGTTGCGCATCCTTGTTCCCCATTTACATGACTGCACTTGAAGAGGGAAGGACCTCTTGACAGCTCCTTAGGGGACCAAAGGCACTAATACTTGGACCCTGTCGCACTAACATTTGCAAAGGGTAAATCATACGTCCCCACTCCATCACTTTTAAAGTCAACGACTGTATTTGCACTCTTAGACTTTTGGATTAGGCAATATTTCCTAGAGCAGGAGTAAATTAAAATGTATAAAGTTCCCCCTTTACTCCTTTCTTAGATCACAGAGACAGCCCTAGTTTCACGAGGAGGAAAAGGTTCCTCTTCCGAGTCCAGACTGCTCTCCGAAGTCTATGCTCACTCACATTGCCTTTTATGGGGCCCATGGCAAGAAAAATAGCACCCACTTTGGCTCCACATTACAGTCAGTGGGGCTAACACAATTGCAGCCTGGCAGTGATGCATGTGTCCTTTTCTGTAGGCGTATTCTTCTGTTGCTCTAATGTAGGGCAGGTCAGAAAAAGAAAGAAAGAGAGAGAGAGAGAGAGAGAGAGAAAGAGGGAGACTTGGACTGTTCATTTTCTCGCTAATGATTTTCTTTTTCAAATGGTATCAATTTGAGAAATGAAGAAAACTTCCTGTGTGAAAAGGACACCGTTTGCCTTTTTCGAAAAAAAAAAAAAAAAAAAAGCGGTTTGGACTGAAATTCGTCAAGCGAGTCTATGCCAAGATGTGCTTTTTGGGTGTAGTTACACACACACACACACAGAATTAATTACTGCTTACAATGTTCAGCTCTATGAAAAGAACTCAGATATTTTTCACGGGCCAGAAAACGGCGGTCTTGGGTCATTATCATGCTTGTTTATGTCTGCAATGTTGATATGCCACCCTGGGTTAAATCAATGACAGCAATCAGACAGACTATTACATTCTGCAAACAGTATTTTAGCAATCAATGCTGAGGTCTGATTCAATACAAATGAAGTTACCATGGCTACCCATTCTTTCCTAATGACGTGCCTAATTGGGCCCTACCCCGACATCAGATTCTAAAGAAAAATTATGACACAGCTGTCAGTGGCTGATCTGGTAAAACTTGTCCACCAGTTTGTTTCAGATGATCATGGACATCAACCTACCATAGAGGGATTGTATTTATATCTCTGTATGGATTTCCTCTTCTCAGCAATCTTTGTTGTGGCATCCTTTGTGTGAGTCCTTTGCGTTCTTTGAAGAGCATGAAACATTATGTGTTTGCTATTGTCAAAATGTACAGTTGTAGTGTGTTTGTACAGATATACTATAAACCATATACACAGAAACATAAACACTTTGCACGTGTCTAACCTACATCTTGGCTAAGCTTTTCTTGGAAATCTGTGTGGTAATGCTTACATATTGGACAACCTCAGTGATGGTTCAGATGCTAGATCTGGTAATGGCCCATATCTGCATTCCAGGTTCAAGTTAGCAGGATAATTCACTATGCACACACATCATGTAACAGCCTTGTGCAGAGAAAGTAATAAAAACAAAGTCATTAGTATTATTGTTCAAATTCCTGTGGTGGAGCCAAAGGGTTTATTTGGCCAAGGGGAGATGGATTGAACCAGTCGGAATAATTGGAGTGCTGGTTAGGTGGAAGGCGTGGATCAAGTTCACTCTGAACTAGGCCGTATCGCCATGGCTGCCTGCAGCTCTGGGATGTTAGCAGAGGAAACTGTCCATCTCAACCCACCATATTTGGGCAGCATCAGTAGAACCAGATGGTTGTAGGTGTCGGAGTAGAGGTGCATCATGGGAACGATAAGGGCGCAACCTCACCATACCCCCTTCAGGAGTGGACATCCGACCACCACACTACACATCTCAGCTCACACTTTGTTACATGTTGGAGAAAGCCTTGTTATGAGCTCTGTGGTCTGTTTGACAAAGTGAGTGCAATCAGGGTTTTACTCCAGTAGCTATGGCTGGCTAGCTGAC
This sequence comes from Limnothrissa miodon, assembly GCA_017657215.1. Classification (NCBI taxonomy): domain Eukaryota; kingdom Metazoa; phylum Chordata; class Actinopteri; order Clupeiformes; family Clupeidae; genus Limnothrissa; species Limnothrissa miodon. The sequence continues at coordinate 493,739 of JAGFZM010001551.1, read as the reverse complement.
GAGAGGTTGGGGAAGAATAATGTGCTACACCCGCTGTGTCTGCTTTGAAACTACATCTGTCTTCACAAACAGGTTTACAAATGCACTGTGTACCCAGAGAAACTACTTGCCAGAGAAACTGCACTGCAACCGCACCAGTGCATGACTGCACACGGAGGCCTCGATCGCACGGTAAAAAAAAGAAAAAAAGAACAACAACAACAAAAAAAAAAACGAGCATGTGGAATTGCAGAACGAAGCTAATTTCTCAGCCATCTGTAGCTCATTCATTCTGCTCAATCTCAAACGCTGTCATCAGCTCCACAGAGAAATTGATTCTGACACAAAAGAGATCAGGATATTGATGAAAAAAAAAAGAATTCAGTGATGCACTCTCTGTGCCTTTGTCATTCTCTCTCTCTCTCAGTCTTTGTCATTCTGTCTCCTTCTCTCCGTATCTCCAGTAACGAGGGAGAGATGAAAGAGAAGAGAGATGTTTGTGCCTTTACCTCTCCTAACCACAGTCGTTATAGAGACAGGGATACCCGTCACCACCTCACTGCCTCCCCGTCGTCGTTCACCAGTCAAAGCCAACAGCCTTGGTAGCAAATGAGCACAGAATGACAGCTGCAATGGATGTCAGGATGGGAAGGTGTGTGTGTGTTTGTCTGTGTGTGTGTGTGTGTGTGTTAGGGGTTGGGGGAGGGGGGTAAGGGGGGGCAGACAGCACAGGAAGTAGTGAACAAAGCAAGCAAACTATGATAGGTCATTACAATGTGAGGATGAGGCAGCTCTGATGAGGCGGAGACACTGCCAGGGCTTGAGAGATACTGCAATAGGCCGAGAAATGTTCTAGAATCTCTGGGAAGTTCTAAGCAGTAATAACGTTTGACGGATCTTCTTTTATTTTCCTGTCTTTCTTCTCATTACTAGAGTCTAATTGGTGGTGGAAGGATGGGGGATTGGAGTGGGGTGGGGGTTTGGGAGGGGGTGGTGGCTGGAGTTGACCTCCCAAGAATCCAATGCTAAATGTCCCGTCAAATGTGAGTTGACTTTTCATACAATGAAGCCCAAATGGCCATTTGGAATCGGGCAGCCTTTATTGAGGAGAATATTAAAACCGATCTATCCTAATCTCACTAACAGAACCCTGATTTTATGGCATCCATCACAAACCAAGGGAATCAATACGGCCAGACCTCTCTTGGAAAATTCAACGGAATCAATATATATATATATATATATATATATATATATGAAAGTGGCCATAGAAAGCAGCAGTACAGGCCAGCGATATGAATATGCCTCCTGGTCGGCATGAATGGCGTCAATGCTGGCACCGACTCCTCGGCTCGGTAGTCCTTGCTGCCATACGGGCCCTTTGCTGATGCATCATTAGAGAAAGAGAGAGCAAGAGAGAGAGAGAGAGAGAAATGGGATGCACAGAGCTTTTTCTTTCCCAGCATGCCACGGGGGGCTTCAATTAGGACTCCCCGCATGTGGGGCCCCCGCAGTGGAGAAGCGGGCCCAAATGGGCAGAGCTTGACGTACCCACGGCGGGACACAGGCCGTTTCACAAAGCACATAATGCAGACTTGGAAGGAGAGATCGGCGGCGGCGAAGCTGTGAACCGTACAAGAGTGGCTTTATTTCTTTCTATGGGCACATTACCAGCCCAGACTGGGTCAAAGTGACACCACCAAGTCATCATAAATGTGTGAGAATTATAGAAAAAAATACGAGTGTGCCTTTCAGCCCTGGCGAAAGTGTTTTCCATTTGCACAAGCAGCCCAGGAAAGCAAAGAATTCAATTAGAGTCATTTGTTGGCAGTTTCTGAATTGTTTTAGGTTCTGAATTTTTCTATGAGGACCAGTCCGGGCTGACTGGTTGGGATCCTGGGCCTGTTACCATGACAACATCGTCCACAGCTGTGGAGCCCACTTCCTGAGCAAGGTGTCCTAACCCCTCACTGTTCCCCTGGCGACAGAGGGCTGCTGTGAAGGTATGAACTCCACTGCAGTATAGATTTATTCATGTTCAGTAAGTCAAGTCAAGTCAGTTTTATTTGTCAATTTCTTCACATGTACTTGACATACAAAGGAATCGAAATTACGTTTCACATTTGTCCCATGCATAGACGTTGACAACAATAAAGTGCCGATGCACAACAAAAAACAATTTTAAACAATAAGGTACTGTTAAGTAAAAAAAGTGCAAGTAGGCTTAAGGCATTATACTTAGGTAACACACAGTATATATAAGACAAGACATAACATAAAGTAAGTGTTCTAGCAGTGTTGTTTTGTTGTCTTAGTGCAACACAAGATTTTAGCTGCAGTAGTATTAAATATAAATAGTGGTGAAAAGTGGTATAAATAGTGGTGAGAAGAATACTAGAGTATATAGCAGCAGGTGTGTGCAATTTGCAATGCAGAGGTAGTTATTTTCAGTCCAGAGTGTTGTTTTGGTTTTTGGTTCAGAGTGTTTGTTTCCTTGTTGGGGAGTGTGTGTGTGTGTGTGTGTGTGTGTGTG
>JAGFZM010001551.1:462790-491127 GCA_017657215.1 Limnothrissa miodon | reverse complement strand
GGAGCCGGGAGGGGAGAGAGTTCAGCAGTCTCACAGCCTGGTGGATGAAGCTGTTGGTGAGCCTGGTGGTGCGGGAGCGGAGACTTCTGTATCTCTTTCCAGATGGCAGGAGGCTGAACAGACAGTGTGCGGGGTGGGTTGCATCCTTGACAATTGTGATGGCTTTGTGTAGATGTCTTGCAGGGAGGGGAGTGGTCCGCCAACTATCCTCTCAGCTGTTCTCAAGATGCGTTGTAGAGTTTTCTGTTGTAGTCAGTGCAGCTACCGCCCCACACAGTGATGCAGCTGGAAAGGATGCTTCCAATGGTTCCCCTGTAGAATGTGGTCAGGATGTGTGGTGGGGCGCTTGCCCGCTTGAGTTTGCGCAGGAAGTAGAGGCGCTGTTGTGCTTTCTTGGTCAGTGATGTGGTGTTGGTAGTCCAGGAGAGGTCCTCACTGATGTGCACCCCCAGGAACTTGGTGCTGCTCACCCTCTCTACCGCAGCTCCGTTGATGGACAGCGGGTGGTGACCGGTGTGACCTCTCTGGAAGATGACAATAACCTCCTTGGTCTTGCTAACATTTAGCAGGAGGTTGTTGTCTCTGCACCATGTGGTCAGGAGCTCAACCTCTTTCCTGTAGTGGGTCTCATCGCCCTTGGTGATGAGCCCCACCAGCGTTGTGTCATCCGCAAACTTCACAAGGTGGTTGGAGCTGTAGGTTGGTGTGCAGTCATGTGTCAGCAGGGTGAAGAGCAGCGGACTGAGCACACAGCCTTGTGGAGCCCCTGTGCTCAGGGTGATGCTGTTAGAGACATTGTTTCCCACACGCACTGCTTGAGGCCTCTGGCTGAGGAAATCCAGTAGCCAGTTGCAGATGGAGGTGCTGAAGCCCAGTTTGTCCAGTTTGCAGATGAGTTGTTGTGGTATTATGGTGTTGAATGCTGAACTGAAGTCTATGAACAGCATTCTCACATATGAGTCTTTCTTGTCCAGGTGAGTTAGGGCTGGGTGGAGGGCAGAGCAGATTGCATCCTCTGTGGAACGTTTCGCTCTGTATGCGAACTGGTATGGTCCAGGTTGGTAGGCAGGGTGGATTTGATGTGTGACATGACTAGTCGTTCAAAGCACTTCATGATGATGGGTGTCAGTGCTACAGGGCGGTAGTCATTGAAGCAGGCTGGGGATGATTTCTTTGGCACAGGTATGATGGTGGCAGTCTTGAAGCATGATGGGACAATGGCTTGCCTCAGGGAGGTGTTAAAGATGTCTGTGAAGACATCCTTCAGCTCCATTGCGCAGTCTTTCAGCACACTACACAATACATCATTATTAGTAAATTATGTGTTTCCTCTGCTAATAATTTGTTCATACCATGTCCTAGGTGTGCGTGGGTACTGTTTTGTTGTATTATTTGTATGTTTTGAGTACAGGCCTGATTTCGTCTGAGAGATGTTCATGTTTGCCTGATTGGGATAACTAGGTCCCTTAATTGGCTGTTGTCGGTCTGATTAGTGGAGCCTGATTGGCAAAGCCCTTTGATTGGCTAATTGGCTGATCTATTTAAAATCCCCATGGAGATAGTATATGGAAACACTTGTTTATTTTTGTTATGCAGAGAAGTGCAGTTACACCAGCTGTTTTTCTTTGTGTGTGTGTGTGTGTGTGAGGTATTTACACAAGTAAATGATGTGCAGCAGTCTTACATTTTGAGGGAATCTAAAGTATTACATACATAATTATAGAAGTAACTCGAATAGTAGCCTGCATATTAATTTGAAGTCACACCTTTCACTGCCAGAGTTCAGCTGGCCAATTACAGGCTAGTGATGGCCAGTAAATGACATCTCCTTTTTTGTTCAGGGCTCCATCTTGTTCATTGACCCTTCTCTTTCTGTCTCATTTTCCCTCTCACTTTCTCTCCTCTGCTTTATATTCTTAGCTTTTGTTTGGGATTATCTTACTTGTTTATGTTTTGTTTGATTGTGTCTTGCCCTTAGTTGAATTGCTATGCTTTTACTGTTAAATAAAACATTTAGTCCGTTGATTCATAAATCTTTCTTCTCTGTGGCTTGCTTTTATCTGGTACACTCTTGGGTAATGTTCTAGGTCTAGACTAACCAATTAATTGTAGTTTCTCACAATATTCATCATTAATACATGCCTCTGTCTTGTCATGTTTTATTAAACACAAATCTTCTTGAAAAGATATACAAAGAAATGTGTTATTTAAACCAACTGACAGCGTTTTTAAGAGGATCTAAGAGAAAACAGTTTGATGAAGATTCTTATGGACATACTGAGTGAATATGAATAAGGCCCGGTGAGAACAGCAAGGATGTTGCTATACATGAAGACACTGCTAAGAAAAACACGGTTTAATCATGCATGAATCAGGACCATAGTGTGAATAAGGAATGCCCATGAGGCTAACCATAGCACAATCTCACAAACCAGCACAACTAAATGCCTATTTAGTAACTGCTAGCAAAATATGCAGTTGACTTTTATCTTTGTGGCAGCTGCCCTGTCAGTGATATTAACTCTGTACATTCCCTTTGAGCAGAAACCCTCCATTTTGTGTGTGCGTGGTCGGCAGCAGGAGGGATAATTGCTGCGGTATTGCTTTGTCAGTTTCAATAACATTATGTAGCCATGGGCCTGTGATCAACCGATTCAGCCTCATTCCCACGGTTCCCGGAGGTCTCGTGCAGAAGACTGTGTTTCACAATGGATTATTGCTTTGAATTTCTTTCAATTGTGTTTGAAGTTCCAATTCCCCACTCGCTCATCGTCTCATCTGCGATTCCCTTTCAAAATGACACGTCCAAGACCTCTTCACTGTACACAGTAAAGCTACGTCCCAGAGAGATGAAGCATGGAACTGTTTGAAGAGAAGATACTCTACTCAGACGTTACTTACTGTACTATATTATTCACTGTGACATACACATATTAATCACATTTTTTATATTAATATTTTTTTTTCCTCACCAGCCTATAAGGAATAAATGCTTAGTAGTCACGATTTCTTTTTCTTCCCTTTCACATGCTGTTTCCCTTCAACTTCGCTAGATGTCTTTAAACAGTAAAAATGTCCTATTACTGTACATGTTTACTCTGTAGCTAATGAACTTGTCCAGCTGTGTGGCATTTGTATCTTTTAGCAGCGCTCCTAATTATCAGACACACAGCACTCCAATGGAGTGGGGGATCAAGGGACTTGGGGAGAAATTATAGTTTCTCTAGCACGACTATTTCTAGATATCTGGGGCCTTCAGGGAGACAGCTGTGCTGTGCATGTCTGTGTGTGTGTGTGTGTGTGTGTGGCTGTTTGTAGGGCTCGAGTGTGAGTGTGTGTGTGTATCTATGTGTCTGAGTGTGTGTATGTGTGTGTATGGCTGTTCGTTGGGTTCCAGTGTGTGTGTGTGTGTGTGTTTGTCGATGGATGTCTAAGCTCAGGCCCTCCTCTGCCTATCTCCCTCACACAGACCCAGCAAGGCTATACGGGGCCAGCTGAAGGACTCCCTCTGAGACACTCACCCTCTCGCCCCCAGCTGTTTTCTGATGTTCTATTCTCAACCTCAAAGGGAGGGGAAGAATGAACGACTTAGACTTTGTAAATCGGCTTCGCAAATCTCACTTTTCAGTGTTAACCCCCCCCCCCCCCCCCCCACTGCCACCCCACCCCAGCCCTAACACACACACACACACACACATGAACACACATACACACATGAACACAGTTCGACTTAATCTTTCTCTCTCTTTTTGTCTGTCTGTCTCTCAAAATAGTACATGAGTCTGTTTGTTAGTTTTTTTCCCCAACAATCGAATCTCCCCATCCTTGCGTGCGGCATGTGGTTCTTCCTCCCCGCGATCGCAGTGTGAGGTAGGTGTCACGCTGTCACTCCGTGCCACCTGCTTGTGCTCGACTTCATCTCCGACGTGGAACAAGCGAAGCGGAGCCGAGCGGAGAGGAGGGGAGGAGAGCGAGAGAGTGTTAGCGAGCGTCGTGTCTGTCGACTACTGTGAACGGGACTGCCGACATTCTGGAAGTACATTAAAGCTATTCAAAGGGGACGGGGGGAGTCGGAAGACTGCGCTCCAGCGGAGACGCCGCATGCAAATGGAATTTAATTCTGGGAGGCGACGTTACGAGTCAAACTGTCAGCGGCGCGAGTCGGAGGCACACAGGGGGAGGCGCACATCGGAGACACACGGGGGAGGAGAGGAGACGCCACCATAGAGCAGGGATGAACACACACACAAAAAAACAGGAAGACAAGAGGATAGAGAAAAAGAGAGAGAGAGAAAGTGAGAGGTTGGCAGGGTTAGAAGTTAAAACTGAAGTATAGATTAAAAAAAAGTCCATATAAAGTTTGATATTAAACACACATTAATTTAACGCAAATGTAAATGGAAGTTCATTCCATTCCAACCACTTGCTCCTGAGGGGCCTTATACCAGCATACCTATTCTTTCATAGGCTTTAACCTTCATTTCCTGTAACTGTCTGTCATATATATATATATATATATATATATATATATATATATATATATATATATATATATTTTATTTTTCTAAAACAACCCATGTAAGGCAAAATACACATCTGGTGAACTGCATCAGCTTACTGACAGGAGGCTGATTAAAAAAAGACATTTTAAACCCCACCTGATTGAGGTCCCTATTTTAAATGCTCTCTTTGGGTCAACAGTCAGTCTGTGTTTGTTACGTTCCTAAAAATCTGAATTAGAATCCGAATTCCCCAGATCCAGGATCAGTCATCTCTGTGGCAAGGTTAAGGTTAACCTTCCCTCTCTTCCTTTGCTCTCAACAAAAACGAGCGAGATGAACGAGCGAGACGTCCTTCTAAGAAAGTGGCTTAGTTTCCCAGCCTACAGGCTTTTTCCCGTGAGACGCCCTAAGCAGGACAAGGAGGCCAGTAGACGTTGAGGCCTGGTTCACGCCATCTAACTTCATCTGACCTCCCTCTTACGAATGCTTTCGCAGTGGGCTTTTACATAAGGAAGACAGACTGGCAGCCATATTCAATTAGCCTTACATTCCCCAGGACGTGTTCTTAGCTCTCAGCCTTAATCATATCTAACATGAGAGACTCGCACTGACCACTCCACACACACACACACACACACACACACACAGCACAGCGCTGCTCCACAGTGGATTTGTCGAACTTTCACAACTCTCACGTTGGAAAAGTTCATTAGCTATGAAAGAATGCATTATGAATGACAGAACAGGTCAGACACCCACGCATGAGGTAAGTTGCAGAATAATCCACAGCAGCCTCAAAGGCGGAGGACATGAAACTCCAGCCTTGGTGGCGGTGGAATGTGTGCAATCAGGAGAGTTCACTCAAAAGCAAGATCTAAGTATTGAAGTTCAAACTTTGCCATGGCCCTGAATTAAACATTTAATATACAGTATAACTATATTAATTTTAATAGAAACCTTTCTCAGTGTTCAAACCCTTATGGCTTTGCTGAAATCTAACCACGAAAAACTTAACGGTGACCTTGATTTACTTTTCAGAAATTTGCACTGTATTTAAAAAAATACATTAATCTGTGGTATGTGTGCACATTCCAACATTCACAATTTCTCTCTATTCTAACTCTTCCACACCATTCATGTCCATAAGAGAAACTTGTCATGAACACATCAAAAACACCAACAGTCATTTTCAAATGTACCTTGCAGTGTGTTTTTGAAAGCTACTAGGAGGTGCTCAAGCTCAATACTGACCCAGACCCAAGTAGATACTTATAAAATTTGGTGGCTAGGCATCTCAAGCATAATGATAATAAAACAATAACAGGTAATAAAACTAATGGTAATTAACTGATACATGTATAATCGTCTATTAATTTTATAAACATACCAGGTACGTCTATGATTTTATTTATCTCCGGAGTTTCCCAACAGCATAAAATAGCTAACTACATTTGTTAACAACTAAGTTGTTAATCTACACATCCATGTGGATTTGACTGAAAAACCAAAAAATAGTAACCAGTGTTGTGTAGTGTTTGTCAACTAACAAGACAGTTTCATTCAGGGTAAGTTTGTTTTAACAGCAGGACAGTGTTGTCATATTGCACATGATATAACACCACCATTAAATGACAGAAGGTAAGTAATTCCAGAGGGATGGATCACTTTTGAATCACTAATCAGGGGAGTTATTTCACAGGCAGAACATTATTCCACTAATTATATGGCTACATATTGAATGGATAACAGGACAGTGAAGGATTGTTGTCAATGAAAGTTTTCAGACAGATCTATAGAGAGATTGATAAGATGGGACAGGATCTTACCAATATAAATAGTCTGTAAATGTAACAACCAGCTGATTATGGAAACAAGAATGTTGGGAGGTGAATGTGGAAGTGAATGGAGCATTCTACAGCATTCTAAGGCCATGTACACATTAAGCCAGATTGATATAAAAACGTGTATCCGTAGTTTAAACTATCCCCATCCACATTATCGTATTCATATCATTGTATTTATATTTCAGAATTTGCTGCTATTGAAAAATTCCAGTTCTGTATTTATTGTTGTGATTGTTACGTTAGAATCTCGAGCATACACTTTCCTCAACGTCATGGCAACCGAATGTCACTGTACTTGAACCTTTCCGTTTTTTGCTGTACACACTACAACGTCAACCCAGATTTATCCACCTCCGTGATCGTTTTCAAAAAGCATCGTTTTAGGTGTTGGAAAATGCCGTATTAGTGTGTACGGAATGGCTAACCGGATAAATAATTGTGGGGATTAGGCCCCAGTTACACGGAAACGATCTGCACCAAAAACGCAAAAGTACCGTTTCATTCTCACTTTTAACTCCGCGTTTAGACAAGCGTTTTGCATACAGACAGAAACGCAAAAGGATGTGATATTTTCTATTTTTCGATGCAATATACGCGCCAGATGGTAGGTGGCAACAGCAGCAAGATCAAGCTTGTGCATAAAGTCTTCGACTTCTCTTGCTGTTCACCACTATAGTGCGTGATTAAAATAGTTTGCCATTAATCTCCAATCTGTATTACTCTCATGCATCATTCTTGTAACTTGCTGGAACGACTCTTCTAGTGAAACTAGTGCAGCTAAAGCAAGTTGAATGTCCATGGCAGGGATCGCTATTTTGCTTTTCTAGCACTGGGTAAGCATGTCTCTATGCGAGGAGAAACGAAGTTTTGCGTTTTGGGGTTTTCATTTTTTTGCATTTTCAACCTCCAAAAACTATGTTTCCGTCTAAACGACAGGGCAAAATGATATAATATTTTGCGTTTTTCACCCCGGAGTGTTGTCGTGTAAACGGGGCCTTAATGTGTACATGGCCTAAGATCCATGTATACCTGTATGTGTTTTATAGTTCCATGATGATTGGCCTTACAGTAAGTTACTGGCCATAACTCTTTAATTTAGGTTACTGGAGGCGAAAACAAAAGGCAATGTTTATTAATATCAAAGTTGTGAGTTTATTCACATCTTCTCTCTGTTATGACTATTTTTACTCTGTGTTGAGTTAGTATGGTGTTTTTCTTGACAAAGTTGACAAAGAAGCGGCAGACGTTATTGATCACGGATTGACAGTAACATACCCATAAAACATTTCTCCACACGCAAGAGGAAGAATCTTGTGACTGAATCGCTGTGCTTAGTGGTAGTTATAGTGATTCACAGCAATAAGTGGAAAATAATACATTTTCCTCCTACCAAAAAATAAATATTCTGGCAGTCCATGCAATGAATCAAGGCTGAATCACTGCTAGAGCTTCCAAAAAAAAACCAGATATAGCAATAGATATAGCAAACTGAAAAGGTCCGATTCTTTTTAAGCTTAACCACGTCTTCTCAACAACACTGTTTTGGATCAATACTCTCCAGTGATACAATAATCATGAAATGTGGACATAATAAACTTTATGAGATATTTATGCTGCTCCTTTATTCCAATATTTCCAGTAAGGGAGTCGCTGTCCCCTCACCCCATCTAAATGATATGGGGCTATCCGAGGGCCTCTGACCTCATTGTTTATGAGTTTATAGGGACCATTTCTCCAAGGTCTCAAAGGCCCCACCCTGAGATTACATGCAATCATGATGGAATATATAAACAGCTCTGTGACGTACCGTTTTGGGAGCGGAGAGAGAATCAAGTGTTGGCAGAAAGACCGAGAAGGGAGGAGACATGACACTTAAGTTAGACCAAGACATCGGCCGAGTGGGAGAACCTGCAGGCAAATTAGAAGACATTGGAACTGTAATACACCTAAAAATGACAAGCAAACTGTAAGGGCAAGCAAACATAATGTAGGTGAACATGAGGCTATGTTGTCAGTTTATCAAATAAATAGTAAAGTGATCATTAACAAACATTGCTAACACTGTTTACCACTATAGTAGTTAACCATTAACAAACACTTAATCATTATGAGGTATTGTTTCAACGTCAGGTTGGTGGTTAATTAATGACATAAAAATGTTCTTGATATGATTACTACTTACTGTATGCCTGTAACAGAGTCCTCTTGGCTTCGCCCAGGTTTGAACCCGTGACCTCACAATAACCACGGATTGGAAGGCGAATGTCCTAATCAGCTAAGCTTTACTAACATTCCTCTTGCACAGCTAAGCTATCTGGCATCCGTTACACTAACCCCGACTATAACAGAGGTCCTCTTGCACTAGTCCAGCCTGAGGCTCGAACCCGAGACCTCACAACAACACAGCAACCATGGATTGGGAGGGAAACACCCTAACAAGTCACCCGAAAAGCCCTGGTTCCCAGTCAACTGACTAGGACGCTCTTTGAAGTGTCGGGAGGGAAGGTTTACTAGTGTTCTACTCACACAGTTATGCTAGCTGGCATCCGTTACATTTCCACTGACGTGTAGCCCACACACATGCACAAGTGATATCCAGGTATCCAGATATGAACATAGGAAAGCCATGCATTAGAAGTTTAGAGAATGTCCCCCGCCTTCACAACAGTCAGAGTAGACAGAAACACCATTGTTGTTGACGATCCAGTTACACTTGCACGTCTGCACTTTTATCAAATTGATTTAGTTCTTCTCTTTTCCCTGCGTTTTATCTGGGCTTTTTCCCTAATTCCCTAAGCCCTAATAACTCCCACTCTATTAGAGAGTGAACTTCATTTTGAAGTGACACTTGTCAGTGCAGAGGCCTCTCTCAATGCAGAGGTCTGAGTTGATTACAGGGCTCCATTTTGAATCCCCTTGGCAGTGGAAGGAAATTGACATAAAAGTTGTTTTCACAGAAATTTCCAACACATTAAATGCCTATGTTAATAAAGATGTTCTGGGCACCCCTGTAATCTAGGATGTCACCCTATCTCTATTTTATGATTTACAGTATTTACCATCAAATTATAAACATACTGCAATGATAGACCATGACAATGATAGAGTTAAAAATGCTGCATGGATACATGGAAACTGCTGCTCCTGCTTCTCAGGGGAGTGTTGGACCACACTCACTCCTGGAGTCGTCAGCTCCTGCCCCGACTCATATTGACATGACATTGTACTGTATTCTACTATAATAATTCTACTGACATTCTACTTTATATATGTTGGAGATACAAGGTAGTCAGGAGACTTGCTACAAAGTACAATTTATGTGTCCAGGTATGAGTCTAAGCCTGCCTGTATGTGTGTGTGTGTGTGTATACACACCTGTACAAGCATATTCCTGTCTCTCCCTCTCACTGCTTGGCGGTTTAATTAAAATTCCCCATGCAAACAGATTTTGTGCCTGTCGCCACAGCCCAGCCCAGCAAGGTGGGGCAAACTGATCACCACTGCTCCCATCTCATAGATAAGCAAGACAGGCCCTTTCACGAACCTCTAGGTATTCAGATTGGAGCCCAAACACTCACTTGCTGGCCAGAGGACAGGAAAGGAGGGATGAGCAGATGAGGACAAGGAGGAAGAGAAGAAAAGATGACCTCTGAGAGAAAAGAAAAAGAAAAAAAAACACATCTGCTATGGATTTGTTGGTAAGCAAAAAGGTTTGCATTAGACGGTGGTGTGTTGATTTGTAATCACACGTTTTTCAGACAGACTGGTAAAAAAAAAAAAAGGATAGACATAGACATTCTCATCTCAACATCAACACAAACATGACACAAACATACCTGATTTATAAAGTATATTGTTGTGTTATAGCAACAGCTGACAGCTGAATGTATGTGTGTGTACGGCTGGATTACTATTCAATACACATTTTTTTATTGCTTTGCCTTTAGAATCTCTGGCTGATGTAAAAAAAACTCAATAAAGAATCTGTGGTTTGAATGAAATAGAATAACGTACTTCTTTTGGCCCATAGTTTTCTGCACACTTGGCAGCGGGGCAAAAGCAGCATGTCTGCCGTGATGGCTTCGTCTTCTACTATCCTCTCGGTCCTGCGATCGTGGCTTGGGCTTGGCGTCTCGGTCATTTCGACAATGCCAAGCACAGCTGGGGACAACGGAGCGCGCACACACGAGTAGAACGGAGAGATGGGTTTCCTTTCTTTATCCTTCTTTATCTGTCTCGCAGAGAAATATGTAGAGCGAGGGAGGAAGGGGAGAAGCAGCGGGGGACGGGAAGGGGAGGAGGCGCATTCAAATGGAAACCCAAGACAGAGAGGCAAGAAAGAAGCGGTGGGGGAAGCTTCACTTGTGCACAAACACACCACACACAGGTGGTGCCAAACAACACCAAGACTGTGAGCAGGCTCAACAGACTGTAGAAACTAAGAGAGAGAGAGAGAGCAGATAAGACTTTTATGTTGACATTTTGAATCTACGATAACACTTTATTTTAAGGGGCCTATGCCAAGGTGAACCAAGCCTGTTATAAATATAACATGAAACATATCATTAACATACACTAAATTATGCTTAATTCCCGCTGTTGACATTGTCCTTCAGTATTTATTCGGATTTTGAAATGAAGACTTTGTGCACACATTGCTAAAATAAACTGACGCTTAATACAGCCGTTATAAACATGAATTTGGTGTCATTAATGTCCATGATAATAACAGGCTCACGTCACCCTTGTGTACTGTAGACCCCTTCAAGTGTTGCAATATCTGCTATTATGTTGTGTAGATTTTTTTCAGACACTTTTATCCCCATAACCTGTTATTCTGCTGTTGTGTCAGCGTTCCCCTCCTTGCTATTTTGGTTTCCATAGGCAGGTCTGTCACATACTTTTAATTCACTGGTTGTATGCTGTAGTAGATGACAGTTTACCTTAACCATCACCTAACAACTGTTAATGTGAAGAAGCTTTAAAAGAGTCATAGAATGTCAAAACGAATTTGGGTAGCTTACAGTACGGCCCAATCTGAAATTAGGTGCTTAGATACGTCACCACCACTAAGATACATCTCTTTCATTTGCATGGTCCAATCAAAGATTGTTTGAAGCATCTCTGATGCAATCCCATGTTGCTTCATGAATTTGCTAGCGGGGGTGGCGGGAATTACGAATCGTTTTGTTCTAACCCTTCTAAATGAGCCTGTATATGACGCTCTAGCATTGCTCCTGAGTCACTTTCAGACACACAAATCTGCATACACTATTATTGAGCCTCAAAGAACAATTTCTAATGGTCAAAAAATGTGTTCTATGACTCCTTTAACAACTTTTTTTATGAAACTGTTTTATGAAATGTTTTGTCACCACCCCCACTAGCAGGTGCTTCCAATTTTAGCAGGCTAGAGCAATAATTTCTGAGCAGAGTTTGGGCATTTGTATGGGCTGCCTCATGAAAGTCCATAAGGCCTCTAACAACAGAGGCTTTTATTCATTCCTTCACCCTCTGGCTGTGATTTTCACTATTTGTTTAGTCCCTGCCGGAGCTGGTGACTGGCGTGTTTGGTGCTTTATCTCTTTACACACTAAAAGGCAGCGGAGGCGGCGGTGGCAGATTTGCAGCAAGTGCCTCCGAGGGGTCTTATGCTAGCAGATGGCTGGAGATGGCTGACTCTTGCCACGTTATTTGATTTCCAACAATGAAATTAAGACTCTCTCACCTCACTGGCACTGCCCGAACAGAGAGAGAGGAGGGGTGTGAGGGTGAGGAGGACTGGTGGAGTCAAAGAAACACTTAGCAGGGTCTCCTAACCACAACCAGCAGGCCAGCTTCCTGTCTCAAAGTGGCACTAAATTGAGACATCTTCTCCACCCCTGGGGTGTAGTTGAGGACAACCACAGAAGCATTAGTTGCTGACAAATGGTTGCTATGGTGAGGGCGCTGTACGATGGCTGCTGTTAACCGTACCTCCACTTCATTTTTCACCCTTTCTGTTTTTGTTTTTTTTTTTTACGTTTTTCTTCTTCATTTCTAACACTGTGCTGTAGCCTACAAGTAGCATTGAATGTGGTTGTCACTTTTGTTTAGTTTTCGGCAAAGTCTCTGTGAGTTTGGAGGCGCTTATTGTTTGGACATTTTTTTTAAATGATGCATGCCGACCGACCATCAGTTTTCTATTTTATATGTTTTTAACAGCCTTTCCATGGCTGTGGAGCATTGTGTAAACTAAATTATTTTCTAATTCGGGAAAGGGGAATATACTGTACCGTTTTCATTAATACCCAGAAACATGCAAACAAAATGTGTCTGAGTGTCCATTGACATTTCAGTGACTATAAGAGTTTTTTTAAGTGTTTGAGTCACAGTCACAACAACTTGCCCCTCCCCTGTAATTAAGAAACCACTGTCTCAAATATTCCTTTTGAGGATGTTTTAATTTAATTTACTTGTGTTTGCCCTTGCAACCTATGCCTCCCCATGCAGTTGAGATGCACTGACTTCTTTGTGAAATGTATAACCGAGTGTGCTGGCAAGACTCCCTCATAAGCAAGAAATCCTGAAGAAAAAAAAGAAGGAAACGAAAGCTCTGTTATCGGTTCAAAAAAAAAATTTGTTCAATGTTTTTCCATGGAAAGAACAACATTTGTGTGAATTTGTGGCTAATTCCCTGGCATGCGAAGACTTTGATCTAGAGTTTATCGTGATACTTCTCAGTGTGGGTAAGCTTTCACATTGAATATGGAACAGCCACATGCCAAACATGCATATGGAGTAAGCTAGGTTTAAGAAATGCAAATCTCTACCTCTCTTCTCCAAACCTCCCAAAAGCATCTTTTATGTGGTTTTCATAACTTTTGTCTTTTGTTGTCTGAGAATTGGTGTCTGTCTCTTTCTCCATTTCAGAGGGTTTAACCTGTGTTTTAAGATGGACAATTCTGATTAGTTAAATTTGCATCTGTGGGAAGGTATGATACAGAGTAAATACTGTAAAAGCTATTGATTTTGCTCCCTTACTAGTTAGATAATGTGTGAATTTTGAGCATGTTTATATAAACTTGAACAGAAGACTTTAGAGTTCTTCAGCCACTGATAAAGTCTGGAGTTTCTCTCTAACCCTGTCTCTCGGGTAATGGCCGACAGATGAATAAATCAAAGGACGAGTGCAAGGACAAAAGGCCAAATGAGTCGTGTTACCAGAAGTTCCATATCCCCCTCAACACGTGATACATTGTGTGTCTGTTTGTCAACAACTTTCTTTTTACTTCAGGATGATAATCTCTATATCTTGTAATCAGGTGTTTATCTTGGGGCCTTAACTCAGATCTGATGATACTGATAAAAGAAAAAAAAAAAAACAACACAAATCCACTGAAAGCAGATTTTCTTCATCTGCTTGCATTCATTTCTTTGACTGTTTGAGAGGTACCGATCTCCGATTGCAGAAGAATCGGCTTAAGGCAGACAAATAGTCTTTGTGTTGTCATGCAGGAAGCAGCATCTCTGGAGCTGGAGATAAACTTTAGCTGTGAATCCAATATGGCTGCCACTACTGGGAGGGATTAAGATGCATTGCTCTCCAACTAATAGCCTCATTATGAGAGCGCAACATTGGCAAATTCCTAATATCAGTCAACAGTTAATCGCACCTCCTTTACCGCCCCCTCGACTAACACCAACCACCACACACCTGTTCCCCACCCCCCCTCCCCCCCCCCCCCCCCCCCTCCCTCCATCCCACACCACCCCTGCTTTGCTTAGTCTCTGTGTAACTCATTTGTAGAACTGTCGAAAAGAAAAGTAATCCATTCATTTAAATCCACTAGACACAAGGGGCTCTGACTTAATTTCATAGTTTACGGATATCCGTGGAGCTGGCCCTTCAGGATTACGGAGGTATCGTGGTAGCAGTGGACTGTGACGTACCTCCACACTTCAGGAAAATGAAAGCATGCTAACACACACTTGGCAGAGAGGCAAGGGGCGAAACAAGTTATTAAAAGGAAATGAGTAAAATGTCAAATGAAGCTTTTTTTTGACAGACAGCCCTGGGAATTGTGATTATATTCATGTAATGTGTGATAATCGAATTAGTGTCCAGTGGGATTTGTTCTGGAAAAGTTTATATATAGCAGTGTCTTGCAATGTTATGAAATGTTTAATAGTCTTTTTAAATCTTCTCCTAAATATATATGGTATTGCTTGTATACACATATTGTGTACACATTTTTCTGTGGCAACCATAGCCGAGTAAAAGAAAAAACTAATCTCAACAATGAAATGTACATATAATATGGTTGTTATAAGATGTCATGTTGCATGGACAGGAGCCAATGTGCTACCACAGACTGGTCATCACAGAGAACAAATTGAAACACTAAAACCAGTGTCCGTCTCTCTCTCTCTCTCCAGATCAGACTCATCTCTTTTACCTTAGGTTGGCTCCATGAGGAGTTATGTGAAGGACACAGTGTTGGGCAGTGGAGTGGGTTTGGGGTGGTTGCTGACAAAGGAGAAAAGATAACCACTGTAAATGGCCAACACTAAATCTTTCACACTTGTCAGCTCAATTTTGTTGCACTGGCAGACTTGACCCTCCAACCTTAATCCATATCTTTGCACAGACCTTGCTTCCATCTTTAGCCTAATATACATTTATCCAATTCCATCTATAAAAAGACGCAAATAGCCTATCTCCATTGTTTTCTTGGGTATTCTCTTATAGAAGACAAAGATGTAACCAATTTTCTGACTATCTGTCAAAACTATAGCAAAACAAAGCAAAACAACTGCTTAAATGTTATAACGGTGTGTGGGCTAACTTACTAGTGCCACTAGTGTGTAAACCGAAGAAGGTGATTCACCTGTCTGTAGATATGACTATGAATGTAATAAGATGACCATAAACTAGGATTACATTTTACAGTGCAAGTCAGTTTGAGTGTGTGTGTGTGTGTGTATGTTGGAGGAGGAGGTTGTTTTATCTCTTTTTCAGGTTCTATTTTGCTCTAGTCAACTAAATAAAATATTGTTTTGTTTGCCAAACCTGAAATGATGTATCTTACAAAAAAAATCAGGCTGGGAGGAGGGAGACAACAAGGCATGACTAGGGTGTGGAGAGAGAGAGAGAGAGAGAGAGAGATGATGGTGGCCATGTTGGGTAAACGTGAACATGGCATCGCTGTCAATTCTGATGAGTGTCTCCAGGGCTGCACGACTTACAGCCGCAGGCCACTTCGTATGGGCTTTTCTCTATTTTTCGGTAAGGGCCAATACACATTTATTCTCACAGACACACACATTCTTTTTCTCTCTCTATCTCTCTCGCACACTCATTCACAATTACTGTCTCTCACACACACTCTCTCACACACACACACACACACACTTGCTCTCTGTCTCCCCCCTCACACACATAGACACTTACTCCCTTTTACAGACACAAAGTCACACACAAACACAAATAGAATCTCTATCTTACCAAATCATCTGCCTGTAGCATACGTACATTTCTGTGGAACAACAACTTTTGCCATAAAGTGTTCTTTCTCCAAATTTTTTTTATTGTTGTATTTGATCACAGAAGATGTGTGCAGCCATTACTGCAGAAGCTGGACCAACACAAACAAATATATTTCATCTGAAGATGAACCAAAAATATACCTTTGAAGTGGCCAACTGTTGCACAGAGCTGTTCGAAGGTAGCATCCGATAAGTGTGTATTTTTTAGACAGTAGCTAAGATGTAAATATTCCCCCCAAACTCTCAGCAGGTCTCCTCAGAAAGTAAATCTAAAGAAGACAAGGAGGAGGAGGATGCTTGGCTTTGTTTTGTTCCGCATCCCAATGGCCAGCTTCCTACACATCTTCCCCATCTGCTGAAGAACAGATCCCGGGATGGCAGACATGAAAGCAATTTCCTCTCCCTCTTACAAAGACCCCCCCCCCCCCCAAAAAAAAAAAATCTTGTTTGTTTCAACACATCGTCTCTTCCGCTTATTGACTGCTAATCACATGTTTTCTATTTCTCTTTTTTTCTTCTTTCCTCTCCCCTCTGTCTGCTCTGTCTTGGCGCAGGACTAATGAGGGGAGCGTGCGCGCCTTTGTCTCACGCGGAGATGATCTCTCGCAACTCGCCGAGCTGTTGGTAATGAAAGGTGCGCAGGAATCTGTTACCACAGGCTGCAATTAAGAAAGCGAGAAAGATACACAAAACAAAACCCTAATGAGAAACTTTTGTGTTGTGTCTGTGTGTGTGTGTGTGTACGCACACGTATGTTTTAAAGCGCCATAATAGAGAAAATAAGTCTTTGATCACAGTGAATGCATTAAAAGACACTCCCTTTGGGTGGTCACCATATTGCGGCACAGCGTGTGTGTCAGCGTGTGTTTGTGGATAACAAAGAAAGCTGAGACCCAGTGAGGAATGGGAAACTTGATTAAAACAACAACAATCACAACAAAAGAACAATTGTTTTATTCTTAGACATTCAATAAGATACTGCATCTGCAACAGCAACAGGTAGCGGCGGTAGCTGCACTGACTACAACAGAAAAGCTCTACAACGCATCGTGAGAACAGCTGAGAGGATAGGACCACTCCCCTCCCTGCAAGTCATCTACACCACCCGCCTCACTTGCAAAGCCATCACAATTGTCAAGGATGCAACCCACCCCGCACACTGTCTGTTCAGCCTCCTGCCATCTGGAAAGAGATACAGAAGTCTCCGCTCCCGCACCACCAGGCTCACCAACAGCTTCATCCACCAGGCTGTGAGACTGCTGAACTCTCTCCCCTCCTGGCTCCCAGCCAGCAGAACCACCAGACTGGCAGGAGTATAGGAAGACAGATTGGACTCTACACCCCCCCCCCCCCCCCCCACACACACACACACTCCCCAACAAGGAAACAAACACTCTGAACCAAAAAACCAAACAACACTCTGGACTGAAAATAACTATAACTACTTCTGCATTGCAAATTGCACACACCTGCTGCTATATATTCTAGTATTCTTACCACTATTTATACCACTTTTTACCACTATTTATATTTAATACTACTGCTGCTAAAATCTTGTTTTGCACTAGACAACAAACAACACAGCTAGAACACTTACTTTATGTTATGTCGTGTCTTATATATACTGTGTGTCACCTAAGTATAATGCCTTAAGCCTACTTGCACTTTTTTTTTTACTTAACAGTACCTTATTGTTTAAATTGTTTTTCTTGTTGTGCATCTGCACTTTATTGTTGTCAACGTCTACGCATGGGACAAGTGTGAAACGTAATTTCGAGTACATGTGAAGAAATTGACAAATAAAACTTACTTGACTTGACGTAGACATAGTAGTATTAATTGTAACAGAAGGGTCTATGAAATGTTTATGTGTGTGTGTATGTGTGTTGAGTGGAAGGAGATGTTGGGATCTAGAGAAACGTGTGTGTGTGTGTGTGTGTCTGTGTACGAACAAGTGTTTTTTTTTCCTGTTGGGTTCCATCTTGCCTGGCTGAATCCATCACAAGTGTTTGGAGGTAAGGAGAGCAGAGAGGCTGTCGTGTTTCCAGGAAGCAAACAGGCCTTCACAAAGATAATAATTTAAATCGGCCAGTATTAAATCCAGGACACTTTAGCTTGGCAGCATTTCTGGGCTGGGTTGGAGGCAGGAAATTAATAACGAAAGAAAATGGCTGTTACTGTGACCAGCCTATGTCACAAGGAGGGCAGAGAAATAGTAATGTTAATGTTAGCATGTCAAACCCTTGCAGTAGCCTAGCTGTGCCTGTAGATATAGCTTTGTGCAGGATCACAATTATGTCATGACTCTCTCTCTCTCTCACACACACACACAAGTTACTGTAGGTTGGCCAACAGCCAGATTAATGGTAGTTACTGTAGGTTGACCACCAGTCAGATAAAGTTTAATTGTGTATAAAAGTGAATTCAAGGGTCAAAAGTGATACTCTTTATCTCCTTATCTTTGTTCATTTCCTAAAAAGTTAAATGATGAAAGAAAATGGCTGTTACTGTGACCAGTGTATCACTCTCACTATAATGGCAGAGAATTAGACAGCGTCTATCGCCATTGATGACGATGAAACTCAGAACCCTTTTTTCACAAGAGTCACTTTTGCCCTCATTACTGACATTGAAAACTTGAGTTCTAAAGTGGACTATCCTGTATGTCTTCTCCCATTTAACAATAACAATCCAATATTATATGATCATACTGTAGCAATCATATATTTTTTTCCTATCAGTCATATCACTGACAAAAACATTTGTCTGCCTTCTTGCGTAATGATTTTATTTTCAAACGAGTGAGTTAACTGAGATGTAGCCCTACTGGGCTGGTTGTTGACTGCTTGTTTGGCAGTTGTGCGTGACCTTGGTGAAGCATTGGCACTAATTACTTCCATGTAGCCTGCTCCGAGGAAGCTCCTTTAATCTGACTGGGGTTGGGGAATAGGGGAATGGACTCTGGATACAGGCTACCTGAGGGGGGTCAGCCTGCCTTCAGACAACCCTTTTCCCAAAGACCTGCATCTCCACACCCCTAATTATGAGCCTGCGAAAACACACTCGCAGACACACATCAAACACACATGAACACGGATGGGACACATTCAGGTTTAAACTGGTATCGGTAGAGATGCTGAAACTTAGTCCTCAGTATCAGTATCTCACAGTATTGTTTTTTTCAGGTAGTTCACGTGTAGGGTCTATTCAGGGTTGTGTCTATTTGTAGTATAACCAGCTTCAACAGTAAAAACAAACAAAAAAAAATACACTAGTTCATTATTAAACTTTTTTTCTACCAAAAACTCACTTCAGCCAAAAATAAATAAATAAAAATAATAATAATAATCAAAGAGCCTTCGGAGCTCCTTCATGACACTAACAACTGTCTGACCCTTTGCAGTAGTCTATTGTGATTATAATTGATAATAGGCCTACCATTAACAACTAGTAGCCTATCAACAGTGTGATTGGAGATTTAGGTGCCCAGTTTAACCTTAAACATTAACCTAACCAAAATACAGGACATTAAAAAAAACAACCAAACAAACAATGCAAAAATTCCAGCCAGCAACACCAGCTGATGTTCACTGCTCATGGAAAGCCAAAGCACTAACCAGGGAGAACACATTGTTTTCAATGCTGCTACTTAGAGATGATGTCTGCTCTTGCGTGACGCAAGTGTGAAGCCACATCCAGCTCCATCCAAATGTCTGAATCACTCTTGCTCTCGTTTGCGTTTGTGACAGCAGGCATGGGGGGGCTAAACAGACTGGATTGCCGTCACAGGATCTCTCTGTTGGTGACATTGGCATCTGGAGGACTGGCACAACTGGGGGAGATTGGGTAGTGGCTGTGTGTTTGTGTGTGCGTGCGTCAGAGATTTATTAGTAGTGTGGTTAATTGCAATTTTCAGTGGAGTGATGAAACAGGAGTCATTTGAATAAAAACGACTGAACACTTACTTTAGTGGTTGACACACTTTTAAAAAAATATATTATCAGTAGTGTGTGTACATGTGTGTGTGTGTGTGTGTGTATGAGAGAGAGAGAGAGAGAGAGACTGGCACTGAGTCATTTCCCTGCTTGAATAATTAACCTGAGCAACCTGAGATGTGGGGATCGTCAAACACTTTCTTCAGCTCTCTCTCTTACACACACACACACACCGTCCTGTGTGTGTGTCTGCAAGCATGCATGTCTTTGTTTGTGTGTGTGTGTGTCCATCTGACAGAAGATTGTCCGCTTCCTTCAACAGGTAAGGTTTGGTAAACAACAGGCAAGACGGGGTCAACCAACAAACCCCCCTCAGGTTTGGACGGGCCCCCCAGGAGCAACCCATCTCTCTGCCCTAGGGGACCTGACTCCTGCCCGCCTGGGGACCACCAGCTGCCAGACCACCCAATGAACCAGGTGACACAAAGACATACCTGATAGCCCACCCATACCTGTGTGGTCCTCTGTCCACTTATATGCATATGGATGTGTTTGGCCTGTCTACGGGGCTGATACCTCAAGCACCTGGCGCACCTGCGTGCGTCTTTACAGCGGAAAACAACGCGGTCCCTCTTGACAGCTTTGCAAAACGTGCTCCTGCATGTAGAGCATCCTATAAAAATGCAGAATTTTATCAAAGAAAAAATAATCAACAACACCAACAACAAAATACTAATATTAACAACAATAATAAACATAAGCAAACAACAACTAAATACACATTGACAATTCAGACAGATCGGGCCCATGAAAAAAAAAAAGGGAAAAGTCTGTAATGTAATTAGGTGAGCTGTCAGGAAGCAAATTGAATGTAGTCTTGTTGTTGTAATTAAGTCCCGAATATCGCAAAGCTTGAGCAAGTCTAATTATACATGGCATTTCAATCCCACACCATTGTGAAGCACCTCTAAAGCTTCTGATTTTCTTATTAAGTCCTGATTACATTCACACATGTTTTAATCACACACAGAGAGAGGCGTTTCTTCTCCCGCCTTTTCTCCCCCCTCCTTCTATCCTCTTCTTTCTTTCCCTCTTTCTAAAAAAAAGAGAAGAAGAAGAGAGAGAGAGAGAAACATTAGCTGCAGTAGCCGGTCTTCCCAGAATCCATTTTACATAATGAGGCAAGTGATGGAGCTATGCATTCGCAAGAAAATCACCTTAGGGAATATATGATATGATAAGAATGATGTTTGATTAGCACAGAACAGCACGTAAGACCACACTCTCATGCTTGGGTCAATGGGTACATGTGTGTGTGTGAGAGTATGTATGTGCTGTATATCCATGGCTTTGTCTGTGTGTAATATTGACTGTATGTGTGTGTGTGTGTGTCTGTGCATTTATTCTTGCAAACTTACTGTATGTATATGTATACAGTATGCATCAAATGCATGTTTAAATAAATACATTTTAGTGTGTGTGTCTGTGTGTGTGAGTGTTAAGACACATGTATGTGTAATTGTAGAGTAACACACCCAGCCCATGCTTTCTTTGCTTTGTTGTGACAGTCTGCTACTCAGCTACCCAAATAAATCCCCACTTGGTGCATTGTCAGCTAATTACGGACTCAGCAGAGAGACGGTCAGAGTAGCCTGTCTGGAGTGTCCTTTGCTTTGGCTATAGGGCCATGACAATTATCTTTGCACGCACGCACACACACACACACAAACTCACACACTTATTTACACAATTATCTATGCATATAGTAAGACAGTTACTTCAGAGGGATGTGAAGAGGTAAAGCAGTAAAGAGGTAGCAGGTAACATACACACACAACATTCTCTCTCTCTCACACACACACACTCATCTCTGGATACAGTAAGGTAGCTCCATGTAACACACCCTGACAACAAACACCTACACACACAAAGACAATAATCTCTGCACAAAGTAGGATCCATCACTTCAGCATGGAACAGCATCGGTGTAGAGGTAGCATGTACATGTAACACACACACACACACACACACACACACCCTAATTTACACTGGGTCCTTTCTTGCCTTTATGTATGCAAATGCTGGCTAGCCTGGTATTTTAATAAGGTCATATGCAAGTAAAATTTCTTAGCTACATTAATTATATGCTTGTAGTTAGGACGACAGAACAGCGTGATATTTTTTTTTTTATATATACATTATTCTTTTAATCACATTATAGTGTGCAGTGTGTTTATGGCAAACCTTTCTCACTGAAATATTGTATCTCACTGATGGCATGTGTGATATGCTTGATTTCTGCTTTTAGAGTTAGTGTTGATGATTTTTTTTCATTAGCTACAGTATTCTGCAGCACCTAATTAAAGTAAATGACCTCTGTCCTCGCGTATACTTGTGTGAGCGCAATTCCATACTTACAAAAACAAATGAACAAAAGTGTTCTTTTCTGACTTTGATATGAATGTGCTTCTGAACATTGTCTCGTTAATTTAAAAAAATATATTCTATATATATATATTGTATGTCATTTCTAATGTCAAAGCATTTCATTATTTGGTTCAAGATTCAGCTCTTACTGTAAATGTAAAACACTGTCACAGAGTCTGTAATGTAATTTGTGTTATTTTGTGTTTGTTTGTGTGTGTGTATGTGTGTGTGTGTGTTTAATTTGAAAGTTAAGTTAGAAATTTTGAGTCATACTTATAAATCTTGTTTGTAAAACTCCCAGCTCCACATGGTCTCACCACATAAGTCGACCTCACACTGATAAAAGTTGGTAAAAATCTATCTGGTTTCACAGCTCCGTATGAAATTATTGAAGATGATATAGGAGAATGAGGAATCTGATTGACAAGCTACAGCACAGAAAGTTTGTGAACTCAAGTGCTAGATAGTGTCTCCTCCTCAGCTGTGTGTGTGTGTGTGTGTGTGTGTGTGTGTGTGTGCTTGCTTGTGTATGTTTGTGTGTGTGCATGTGTGTGTGTGTGCATGTGTATGTTTGTGTGTGTGCATGTGTATGTTTGTGTCTGTGCATGTGTGTTTGTGTATGTGTGTGTATCTGTGTTTGTGTGTGTGTATTTAAGTCCATATCTCAACTGAAGCAGCAGGAGCCGCTGCCGAGTGAGGAGTGGGTGCTGACCCAAAAAGAGGACGGGAATTCTCTCCGCTCACTCTCAGCACAGCTCCAATCCCAGGTAACCCACTTGAGGCCCGCTTGACCTGCGCCGGAGAAAGGAGGAGAGAGCTGTAAGCTCCTTATTGTCCGGGGTTCTACACTCAGCAGGCACTGAGTCCCAGTCATTCGAACAGGGGAAATGAAGCAGCAGCGACCATTGTGCTCACTACGGGAATATAATATAACATACAGTAATATAATATAATATAACATATAGCAATTAGTAGGATAGCTGTCAATAAGGAAGCTATCTCTACAACAGGTTTTTAACTGAAAGTTTACAGTTGCTTTAGAATAAGAAGAACTCTCTTTTTGATCCCGTGAGGGAAATTTAGTCTTTGCATTTATCCCAATCCATGAATTAGTGAATTTGTGAAACACACAGTGTGAAGTGAAGCACACACTAATCCCAGCGCAGTGAGCTGCCTGCACAACAGCGGCGCTCGGGGAGCAGTGAGGGGTTAGGTGCCTTGCTCAAGGGCACTTCAGCCACATTCCACTGGTCGGGGTTTGAACCGGCAACCCTTCGGTCAGATAAACAGATAGACAGACAGACAGGGAGATAGATAGATGGATAAATAGATAGATAGATACTTTATCCTGTAGGAAATTTAGGTTAGTGTGAGGTTAGTTGTACTTATATTTATTATAATCTGTACTTTTGTTTATTATGTATTGTGTTTATTATTGTAATATTCTTTATTATGTTGTTTATTATATTAACTGAAGATAATATTGTTGATACAAAGTAGGGACACATACCATATACATTTTTTTCACCGAATGTGTCCTTAATAATCACAATCTCTTACATTAAAATTTAAAATAACACTCCATAGCTATGTGTCTTTCACACTCCATCCATCCATCTCTCTCTCTCTTTCTTTCTTTCTTTCTGTCTGTCAACAGTTTTCCAGTGGAGCTCTAATCTAATCCCATCAGCTAGATCGCGTTTCAAGGCTTCTCTGGGCTTCTCTGCTGTGGGCTTCCACTTCCCCAAAGCGTTTGACTTTGACCGAGCGAGGTCAGCGGTCTGAGTGGCCGCGGAGCGTCAGCTATGATTGCTGTGCTCATGATTGCCCCTCGCTTGACACACGATCATGTGACCTCGTTAAAACCATGCCTGAGATGACGCCATGTGTTTCTGTTTCTGCTTTCCGTCTCCGACGAGGACTTCCTGCTCTCGGCTAGAACCCTGACCTTTGACCCCGGTTCTGATGAAGAGAGGTCAAGGTTTAGACTGGAGGCGGGTCCGTGACAGATTGAAAGCCCATCAGCGCTAGTCTGAGGGAGGGAACGGCTAAGTCCCAATGTCTCCCCTTCCCAACACTAAGCCCTGAGTCCCAAAAGCTTTAACTGGCATGAAGTCCAGTGAAGTCTTTGAGGGTTCAGAGCTCCAGGCATGAGGGAGAGCATTGGGATTTTTCAGTCGGTTGGTGTGGACTGTGATGTCAGTGGCATTCATACCTGCAGGCCTCTGATGAACTTTGAAGAAGTTTTCTTGTAGATTTGGGTTGATTGATTTATTTTCTTAACACACAGGAGAACATTGGATCCAGAGGCGCTCTAGAAAAAAAATCTGTTGAAGGATGTATTGGATGTGACACACATCTGCACACACCCACACACATACACACAAAGATAGAAGAAGTCTGAGACCACTCGGGAGAAAAAAAAATGTGTCTCAGAGATTAAAATCTAATTTCTTAAAATAAAACAGCATCCTGAATCGAGGCCCATCTCAAGTGATCTGGATGGAGCAGAGACAAATGATTTGAGAAGCTGGGTCTACAAACTCTGATATTCCACCGCCCCTCCAAAGCCTTTAACACAACTGAAACACACCTCACAACTAAACACTCCTGAGATCACACCAGTTCATGACACCTTTTAGGAGTCAGTACAGTATGTGCTGAAACACATTGATACTTTGGATACAATAGTAGATAGATAGATAAAAGTCAGGTCAAGTGATTTTTATTGTCATTTCAGCCAGTATAGTTAGAGAAGACCCAAGTTCCGCCATGGATCCAAGTGGTGCTACGTTAAGATAACAATAAATAAGACAGTGTGACAAGTTAATTATGGTACACGCATGCTGAAGTTTAACAGGCTAAAAAATCTAAAAACATCTACTTAGTATGCTAGATAGATAGATAGATTATAAACCTAAAATGATACTCGCAGGGGAAACCTTATATAAGCCTCTGTTAGGGCTGAGCGATTTTACCAAAAATAAAAATCTCTGATTTTTTTTTTTAATTCAAGTTTCGATTCGATTTTTTATTTTGTTCCCCAAACGTCTGTGCAACTATACTTCAGTGCAACTATAAAGGGAACACTTAAACAACACAATGTAACTCCCAAGTCAATCACACTTCTCTTAAAATGAAACTGTCCACTTGAGAAGCAACACTGATTGACAATCAATTGATTTTGTTGTCAGCACATTCAAATAAATGTAAAGAACAAAGTTTTGAATAAGAATATTTAATTCATTCAGATTTAGGATGTGTTATTTTAGCGTTCCCTTTTTTTTTGAGTAGTGTATATAAACACACTGACAATACAAGGTAAATGAGGCTCTGTGTCATTTTATGTGATTTTACATTTTAACCCTCGCTTTTAAGTTTTAAACCTTGCATTTTAAAAGAATGGCCAGCATGTCTGTTGCAGTGTGTAACGTGATGGCCTTTCCATCCCACTCCCTTTTTATCATACGGCACGCAGTTTGTAAAAGTCTCCTCTTGGGATAGCAAAAACTAAAAGTACCCCTGACCGACCACCGTGTCTCATTAGTCCGTTGAAACCAGTTAACCTGTCAGATATGTTATCCTAGGGCTAAACTGAATGCGTTACGGCAGCGGCACCGTTTATTTTTTTAAATGTTGATTAAGCCCGCTAACTGTTAGCCTAGGGAGATGTGGCTTACACTATGTACACATTGGTAACATAGGCTATCAGGTGTAGCAACCTGTTTGAAGCTAATTTGAAACATTGCCGTGGCTCATAAGAAAATGACCGCTCTGATGAGACCCTGCATCTAGTTTGAGGAGACGGTAGTGCTAATAATAATAAAGCAGTTGTTCATCATTACCTTATCTGTTAACACTGAAGATCATGATGGTATTAATTTCCAATTCACAGTCCTAACAGTGGGCTAGTAATGCTGTGCAACTTCAAAAAAGTCATCTCATCTGATAATCTGTGTGAATGGAAACAAACACACTCCACACTAATAATTTTTTAACCGAATACTGACAATTCTGATCACTTAAAGCTATGATCTACATTCCTGAAAATCACTTGAGCCTCTGAGACAGATTTGAAAAAAGCATCCCGCCCCCCCAAAACCAAATACCTCACCTCAGTGTACAACGATTACTCCCCCCTAGCTGTTGAGCTAATCACGGGGGAGTAATCGGAAACGGAGGAGTGGGAGGGGATGAGGCGGGAGGCGGCGGGATGACGAGGAGCAGGGGAGACGAGGGGATTGGATGGAGAGTAGGAGCCAATGGGAACCATCTGTCCAGGATGGTTCACATTGGTCAATTTCTATGCTGGATTACGGCTGATAGACTGAATGGATTTTTTTCGTTCTTTTGATTATTGATATTGTGAAGATCGGTCCACAGTACCATAATCACAATATAAAGGAAGTTCACCGGCCAAATGGTCACATCAACATCCCTAGTCTCAAGTGTAGTTTTGTAGCATGCGTGCTAGAGCTGCCGTCTCCGTTTTGAAAGTTTACTTCTCCTGCCCATGTTTGTGGTTGTGTTGCATGGGGGAGGAGCCGGCTACATTAACTCGCGAGGCACAGTTGAACTGAACGTGAAAAATACCCAGATGTTAATGAAGGAAAGAAAAACTTGATGCAGAATCAATATAGTTTTAAGTAACAAATTCGATAAATTGATTAAATTGATTTTTTGCCCAGCCCTTGCCTCTGTGTTGTGTCTTGCTGTTGTTTGGGGATGAATTGTATATCTGGTGGTACTTAGCACCTTCTGTGTTGAAAGTGAACTATAAAGGCGAGATAAAGAGGCACTCCTGAGTGCAAGGTGTGTATTTGTTCTCCTGCGGAAGAACGGATTCTTTACACCAACCATTTCACACCAACTCTGGGCTGTTGACATGTACTCCACAGGGCAAAGATGCCACCGTGATCTTCAGTGTGGTCTGGAACATAATGAAACTGGCTAAGTGTGTGTGCAAGTGGCTTTCTCCTCTCTTCCCCCGCACTCTTATCGCAAATGAATTCACTGCTACTAATTACCTATTCTTTTTTCTCGTCAGAGCATGGATAATTATTTCTCCTTTGTGTGTGTGTGTGTGTGTGTGTGTGTAAGAGACAGGATAGGAAGGTGAAGGTCTGAAATCGAGACCCAGATCAAGAGTTCTCCACTGTGAGAGTCTAGTGGAACAATAACATGCTGTTTGCATGGCTGAGTTTGAGTGCGTCAGCATCCTCAGGGGCAAATTGAGAAAATCATCTTTCTTCTGGAGAACTTTCTTCATCAAACTCTTCTCTCTCTCTCTCAGTCTATTGTCCTCTCATTTTCTATGGCTAAACTTTGTCTGTAGTTGTTTTGGACTTACCATACTAGAAGAGTCAACATGATTCTTGTCCTTGATCCTTGATCCTTGTCAACAAAAACGAATATATACAGACTATTGACTTCTGTATCATGTTAAGTGGTGGTCCACCGCAGATGTACCGTATGTACCATTCTCCATTCAGCATTGCTTCCATCGAGTTTTACAAGGTCTGCTGTTTCTGTGGCCCTGGAACTGGCAATGCAAATATGGCTGAATAATAGGGGGAAGGCAACTCAAGCAACACATATAAGCATACTAGGCAGCTTACACTGAGGCGACCTTCCACACGCTCTTAAGAAAATATTTTTATTTATATCACAAACACACACATGCACACACATACACACACACACTGGCCTGCTGCTAGCAGGAATTAATCAGTTAGAGAAGGATGATCTGTCTTTCCTCTAAAAACCTCTAAATATCTGTGTGTGTGTGTGTGTGTGTGTGCAGGCGTGTGCTTTCCCATGCCTGTGTGTGTATATATCACAATTCCCATCAATCAAAGATGTAACCTTCAGCTCTCTGCGGCACCAGGAGTATTTGATGAGGATATCTCATGTAATTAGGCCACAGTCCTTTCATGTGTGCCTGCGCCGACGTCACTGTTCTGGGGTGTAGGGCTGAGGAAGGCCCTCCTGGGCCACGGATTTGAGTCATTAAGAAAATCAGGTCATCCGTGCCAAACCCAGGTAGCCCCCACATACACATCCAAAGCCACACGCTAAAATACAGATACAGATTCCTCACA
>JAGFZM010001551.1:437888-462780 GCA_017657215.1 Limnothrissa miodon | reverse complement strand
ATGTAGTACACATCCAAAGTCACACACTCATCCACAATCACAGTTCCCACATATTGTATACAGATTGTCTGCTCTGGCTAAACCTCTTTAGCTCTGACCCAGAGAGGAGGAGGGGTTATCAGTCTCCGTTTTGCCCTCTGCGTGCGCTAGCCCCGCTCCTTTTCATCCAATTCTCCTGCAATCGATGGGCTCCCAAAACGGCTCCTCTCCTCCTCCTCCTTCTCCACAATCACAGTTCCCACATAAGTATAGTCAGTTTTGGGAAAGTTCACATTCTACATGAACTAGTTCAGTTCATAGTTCATCATTTTTAAAATGAACAAATTCAGTTCATACGTCATATTTCAAAAAATTTGAACTAAGTTCACAGCTCCAAAAAATGAACTAGTTCAGTTCATCAATATGTTGCGAGCAATAATTTTTTCTGCCACAGTCAGCCATTATTCTTTTTGCACTTTGCACACGGTCCCTAAGCTTTCCTGCTCATTGCGTCCATATGTCTAAATACATATTATTTGTAGCTCATTGTCTACCTTACCGCTGTTTAATAGACCCGCATATTGTGTTGTAAGATCGTTTTGTTGCACGTTTTTGTCTTTCCTTTTGCTCACACCAACCTCACCCCACCCTTCAAGAAACACAGAACCTTTGACTAATGGATCTAACAACCAAACAACCACTTTATACTTTTTTTCTGTTGTCATAGTGGGTGCTGCTTTCTTGGTTAGGATTTTTTTTATCTTGTTATTGGATATAAAATAATATATCTGCTGTTGGAGACATTAAATAAAATATATATATAGTTAAGTGACAAGATGTTTAGATCGGTGTCTCGTTCGGTTTCTGAGAGCAGCTATCATGAGTTTCCCTATTAGTCTTCTTAATTACATGGTGACAATGAGGGTCCCGTTCTAGTGTGGGCATCTGATGTTAATGTTCCATATAAATCCACAAATGAAAAGTAATTAAGGCTTCAACAAGCTCTAACAGGTGAGCTTATGGCTAAGAAATGAAGTTAATTAAAAGCTGTTATTTCTCCAGTGTTCTCGTGGTCTCGCATCCTTTATCTCTATACGGTTCTGCGAGTTGAGCGAACAAAAAGCAGTCCAAAAAAATGAAAAAATCAAAAAAGAAATAAAATAAAACTGAAAACAATGTTTCCTTTTGAAACATTTCCCTGGGCAAACTACTTATGGATAGTGTTTATTTGTCATTGGTTTGTTCCCTTATAAGAATGGGATTGGGAGCCTACATGTATTTGGGGTAGACTGGGCCCACCCATACTTCCTGTGACGCTACATTCAATTTCGGGAGCAAGTCAGTCTGTCCAGGCTGCCGTTTTAGAGGAATTATTTTTCCCAAATCTGTGGCCACCAATGAGAAACGAGCTTAAGCATACGTCATCGGAATGAGTGGTCTGATTGGTTGTAGATTCGTCAAGTAGTATACAGAGGCACCTGATGGACGCAGGTTAAGCCCGCTTCCCAGATGACGTTTAGTAATGTTGGATGGCCAGACTAAGAGCTTTGTCGCGCAAGCCAGGCTATAGTTGGGGTCAACTAAACCTGTAAATGTCCCTCTGAACCCATCTGCAGCATCAGTGCCATAATAACACAGCCATGGCAACTTAGAGGTTTGATCCTGATCCCAGACTATCTGCCTGAAAACAGCAGTGCTGAACTTGGGTGGCGGTTGGATTTCTTGAGCAGTGTGCCACATAAAATAACTACCAGCATATATTCACAGCAACAGTGTGAATATTTCAGTCATGTTGTAATCTGCCACTAACACCTTCTTTCCACAATAGCCTACTTTTGTTCCTTTGAAAGATTCCAAAACGTAGGCAGGCCACCTTTTACAATCTGCCTTAAGAATAGTATTATTTTATAGTATCCGCATATGCCCTGAACTCAGAGTGAAACTGGAGCGAGACAAAGCGACCAACCACTTAACTCCAGCACACAAAAAAAAAAGATAAGAAATTGCTCCATGCTTGGAGTAAATTCCGCTCCGCTCCACACTCTGGTCTGGCTCTGCCCTCCCTCTGTCTGCCCTGGGTCTGGAACAACAGTGGAACAAGGGCAGGTTCTGGGGTTCTTCAAAGTCAGAGTTAAAGGGCAAGGTTCTCTCCATAACCACAGCATCCTCCCACCATGCATCTAACGCACACAAACTCTCTCTATCTCTCTCTCACACACACACACTCACACACACTTGTGTGAATCAGCTCGCTGCACACCTGACAAACTCTTTGGCCCAAACCTCTTTGCATGTGAAGTAATCTATAAATGTCTGTTGACCTTAGAAAAATCTACATACAAAAATGTCAAATAAAACAATATACATATTACAAAAAAATGAGAATGAAGGTAGAATGCCTTCTAGTGCATGTCTGTACCAGGAAGCCACCCCATAGCATCAATTAGCGATTTAAACAGGCCCCGCATAGCCCCCTCCAGACCCTAGCCTGCTGATCCGTGCTGACTGCATTAGCATAGCGCTGCTAATGAGGGCAGACACAGCCCGCATCATGACCTACCCACTGTTCAAAGCCCATGCCTGCAGGTCAAAGGTGAGTGTGTATATTTATGTGTGTGTGTCGGTTGGGGAGAATCTGGTATGGTGACGTAGCACATACTGTAGCTCATAGCACATACAAGTGACCTTAGTTAGTGTGTGTGTGTGTGTGTGTGTGTGTGCGCTTGTGGCACAAAAAGAGAATATAGCAGAATGGGTTATGCAGTACTGTTAACAGGATCTAAAGGTGAACTAAAGGTTAGTGAGCTTGCTGTTCAGAATGTGTGTGTTTTTAGGTGTCTGTGTGTGTGTGAGAGAGAGAGTGTGTGTTTGTGTGCGTGTGTTCTTTTCCCTCTCTGTAGATGTAGCATGTCTTACTCGCACTCCGTACATCCAATTTCAGTGAAATTGAATTCCGAGGAGGGATGACAGTGACCGTCTGGGCCGCAACAAAAGCCTGTTTTCCAAAGAGAGTCTTCTTCAATGGACTCCATTTTCAGATTATATTTTGTCAGTGCAGTTGAGGAAGGAGGAGAGTAGATTGTCTGCTCTGGCTAAACCTCTTTAGCTCTGACCCGGAGAGGAGGAGGGGTTATCAGTCTCCGTTTTGCCCTCTGCGTGCGCTAGCCCCGCTCCTTTTCATCCAATTCTCCTGCAACCGATGGGCTCCCCAAACGGCTCCTCTCCTCCTCCTCCTTCTTCTCCTCCTCGTTGCCCTTGGCACTTCCCGCCACTCTCGTCGCCGTGACGCCATCGGCAAGGAAGGACACAAGCGCAAGTGCCGTGCGGCCGTATCATATACCCATTTAGCTTTGCACCGGGGAGAAAACAAGATTACGCCCTGACGTCGCCCTGACGAGATATCCAATGTCGCCTCGCCAGTCACCCAAGGTGGCAATCAACAGCAGTTTAAAGTCCATTACCATTCTGCTTACACCAACCCTTTCCTCCGCTTTATCTTCTCCTCCGTACTCCTCTCTGACTCTGCAACTGAAGACAGGGCCCAGGGTAATGAGGGGGTGGGGGGGTTGTAGCAAATGAGGGCACTCATGGAGATGTATGTCCCATAAGCCACTGGGGCAAGGAGTGCTGATGCTCGACTCTGTGTCACAGAGCTTTATCAGGACTCAATATGTCTTGGCCCTATACAGATATGTATAGGATGTATAGGATATACATAGGATGTGTGTATATGTATGTATGTATAGGATATACATAGGATGTATGTATAGGATAGCTTGTGAGACTCATTGAGACCTGTCCTTAGAATCAGAACATTTCACATTTTATACAGTAGGCCTTCTCAAAAGAGGAATGAAAGCCTGGTTTAGAAAATGAACAGAAAGGATTAAAACCCTCAGCGCTTGGCCAATGTTTGTGTGTTTCCTGGATGAAAACCCTCATTACTACTCACTCTGTGATAAACCGGTTTCCAGCAACCTTTTATACCCCACTGTTTTGCAAAGATTTTCAATAGCTGATGATAAATGAAGAAATGAAGAAAATGGAGAATGAAGAAAAAAGGCAGAAAAGTGCAAATCATTCGGATGCCCTGTATTTTCTTTAACGGTGGGGATTAGCATGCTAGCTAGCCTTTTAAATGAGAAGAGACTGCTTTAGTGTAAATATGGAATGTTAACATCAAAGACAGTGTCCTAGTTAGTAAAGTGAAGAATGTTCTACATCATTAGTATTAACATTATTTCATTATCTGAAGAATCATTATTCCAAACCTACGAACTCTCTGTTTTTTTTTTTATTTCTTTCTCTCTCTTTCTCTTCCTCTCTCTCTCTCTCTCTCTCTCTCTCTCTCTCTCTCTCTCATTATATGTGAATTTATGTTAATTTATTTGTGAACGGTCTTTGTCACAGAAACCAGTGAAAAGAAACAAATGCATGGAAAACCTTCTGAAATATGCATAAGCACCAGAGCTCATACTGAACATGGCTTTTGCACTACAAGAGAATCGTAATTATTGTTGCTGGGCTATATCAAGGCCAACATCCTTTTAAATATGTGCATTTGGGAGGGGGGGGGGGGGGGTCATAAAAAAATGCTAAAAAGTGTGTAATAGCATCGTGATGTCATTCACTGTGACTTCAGGACTTCAGGCAAGCACCAAGTTAGAATAATTGTTTTTCCGCTGTGTGCATGCCTGTAAAGAAAAAAAGAGGTCTCTTGCATTATATTAGCAATGCTTTTTCAGTAGACAGGTAGCCTCACGCAGGATCCGAGGCACTGATGCACAACTTGGCCCCTGTCACATGAGATTGTTGGCCTAGTTTACAGCCTTCTCAGCATTCAAAAATATGCAGAAATCTGTGGGCCAAAAACGAAATTTTAATTAGCAAGGTCAGGCCCGTGTGTTCATCACCAAGATGAATGGGCATCCAAGAAGTGCTTCCTAATGACCCATGAAAGGATCCTGTCTAATGGGACTTTGTCTATTTTGGAGAAGACAAAGGAAGGCCTACTTGGTCTCCCAGTGTTTCTAAGGAGCGCCGAGTAGAGGAGGGGAAGAGTGTGTTTCACGAGTCCTCTGAATAAAAAAAAAAGTTTAACACCTCCACTTCCCTCTGAGCTTAACTTAATTGAGGTGACATTACCACACAACACCATATGCACACACACACACACACGCACACACACACACACATGTGCAACTGCAATCTGTGAGGTCACTAGGATATCACGCAGTTTGGCGCTAGCAGGTGGGTAAAGTTTTGCAGAGAGAGGAAGGCTAAGATGGATGTACTTTTACTGTAGACTGAAAGAAAAGAAAATAAAACAGGAAAAGATGTGTGTGAGTATGAGTGGTGATGTTCTAATATTACAGAAAGAAAAGTCAGCAAGAAAAGTGACATCTTTCTAATGTGTGTAAAGTATTTTAAATTGCTGCCTGTCTGTATGTGTGCATTGTGAGATAGAGAAAGAGTTGAATGATTTAAAAAAGATTGAGACACTGAAATGCTGTGATCTCTCTCTCTCTCTCTCTCACTCTCTCTGTGTGTAAAAAAAGAAAGTTGAATGGTTTAAAAAGACTGAGACACTGAAGCACAGTGATCTCTCTCCCTCTCTCTGTCTCTCTCTCTCACTCTGTGTGGTTGTGTGTGTGTGTGTGTGTGTGTGTGTGTGCATGCGTGCAAGAAAGAGAGTTGAATAGTTTGAAAGGTTGAAACACTGAAACACAGTGATCTGCATTATTGAGTGTCACTCCAACACATCAGGCTGCTGCTTATGATGAGACAAGACGCCTCTTGAGGCAGCTTAGAGACATTCTCTCTATACACACACACACACACACACACACACACACACACACATACACAGGGATTGAAAGATGTTATCCCATTGACCAGCAGCAGACATTGAGCATCCTTGGCTTGGTATGTGAAGGACCCTTATGTTGTGGAGATGTGCACAAAGGAGGCCTTTCATGCACACACATCAAAAGCACCTCCTTCGCCTCAGAAAGAAAGAACTCCAGCTCCCTGTATCTACACATGCGGGAGATGGCTTTGCAGCGCCCATTATTCCTCTAAATGTTAATCGCCACTGAATTCTGGTCCTTTTACTAAGACGCTTAGGGGGTGAGAGGCTCTGAAATGGAGAAAATGAGTTAATGTGAGTGTGTGTGTGTGTGTGTGTGTGTGTAGGCCTGAGTATATGAGGCATTTATTTCAATAGCTACCCCACTCCAGCACAAATGATGGTGGGTTGAGGCCGTGGGACTGAGGAGCTTGTGTGTGTGTGTGTGTGTGTGTGTAGGCCGTGGGACTTGGGCAGGAGACTTGCCACCCCAGTGCTGGTATGGGAGGATGAGGTCCGCTCACCCATGGTGACAAACATCACCTGCGCTGCAGCGATTAATAAAGGTGCAATTACTCAAATCAAACATCACAGATGGACTGACTAAAGCAGTGCGGCTTTGGGCAGACAGGAACAGATGGCACCCTTACACTCACACACTGTCACGCACACACACACACACACAGTCTATCCCTCTCTTTCTCTCTCTTTCTCACACACTCACACACACAAACACGCACACACACACACACACACACAAAAACACAATTGCATGCCGGCTACCTGTTTCTCTGCAGCTAATACCGGCTCTAAAGTCCATTCCCATTGTGCTTTATTTGGGTAGTGGCTGTC
The DNA here is from genome assembly GCA_017657215.1 of Limnothrissa miodon. Lineage (NCBI taxonomy): Eukaryota > Metazoa > Chordata > Actinopteri > Clupeiformes > Clupeidae > Limnothrissa > Limnothrissa miodon. The sequence goes on along the minus strand of JAGFZM010001551.1, from coordinate 456,101 downwards.
AGGGTAAACACAGCCTGTGTGGTTTGGGAAAAGTGATTATTGTTTCACACACAATCTGCAGAGGACAACAACAACAACAAAAAAACAAAAACCAAACCAAACGAGATGAATTTGTGTCACTGGTAAATGAAAGCACGGTGACCTACTTCTAATCAGCCAGGGTGCGTTTCATAAACACACCGCTGGGATCAAGATCCTGTTCGGATCACGCAGTTCACGTCGGGCAATTGTGTGACCCTTCAAAGTGCACAGCTTGTCGAGTGTGTCACAAAGGTCAGCTCATGCCAGGGTCAACAAAGGTCACGCTTACAGCCCCTCAGGGCTCCTGAGCAACAGTGTTGCTACAGTGTCTCTCTTTCTCTCTCTCTCTCTCTCTTTTTCTGCGGGTGGCTCCGGGGCAAACTGTCTGACTCACCAAGCTGTCACGGCTGCCCTGTTTAAATATACATAAGGACGGCCGACATAACTGCTTCCCTTTCCCCTTTCAGATTTGGAAATGCCCCAAGGGGTCACGACCCCAGTATCCATGACGATAGAACAGACAGGAAGACCTGAGGAGATGATTCCGATGTAAGGCCCTAAGGGGGGCGGTCACATGGACATGCTTTTTTAACCTCCAGGTGCTCGATTTCAATTGTTTCCCTATGGAATGGTGCGTCTTTGAAAAAGTTCCACTGCTGCGACGCGTTCTGCTTTTTTTGTCGCTTGCGTCTCCTTCAAAAAAACGTGAGGCGCTCAGAGTTGAAAATGATTGAAATTTTGAGGTCGCGTTTTTATTAACAATGGGCGTTACGTAGCAATGTTTACGTTCTTAATGAGTTTTTGGAATGGTTGCGGTAAAAAGTGTGTTCCGTGTGAACGGCCCCTTAGGGAGGACTGTGAACAGAACTAGCTTTGTTACTTGTGTTTCAAACATACACTTTCACTGACAGACACATGCATACACACACATACTGTACACATAATGTACATACATACACACTCACACACACAAACACACACACATACAATCACACTCACACACACACTCGTCAATGTACAAAACACACCTACTCACACACACATTGTTTCCAGGTTCTGGATCACAGCAAGCAGCCTTTAGACACTGTGGGCAACAAGTTTTGGGCCAAAATTCCTATTCACAACCTCCTTATCATTAAGGATTCAAGGATTTTATTGTCACATACTTTTTTTAAAAGGTTTAGAAATGTAGTGAAATTGTGGATGTTGTCTGTCTATTCATTATTCATGCTGTATTATGTTCATATTCATGCATTATGTTGTGCATGTCTTTAGATTTTGCACATCATTGCATGCATGCATATGTGTTGTCTCTTGACCCGTGACACAAGAACATTAGTCATGTACATGTGTTACTTTAAAGGCAGCACATCCATCTTTGTGTGTACACAATGTGTGATGTACTGTAGGTGTGTGAGAGTGAGGGGAGTGTGCGTGTGTGTGTGTGTGTGTGTGTGTGTATGCCTTTGTGGTTGTGTGTGAGCAGTGTTTTTTGTCTGTGTGTATTCTGTGTCTATGTGTATATGTGTGTATGTGCATGTGTGTGAGTGTGTGCGTGCATTTGTGGTTGTGTGCTCACATTGTGTTTTTGTCTGTGTGTGTGTGTGTGTGTGTGTGTGTGTTCTGTTCTGATGCACTCGCAGGCTACTCTGTGTTCTGGACGGTCGTGAGGGGCGGTCTGCCAAACTCCCTCTTTATCCCTTTAGGTGAAACCAGCATCCAGAGTAGAGCCAGCGGGAGGGAGGGATGTGTGTGTGTGTGTGTGAGTGTGTGTGTGTGTTTGTGTGTGTGTGTGTGTGGATGCGGGGTGGGGTGGGGGGTGGGGTCTGCTTCCTGCTAATGTCTCAACACTGCCCTCTTTTGAGAGAGAGAGGGACAGAACAAGGGAGAGGGAGAGAGGAGGAAGCGAGGGAGAGAGAGAGAGGAAGGGAGAGAAAGGGATGGAGGGAGGGAGAGAGAAGTGGGTAGAGAGGGTGAAGATTGTGAGATGAAAGAGAGAAAGAGAGAGAGAGGAGGATGTGCCATTCTTCTACAGCCTGGATAGATATGTACAGACTTAAAGACTCTGGGACAACATCCATGTCTCAGTGTGTGTGTGTGTGTGTGTGTGAGGCTACAGGGGAGGGATATTGTGTGTGTGTGTGTGTGTTAGAGAGAGACTGTGTGTGCACAACGTGTGTGTGTGTGTGTGTGTGTGTGTGTGTGTTAGAGAGAGAGAGACTGTGTGACAGGAGAGGCAGAGAAAGAGTGGCTGTTGGGGAAGGATATGTGTGTGTTTGAGCTCTTGAGTGTGTGTCTTCTCTGGTTCCCTGTGCTCCAAGCATGTGTGTGTGAGCAAGACAGAGGGTGCTGAGGAAGGAATGTAGTGTGTGTACGTGCATGCGTGTGTATGTGTGTGCGTGTGTGTGCCTTACTTGGTGCTGAGTTGGTGAGCAGACAAAGCCAGGGTGTGTGTGTGTGTACTGCATGTGTATATGTGTGTGTTTAGGTGTGTACTGTCAGTATAAGTGAAGTATACTCCACAGGCACCCTGCACTTGGTATACCGTGGTTACCAGCAGGTAAACACACACACACACACACATGTGTACCCTGAGATGCACACTTATTCGTTCTCACTACTGTGCATTGTACAATAATACCTCAAAACCACACACATAATTGTGTGCACACTTACAGAGAGACTCATATTCTCACAGTTTTCATCATTTAGTGCACTGCTTCCAGACAGTGAGGAGACAGACTTTAGCTTAAATTTCAAGGAAAAATAAAATATATCTTTTACTAAGTAATTTGGTAAAGTGGATAGTAGTCAGTCAGTGTAGAGGATCTTTCCAGAAGGACGTAGGCTTTAGGGAGCCCCAGTGGCCGACCCCTGACCCCCTCAACCTCTGTCGCTCCCCCCAGCCCTGGCTCCCTTCCCTGGGTCGTCTGTCCAGACGGTGGCCCCCCCACAGAGGCCGTGGAGGAGAGGCAGCATGTTCTTCCTCCTCCCACTATTCTGTCTGAGTTTGACTGGCTGCTCATTCCCCCGGTGTATGGATATCAGGCTCCTTCCTCATCCTCCTTATTCTTCCTCTTGTAGATTAGATTAGATTCAAATGTATTGTCATTACACATGTATAAATACAGGGCAACGAAATACAGTTTGTCAGCTAATCAGAAGTGCAAAGAGCAGCAAGTGTAGAATATACAGGATAAGTATACATACTATGGACAGTATGCACAGTTAAGAGCAGTATGTACATTTATGTAGAGTAGAAATGAGAGCCGTAGAAAAGGTAGAAAAGTGTGTAGTATGTAGTATGGTAAATATTATGGTGAAAATATGTGCAATAGTAACATAGGGAATATACAGCGAATAGTTTTATATACTGTATGTGCTATAGTAAGTCTTCCTCCCATCATCCTGTGTGTATTTCTGCTAACTCTCTGACAAAGGGCCTCCACTGTCAAACTGCCTATTGAGTTGGGAACTGTGGAAGTGCTTATGTTATTTCTGTCAGCCTTTCGCATGTTTCCATATTTAGTAAAGATGATACTCTTCTCTTCCACCCCCCATCTCTCTCTCTCTCTCTCTCTCTCTCTCTCTCTCTCTCTCTCCCTCTTTGTCTCATTCTTTTTGTCATTTACTCTCCATCAAGCCTCCCCTATGTCTCTGCAGCTGTGTTTGAAAAGTTTGCTCATTCACTATTTAGAGGCTATGTACCAGTGGTTGTGTTATGGCTGTGTCAGATGCCAGAATCCCAATACATAGCAGCTTTTAGATTTGGTCTAGTCTAATCTTTATGTATAATACATAACCGAGTCTATCCGAAATATTAACATCTCAGACATTAATAATGGACATAGGTGCATGCTAGTGGATAGGGTCTAGAGACTTTAAAAAGTTAATGATGTGAAAACGTCTGATGCATTAGTCTACAGGTGAAGCTAAGGAAATGTGCACATTAATTTATCAAGCACGATACACCAAGCAAGAAGGAAATCACATTGCATGCAGGCCACACACATGAACTGACAATGCTGTAGATTTTACCACAAAGTTATTGTTAGTTGTATTAATTGTGGATTTTACAAAATTCACAAAGATAAAACACAATTTGTCTCTGTTGCTGTGAGTGAGCATTAAAGTGAGCTTGCGTTACACATTAACTTGTTAACTGTCAGGCGTCATTATTATATATATATATATATATATATTATTATTATTATATATATATATCTCCACTATATATCTCCACTAAAACGTATATATAGCAAACACTGTATAGCGAGCAAGTGGACTTCTTCGAACACAGCTTGTTTGTCGACTCCCCTCAGATGGTGAAGTGTTCTGGGCTACAACTGGCGTCACACCCGGTCTGCGGGACTGACAGAAATAAATGACGAGTCATTTGCAGATGGGGTGTGTGTGTGTGTGTGTGTGTGTTGTGGGGTGGGGAGGGTGGGGGCTTGTTTGAGGCTGTGCTGCGAGTGTGTGATTGTCTGGCCAGACTGGGTTCTTCTGTATTAGGAGTCTGAATGAACTTCATCAATCACATCAGAGGCTGATCAGAGAGATGGAGAGAGAAAGAATCTCACATAGTCATAATGCAGCGGACGAACCCAGATATGGCTACTGAGCACAGAATAGGCCATACAGGAGTCAGGTGCACAGGGATGCATACAAATGCATTTATACAAACACGTGCGAGCACACACACACACACACACATGCAGGACACACTTTCAGTGTCAGTGTTTATTGTATTTTAAACCTACACCCCCCTTCCCCCCTCCACACAAACACACACACACACATACTTCCTTATAAATGCTGTAGTTATGCATTGTGTAAAGGTCAGGTCATGCTTTCATGCTTTATTGTCCTCTCTGTCCTTGCACCTTGTGCAATCACTCCCCTTGAACATCATGCAGCATGACAGAATATTAACAGCACACCCATGGCTCCCATGCTACCATTCTGCTTTCAGGATGAAGCTGAAATCCTTCAAAAAGAAAATAAGAGTCTTATCTATTTATAACCAACATGTTTACAAGCGTCTTCAAATTCACATTAAGAATCATATTTTGATTGTGCTTTGTATCTGTGAGAGCAGTAATGGGGTCCTTCAGGCCGTACCACTAATTGTGTTTGCTCACCATTTGATCCTACACCAGAGATGAGAAGAGAGGAAGGTAGAGTAGAGAGAGAGAGAGGATGGAGGTATGCCACAGTATGTTAATTGCCCCACTGTATATCTGAAAGGCCTAATAAAGGTCATGGTTGACTGCAGTGAGAGGCCAGACCGCTCATTCTAAATTAAACTCAAACCTGAATTTGACTTTGGCAGGCCGCTCATTCCTAATTAAACTCAAAACTGAATTAGAATTTGCAAGACTGCATATTTAAAGCTAAACTCAAACCTGAATTTAAATTTTCCAGACTGCCCATTCCTAGATAAACTGAAACGTAAAGTTGTGTGTAAGGTCAACACAATATTTTGTAATCTGTGCAATGTAAACAGTATATGTGTCATATATTGCCTTCACAATATGTGCTGTGTTTTATATTTGGTAGCCTATACATTATCTATTTTTGTTCTAGTCATCTATTCATTCACACACACACACACACACACGCGCGCACAATTTATTGTTGACCCTATGAAATATAACACATTGCAACACAGTAATTAACAAAAAACAAAACAACACAAAAATAAATTTGAGTGATTTATATGACACACACACACACAAACACTCACCATCCAAGGAATGTCATTGCTTTTGGTATTAGTTGCTGAAGTATTCTGCAGGGACCTCTAACTTATAGCAATGAACAAGATGAGCTATGGTCCTGTCTCCCTGGTGTGTTTGGGAAGATTCCCATTATTCACCCTCTACCTTCTCTCTCTCTCTCTCTCTCTCTCTCTCTCTTATCCCCCACCCCCACCCAGACTTCTATCTCCTTATCCCTCTATCTCTTTCTCTCTCTCCCTCTGTCTGACTCCCCCCATCTCCACTCCCTTCCTCTCTCTGCCTCAATCAATAACAGCGCGACCCCCTCAGACTTGGAAGGATGAATGTGCTGAATGGCTGCATATATTTCCCTTCCTGGTCCACAGGTGACTTGGGACGGAAGGTGTTTGTGAAAGAGGAGGATTTACCATCCTCCGCTGCAAGCAATCTCTGCTATGGGGATACCAGCACCATGGACAGCTCCCAAGCCAACCATGCTTCTTGTTAGCACGGTGAATGCAAAGACTAAGGAGATGGTTCACTCCTGCCTTGTTTAGTTTGTTTAAAATGAACTCAAGATTGTTTCCTCCCAAACAAGCGTACCGAGACCCAGCTGAGAATCTTGTCATGGAGTGTTTTCTAAACAAACTCTGGTGGGGCTATATGTTCCTGTCCAATGATAGAACAATCTTAGCACACACATGGATTTACTTACACATTCAACTCACAAAGAATGCCATGTGAATGAGAACTGCACTATATAAAACAAAAAATAAATAAACATTGTGTTTGTCTGGAGCTAGTGAGCAAACAGATGTTCCTGGTGTGAATACACTCTGTGTAAATCTTTTTTTTTGTGCAAACATGCACACACACAGTAGTTCACCTGTTGCTATAGCTAAGTATACCTTAGAGAAAGATGTGAAGCAAAACATATTCAGAAGAATAGCATGTTGTATAACAAATGTGTGTAAAGTTTGTCGAATTCCTTCAGTTTGTCGAGTTCACCCAATTAATCCTTGAGCGAGATATTGAACCCGAGCTACTCTCGGTTGGGATGGCATCTTCCATGGCGGCCTCTGCCACTGGTGTATGAATGTATGTGTGTGAATGCGAATTTCAAAGCGTTTTGAGTGCTCATAGAAGTAGAAAAGCACTATACAAATCCAGTCTATTTACCATTTCCCCAAATAATGTAAACCATGGTCAACATTTGGCTGGATTCCTAAACTGAAACTGGAGGCCTAGATAGAGACAAGTTGCCCATCCGGTCTAAGACTGGCATGCGGTGGCAGATCTCTGTCACGTGGTGATGGGGTTTGTGCAGAAGGGCAGTTAACTGGGGTCAGGGCGGAGATAAAGAGGGTGCTCTGGTCCTCACAAAGCCTCCATCAGGGTATAAGTTGGAGTGGGGAGTGCTTTTTATGACGCACATAAATGGGCAAGGTCAGCGGGCATGTAAAAACGCATACAAGAGGGTTGTAAATGTTTATGTGAGCGTTGGTGGCCTGCCCTTTTCCACAACCGCACAGCGCCCGCCGCCGCAAATGAATTGGCAGTGTGGTAGTAAGATATCAGGCATAATGCACATGTACTGTATGCATCCACAGGAACACACACACACACACACAACAGGAAATAATATATGTTTGTCATACATGCATGTATTCATGAGCTGGTGCAACACTATTTATAGAACAAACAATGTAAAACCTGTTTAGAATCACTTGGCTTTGACCTTCCAATAATATGCTTTCAGATGAAAATGAATTCTGAACCTGAAAGTAATGACTTTCTTGTAGCTTTTTAGTAGCCTTGCTCTGTTTACGCCAAGTGCATCATAAATAGCAGAAAAAAATATAAATAAATAAATAAAATAAAATGAAAAATGATTAAAAAAAAAAAGTGATTACAGTATGCTTAATATTTCGCAAATATGCTATTCTGTTGAATTATGCTTAAACCTTGACCAAGGAAGGCTTTTTGTGATGTATTGAGCCACACAGGTTGAAATCCAGTGTGTGATCTAAAAGGACTGTTTGCTTGTAACATATTATTTTTTGAAACGCAAACACCAGTATCCATAATTCATAAGGCTTTTATTTTAGAGATTCAGCAAAAGAGCAACATTACTCAGGGTCAAAATGGTTTTGAATGGGAATGCAGTCTGCCTTTAAAACTGTCTGTCTCTCTCTGAGAGAAAGAGAGCGAGAGGGGGGAGATGGAGAGGAGCATTAAAATTCAGGTGAAGAGGGGAGATCAGCTTTTCATTGGTGTCGTCAACTTCCTGTTTCGATGAAGAGATGTCAAGTGCATACCAGCAGAACACACATTATGCATATACACGAGCACATATTTTGTCACACACACACACACTAATTCTCACTCCCAGACACACATTATGTACATATTCTGTCACACACACACACACACACACACACACTGATTCTAACTCCCAGACCCAGACACACGCACATTCACATACTGAAACACATGCACACATATGCACACACACTCACACATATTCTCTCTCTCTCTCTCTCTCACACACACACAATCACATACACACATGTACACTCCCACTCACAGGCAGACACAATCACAGACACACATGCAGGCACACACACACACACAAACACACACACGCCAGCGACTCTCTAAACATTTGTATTTCAAATCCATCCAGCGAGTCACAAATATTGTTTGATTACATAGTCTGTGCTACAAAAGTCAAATATGTTTGCTTGGATCTTTTAAATAACATTGCTCAGAAATCAATTTCAATTTGTTGTGCTGTTCATGATGTGGCTGTGCCTATTGATCAGAGCTCAAAACCCAGCCTCTGCCTCCATAAAGCTCCAGCAGCCAATATTAGACAGTATAGTGTTTCACATGCTGAAGGCATCTGATGGCCCGGGAGAGGGCTTTATGGAACAGCCCCTGCCCTTGTGGAGGGCCTCAGGTCACGCGCGGGAGAGAGAGGGGGGCACTATTACTGGGATATTGTAAAACGTGCTGCCAAGGACATGGCAAGATGTTGTCTCTCCTAAACGTGCACTAAAACAACAACATATGATCAAATACATTCTCTCTCTCTCTGTGTTTGTGTGAGAAAGGATTTTGTCCTTCTGGAGGACAGTTAAAGCCATTCTTTTCCTTGATTACATTAACACAATGTGTGTGTGTGTGTGTGTGTGTGTGTGTGTCTGTGAGTGTGTATGTTCAAGCCTGTGTGCAGGTGTGTATGTGGGTGCTTGTCATAAATCTCTGACCCTGTTATATAGAAGTGCTTCTGGAATGTGACCGAGGGGCCTCCATCCAGAGGAAGAATTTGAATGGAAATGCTCATATGACTACACGTAGCTACACGTGTTCACAGTGCTCTGAAAGATGCCGTGCTTTGAATGGCGCCCTGCTCAATATCATCAACCTTTCCTCTGGGTTTCAGGCATTTATATGGCATTGCATGCAGACAAATACCACACCTACAGCAGTTAAGTACGGTGGCCCTGAAGGTCAAAACACAACAACAAATTTAAAAATGCAACAGCAAATTAAAAAACACAACAGCAAATCAAAAAACACAACAGCAAATAAAAAAACGCAACAGCAAATCAGATTGAAAAACACAACGGCAAAAGAGAAAACACAACAGCAAATCAGAAAACACAATGGCAAAAGAGAAAACACAACGGCAAATCAGTAAACACAACGGCAAAAAGAGAAAACACAACAGCAAATCAGAAAACACAGCGGCAAAAGAGAAAACACAACAGCAAAAGAGAAAACACAATTGCAAAAGACAAAACACAACGGCAAAAGAGAAAACGGAAAGGGCAGGACACCCTAAAAGGGGTATAGGAGCTTGTGAGCTGAAGCCATACCGTCTATGGCTGAGCCTCTGACTTTGCCATGCTATTAGCCTGGATATGGCTGGTTTGAACACCTGATTCAGCACCTGAGCAACACAGTAAACTCTACATTGCTCCAGGGGAGACTGGCTCTGAATAAATAGTAGACTGAAGTGACAGTTGACAAATGTGAGTCGCTTTAGATAAAGGTGTCTGTTGAATGCCCAAATGTAAATGTACTGGACCTATAGGTACTCTATAAATACTGTATACTGTACACTGGCCTCATAAATATAACACCTCTCAAAATAGTTTACTGGTACAGTAACTGATGTATCAGTGTACTGTACATCAGTTGTAACAGCATAAGCTGTGGCTGATAACTATATGTTTTACAGGGGTAAGTGTGTGATTTTGTGAATGTGGCAGCCTTATTAATCGCTGCCAGATGCCTCATGGAAAAGGTACATGGGTAGCCTGTTCAGTTCTGTGTTTCTTTTGCACCACTTCCATTAGCCAACAAGACTGGGCCATGGCCTTCATAACTGCGTTACTTTGCATCGCTGTGGTCTCCTCAGACTCGGCACGGGTGCTTTTTTAGGCTTGTGAACTATATCCAAACTCCCATGCCCTTGCTTGGGTAGTGCATTTCCTCCACTTTTGCCCTGACAAATGAAGCCTTGTCATGTGAGCCTCTCCCTCCCCGGATGACAGGGCAAGTCTGATGGATGGTGTCTGGACAAAGATGGAGTGCAAGGGTCTCTGTTGTAGACAGCTTGGCTAGACCCTTTCCGCTGACCTGTTTTTCTTTTGGAAATCACTGATAAAGCCTTTACTTTGCAGGTCTAAATTCCAGTGTTGCATTCAAAAGTGCAAAACTCTGAAAATACAACATGTTAAGTTTAACACTAATAAATAAACAAACATTAAACAAGCATACACAGACATCCAAACACCCTTCAACTTTTATAGATTAGACTGGGGAACATTTCCATACTTTCCTAACATCGTTAGCATCGTTTTACGTTGTTAACCTCATTAGCAATGTCTGTAGTTCGACTAGGGTAATGGCGGTAGAAACACTACCTTAATTAGCGGTATTTGTATAGACTGGCCCAACAATCCCTGTAATTATGTCTGATTTAAACCACTTTATCATCAATAGATTTTATTTAAGCAGCATTAAATTAGGCTTTCCCAAATACTTTCCCAAATGAAGACATTGTATATAGTCTGTGTCTATATTCTGTTGGGCAAGAGTCCAGGAAAGCAAACATGTCTGAATTACTTTACCTTCTCTTTTAGTTCAATGAAATTCTAATTGTTTCTCCTGTCACATGTCACAATCTTAAATACAATACTACCTACACACACGTGTGTGTGTGTGTGTGTGTGTGTGTGTGTGTGTGTGTGGGTGAAGACAGATTAAAGGTGAGAGCTGCTTTTTTGACTATAGTGACTAAACCATACTGCTCATCAGTTACTTAGAGTAATTATACTGCATTATTTTACATTAATTATGTCTCAGGAATTTCCTAAAAGGGTGGTAGATTCAGTATCTCATTTAAGGTAAAGTACTGTAAGGCCTTTCACAAGAAACGATGGGAAACAAAACCTGTTATTAATGCAGAGAAACTGGACTACATCCTGACCTTTATGTGATAGTACTTGAAATAGAGAGGCTTTATTTCATGGAGGTTTTTCATCTGCGTCTCAGTGGGGTCTGTCCGATACTTCAGATATTTCTCCAATTTGGATTTCAGAGTTATTATATGACTCAGACTCCTTATTCAAAAGCTTTGTACTCTGCCATGCGCTCTATCATGTCCTCAGGTAACTCTCTCTCTCTCTCTCTCTGACACAAAAAAATACACACAAACCCAGACACACACAAACACACACACACACACACACAAGCTAGTTACAAACATCTTTCTTTCTGTGAGAGAGAGTTATACATAAAAGAGCGAGAAAAGGAAAGAGATACATTTATTATACTAATTACAAAATACTAATTCTTACAATTCATAAAGATATTGATTACAGATCTCAACATTGGACACACCGTCAATCAAATTAATCTTGGTTAAGATTATAAAAACAATTTGATCACTGAATCCCTTTTTTTCAGCAAGCCATAATTTGGCTACTGTGGTACCACTAAGGGTGAGATAGTAAGCGTCATAACAAAACCCACCTGGACTCAGAACTAACTTCTAGGACTAAACTAGTCCTGTCAAGTTTGTGCAATCACCTCCTGCCATCACTGCATGGCAAAGGTCCCTGCCTGGGCCACCATCACCATGCTAACACAGTGCCAGTACTCAAAAGGTTAGCCATAAAAATAATATCCGTTCACTCCCTGCAAACTGGCAGTTTAAATAAAAAGTGAAATCCAATAGTGTGTTTTAATGATGCTATCTGGATGCCTCACTGTGTACTGTTTCCCCATATTTTATTGTATGTGCTATGAATCTACATATTTCATAAAAAAAATATATGGTATATCTGATGGAAAAGTAGCCTAGGAAAAGCTGAACACTGAAAACAGAGTACTAAAAAGTTTCAATGTTGTTTCTAAAGTCCTAACAAAATGTAAGGGTATCAAAGTCATTTGACGTAGTTAATGTACGTCTTACACAATCTATGGATAAGTTCCTTGTGACATAATCCCTAAGAAAGAACAAAAGATGCTAATGAATACAGACAACGGTACAGTAGGAGTCTCCAGACACAGCTGAAGAACAACTAATTACAACGTTTCATTGGACTCAAATGGATTAATCTAGAAGGATCTAAGTAATTCATTATATTCAGTGAATGCGTTTTGAAAAGCTCATTCACAGCCGAATAAATGCTTTTTCTATACATTAGCTAAAGGCAAGCCTGAATTCCAATATTACGTGAATGATTGTTAATCCCACGGCAATCAATTTAGATGGGAATTGCTTTTTCTCTCACGGAGACGCATCCACTGCTCCTCTGCCTAAGACTATAATGATGTCATTACATGGTGCTATTACTACTGATAATAGCTTCATGCATAGCCAGTGATTCCTATGGGCAAGGAGGCATTACATTAATAATTTCTGTCAATTCTTCCCAAGAGTTCACAAGGCTACACAAAACCTAATGTTCCTTCAAAAAGGGAAATTCCTGTATTAACAGGTAAAAAGGGAATCCATATTTTAACGTGTGTGTGTGTGTGTGTGTGTGTGTGTGTGTGTGTATCTAAGGAGACATGGTTTAACAGTTAAGAAAAGCATTAGGGATTACAATAGGAATTATCTACTGTATGCAGAAACTTTCTGTGGTTGTCATCATTTAATATAAACAGTCAGAAAAGAAAAACTCAGAGGTCGTATGGGAAACTGGTTTGATTCCTTTGCCTTTCCTTTGTGTGTAATTGCAGGCGTTAGACCATTGTGTTAAAATGAATCAGTGAAGGTCACACATACGTTGGGTTCAGCTAGCATACAAGAAAAGTTTGTCAACTCTAGACAAGTGTTTAGCATCTATGCATACTATCTATGCATACTATCTATGTATACTATCTATGTATACTATCCCTTGAGCTGATAAAGCTACAAAATGATGGTCATTTGATCACACTATCTAGTGATGAGTAACCCAGCTTTAACTGAATCTTTTGTGAAGGCACTTTTCTGCTTATATCCAATGTGCTATATGTGTGTCAGCAACTCCCCAGAGTTTGGCGCCAAGAGTGAAACGTGAGCCTGTCAGTCTCCTGGTGAACACTTGATGGGATGTTTTGGCTTTTACCAAGACTAGCAAGTGATTTCAGGACATGGACGACTAAATCAAATCTCATTCACAGTCTGGGAGTGGGAGTCGGAATGATGGATGATTAGAAATAGTTGGGTGTCAACTTTAATAACGGACCAAAATTGAACCGGCCTCGCATGAACCTGTCCGTGCTGACACAATGATAAAAGACCGGTGTCATTTTTCAGAAGCAGGTAACATATGTCCCAGCGTCCATTTATTCTCACTGGAAATACCAGTGGCAAGAATCTGTAATGAACCCCAGTTTGATTGTTTGACTGTAAGCAATGATACTGCATTTCACACACAACATCCATGCAGTGTTTCATGACGCAAGCCAAGAAAACAACTGTAATGAGAGGACAGAATAGAGACACGTAGGTCTTCTAAAGTGAAAAGTTCCGATCATGTAATTGAATTAAGAGGCCTATCTGTGTGACTTCATCTGATCTGCATAATTTGATTAAGATGACATTTTAGTCTCAATATTGTCACTCCTTAATTTGCATAATGACTGTCAATTTTATGATCTCCAGCTTCAGTGGCGGTTCGGGGGGCTTCATAAGACATGGCCCGCGGCATCAAAGTCTGTCACTAATCGCTTTTCTAAAAACTTGTGCACCAAAACCAAGTTTTTCAGTGCCTCAGAAAAACAGGATTCCCAAACTCTAGAACATAGAACACTCACTCTAGTAAAAAATGAATGTTTTGCACCGTTGCTAAGCCTGCCCGAGGACTGTACAATTAAAGAGCCTAGAATAAGTCAACTTACTAAGATCCCAATGGTTTGTGGTAAGACTTACAGTAACATTGGGACAAAACTATTTTCTAACGCTAGGGTACATCAATATTTCTAAACTAGTAGTCGTCGATAAAAAAGTAGCTATTGTGTCAATATATAAGAAAATTCAACAATTGGTTAACTGAAAGCTGAACAGACAAGCTGGCTGCTTGAGCTTGTGAATAGGCCAAAACAGTGACACAAATTATGATTGCAAAAAACAAAAGACAAAATAGGTAAGTGTTTAAAAATGAAACATAGACGCTAAAATATTTTTAAAAAGTCACATAATGGAGAGGATTTGTGTAGCACGCATTGCCGTGAAAAAGTTAAGGCATTCTGCAATGGCTCTTTCAGTGCTTAGTGGATTCCATGGTCATCTAATAGTCTTGTCCCTAATAGTCTCATCCCTCATCCGTGTCACAGGAAGACTGTGTAGGATCGATGGCTAGATAGACAAACAGAGAGACAGACTTTTAATAGATAACTACTGATCACTAAGCAAATTACAGAATCCAGATATATACATTTAATCTACAAATAACTCTATACTTAATGTATTTTAGAGATTTAAAGTAAGAATAGAAAGCTTTAAAGGGTTTAAAACATAACTAAATCAAATCATATGGTATAACGCACTTTGTTCTGTTTTGTTTCTGTATCAGCCAAGCGTGTCCTCCGCAGTGGGACTGGAGATTGGAGGGAAGCGTGAGAGCGTTTGCCAGAGCAATCCACATGTTGCATCTGTTGCCTTTAATCTGCAGCTGTCTGTGAGTCTAGTTAGGATTTGACCCTTGTTCAGGCTCCTTCTCTCTCTGAATTGACTCCACTTACGCTGATGTCTGGCGCTAAAATCCAGCCCGATCACAACACTGACATATCATGGCCCACAGCAGATGTGGCCGTCAGCTCGTGTGCATCCAACAGGTGTGCACACAAACAAAGACAGAAGAGACATTGTGCCATGAAAATGGTAGTTTTAAAATGTCATGTCGTCAGCTTGTGTCAGTTTGACAGACCAGAAATACGCTATCTCACTTAAGGCAACTGTCAGATCGTACTATAATTCAACCCCAACAGAGTCATAACTCGGCTACCCAGGCTGTCATGCACACATTTTGCATGGTTCTGACAGGGCACATTTAATCGAACACCAGGTCTACCCTCAATTTTAGCAATATTGATGCAAATGTTCTCAGCAATTTCAGAGTTCATATTGTTCACTAGAAATCACAGTATTACTTTTCAAAATCCACCCTATTCATTGACAGTAATGAGCACAAAGGTGCTTTTCATTTTCTTTCCATGATTATTTAATAATGTTTCAGGTGATATCCAGCTAGAAGGCCATCTCTTTGGAACAGGAGATGACGGTGAAATGGAATTTGTCTTTTTCTTGTAGAGACCGAAGATTACCTTTGTCAAAACCCAACAACAGAGGTATTTGATTTTGTTCCTTTTTTTTAAACTTTGCTCTACTGCAGCTATTTATTGATTGTGTAAAGGTAGCCTACTGTACTGTAACAGATCTTGCGGGCAGACAAAAGTCAGGATATATATAGTGTTGTATTTAACTAGTAAATAAAACATGCTCTGTCTTTCCCTTATTCCCCTGTTATAAGTTCTCTTCAGTCTATGGCTTTTTTGCATGCATGAAAAAGAAATAGCTGCTGGTGAACACCTGATTTACTTTGTTGGTCTTAAGCTCGCTGTGATGACAGCTGTTCAACTACCGTAAATGATAACTTTGAAACCATTCTTCAAAACAGTCTGGCAAGAATCCAAATGAGTCCTCAAAACATCTGTGTGTGTTTGTCTGTGTGTGTGTGTGTGTCAGTGTCTGTGTGTGTCTGTGTGTGATATGCTCCCTTGGGTTCTCCCCAGTGGTATCCAATGGAGTTTGAGTTCCACAGGTGTACTGCGGCACCTGGATGCAGATGACAGCTGAACCTCCTTGAGATACCTGTGCACTAAGAGAATTTAAATGCTGTGAGAACAGTGGCCCTTCTGATGTTCAGACCAGACCAAATTGAAATGTCTTTTCCAAATGAAGGGCTTGACTTAACTAATTTTGTGGCAGCTGATTGCAGTTCACATTGGTCCGCATGTCTTTTTCTAAACATGTTTTCAGCAGCATGTTCAGAGTATGGCTGATGCATGTTTAATAATTACTTTAGTATGTGAAAGGGTTCACCACTAAGGTTTCTTCTCCTATTTTAGGCATTTTATTAACCATGTTAAAATTATCTGAACATCAGGAAGCTAACCA
The DNA here is from genome assembly GCA_017657215.1 of Limnothrissa miodon. NCBI lineage: Eukaryota > Metazoa > Chordata > Actinopteri > Clupeiformes > Clupeidae > Limnothrissa > Limnothrissa miodon. Next base: position 439,670 of record JAGFZM010001551.1, on the reverse strand, counting down.
GTTGAATTCATGTTTCATTAAATTTATTTATTATTTGCCAAAGAGAAAATAAGCTAATATGCAAGAAACACACACACACACACGCACACACACACACACACACACATGATTTATATTATCATGACATATCAGCCTAATGAGTGGTATCTTCCTCTGGCTAATTTGAACCAAGCCGCAACTCCATTGGACACTGTGACAGTGATGCCTCTGACACATTGCCTTAATCAGTCTGCTCGGCCAGGAGAGATGAGATAAATTCAAATATGTGGTAGTACCTGAGGATCTCGTTAACGGATTATTGAGGAGCTGATAACCTCCAGCTCTCAGAGCTAGGTGTCGGATATGACCTCTGCTGTCAACATTAGCTAAGGGCGACATGGAGGCGCTAACAGCTAATCACACACTCCCAATTCCACATTTGCTCGTCTTGTATCAGCAGCGGGAGATTGTTTTGACATGCAGAGTTTCTACATCAAGCTGATTGTTATGTCTCTCACTGAAATGTTAAGACAGTATGAATGCAGTTGGTTATGAAACATTACATCTCCATCTTAGATCATATCTGTTGTCTTCTACTAAAAGACAACAGATTTTTTGTACAGTTTCTAACAGTATATGTTTCCTTTCTATATCTGTATTTATCACCCATTACAAGCACACACTTTTCCCAACAGTAACTGTGTTGCCTGAGTGCTATTGGCAGGATGTAGAAAGAATTTTAACATAGACCAAATAGTGAACTCGTATCTTACACAACTGAGTGACTCCATACTGTAATCCCAGCATATGAGTACCATAAACTGTACATAGGTTTGCTATTCTGTCGAGACTGCCACATTGTATGTCTTGAACAACAGGACTATGCTTGGGAATACCCAGACTTCCTCTTTAATATATTACTCACAGTATTATTCAAATAATATAACGTATAGAGTGTACAAGGGTGTACATTAGATTGGAGTGGATGAGTCTGTCTGTAGTTTATGATACCTTGGTAGCATCCTACTTTGTAGCAATGAGGTTTACTTCAGCCAGGGCGAGAATAGGAAATGAGTGTGTCTGTTCTTCAGCACTCCGGGTAAGTAGGCTGGTCAGGGGGAGTAGGGGGGGATGAATAAACTGTATCTGTTCTTCATACATGTATGTCCTGGTAGCTATTACGGCTAGACCGGGCGAGAGTAGGACAAGGACTATGTCTATTGATTAGCAGTCCTATAAGAAATGAGGATGGTCAGGCAAGAAGAGGGGGATATTATATCTGTTCTTCAGCACTTCTGGTTAGTAATGAGGCTGGTCGGGGCTAGAGTAGGGGGATGAATATATCTATTCTTCAGCAGTCCTAGTTACTGTTGAGAGTGGTCAGGGTGAGAGTAGGGGGATGGGTATGCTTATTCTTTAACAGACCTATTAAGAAATGAGGCTAGAAAGGGCGAGAATAGGGGGATGAATATGTCTATTCTTTAGCAGACCTAGAAATAAATGAGGCTGGTCAGGCAAGAGTAGAGGAAATAATATATCGGTTCCTCAGCAGTTCTGGTTAGTAATGGCCGGTCTGGGAGCAAGTGAGGGGTTGTGGTAAGTAATGAGGCCGTTCAGGACAAGAGTAGAAGGAATGGGTTTGTCTGTTCCTCAGCACTCCTGGTTAGTAATGAGGCTGGTCAGGGCTCTCTGGTGCGACTCATTTCCGTGTGTTGAGCGATGCTCAGCCAGAGGCAGAGGGAGACTGGGCACTCAGCTGTGAAAGGTGAGACTCATCAAACAACACACATACACACACACTTT